>UELW01000089.1:3298230-3623515 GCA_900490495.1 Danionella dracula
ATGCAGAATATATTGACGTTGCTGCAAGGTAGAGCAGGAGTCTGGCAGATCTGGGTTCTGGCGATGGACGACTGGTAAGTGTTAACCGTAAAGTCACAAATTAAAGCAGTGGTATGGCATGCATTTTTATTTAACTCATTACATATTTAACTAAACCTCCAATGATCGATTAGCCATGTAAATCTCAATGTGCTGTATGGGATTTACATGTCAACTTTTGTGCTTCTAAGCACTTTCTGTTTCAAATGCTTCTGATGGCTTTCTGCAGAGGCCTTCTCTCTCACTAACATACCTGGTGAGATGTTTGTCAGCAGGAACATATTTAAATCCTTAAATACTGGAGATAAACTTGTTTGTTAGTAACTTTGACTGTGCAAGTTGATGCTGTAGATAAACTCTTGGCTCTCTGAATTTTTTACGGCTCTCTTGGCTCTCTAAAATTACGCTACTAGCATTTGGACAGCCCTCCTGAGATGTGCTCTTCTGTATTCTAACTTCCAAAATAGGTCTCAAGTTTGAACTTAAAAATGTGTACGCTTTCATCTTTTTCATCTTGAAAAATATCTTGCAATTCAAATATTTATCACGAATATGAGCCTTCAGGAAGCCTGGTCTATGTCAGCCTTGTGGGAACATCAGTCAAATCCTGCTCCTCATAGAGTAGACCTGCTTTCTTTTAGATGTGTGCTGCCACTGCCCAGGGTTTCCACTGCACTGGTTTTGAAATCAATTCTATCCTTACCGGATATGCTCGAAGCAAAGGGAAGGGGAAGGAAATCCCATCCAGATTCATGAATAAAGCCTTTTGGAAGGTGTTACCCTTTCTCTGCTGCTAGTGGTAAATAGTAATAATTCTTGACAAGATTTAAACAGCAACAACCAACCAATCACACAAATTATAACAATAAACCCATGTTTACAGTAGTATCGATATCTAAATGATGACATTTGTTTAGCTAGGAATACGTCTTAAAAGATCACAGGTTCATATTTTCAAATGCTAAAATTTGAGAATTTTAGTAGAATATAACATACTTTAAAAAATGATATATGACAAACAATCAATTTTTGAGCTCATGTTCACTAATAAATATAATACTAAACCTGCTATCTTTCACATTTCTGTAGATTTAACTGATCTATTGGGTAAATAAGTTTTACTCAGATTACTCACTTTCAAGTTATTACTTTGGTGATTAAAGTCTTCTGCAAACATTTCTAGATTTGAAGTATGTTGTCATTTCAATTTAAAAAGACACGCTTGTGTGTAACATGCTTAAGTCTGACGACGCATGACACTTCTGTGCTCATCACTTCTCACTTATGGAAAGTGAATAATTAAATTAAATGTGACTGATTGTTATTTGTTTTTTTCAACTCAAGCTGAAAATGATGTGTTGATTACAAGTGCTGTGGCAAAATAGAAGGAATCGAGAGTCCAGGGTTAGCGAATCTGCATACATGCACATGGATCAGTGTGCAAAATATAATAAGGAAGCAATATGTTTGAATTCAAAAGACTCTGCAAAGTAATAAGCAAAAAAACCTTCCTGAATGGTTTTCGATAAATGGGGAGATCTTGAGTGCGCAGAAGATCCATCATGTGACATTTTTAACCTTGCAGACGAAGTTTGTTCATATCCAGTGTTACTGTAGTATATTCCATACTGCAGATAAAAAGTAATCCCTTACATAACAATATTACTTTTTTAGAAATATAATCAGTTATTTGACTTTATTAAGTTACTTTTAACAAATCAATACAGAGTATATGCAATACATAGTATCAGTATAATCTACTTGTAATAAAAACATAATAAATAATAAAACTCCATGAAAAGGACACCTAGAAAATAATTTGGTCCAAGATTCCTTATTTTGAATCTAATACTGGTATGTTGGCTCAAAGTTTTTAAAGTAAAATATGTATTATATATAGCTATTTTAGTATTTACTTTGTTCCTTGTGGGCTTCTGGAGGATGGACTCTATATAGACTCTGAGCTATTGTTGAATGATAATTTATGCTAATGTGTACCGTAATATAATACTTTTGTAATATGTTTCTCCCAACACTGTTCATAACCATAACTAATCACTGCATGAGTTGCTGGGAGATATTTACTTGAACAAATGGAGTACCTACTTCATTATTATGCCATTTTAAATAGGCCCCAGGTGGGCATTAATAATAAAGATAATAAAATAAAAATAATAATCACAACCAGAGTCACAAATTAGCAAAAAAAAAAAGCATCATTTGGAAGACAGTTATGACGAGAATAAAACGTTAGCACTGATGATGATACATTTTTCAGCTTAGTTGAGCCAGCTGTTTCTTAATCAGTGTAATGGGTTTGGGCTCACGGTGGCACAGTGGGTAGCACGGTCGTCCCACAGTAAGAAGGCCGCTGGTTCGAGGCTCGGCTTTGTGGAGTTTGCATGTTCTCCCCGTGATCGTGTGGGTTTACTCTGGGTGCTCTGGTTTCCCCACAAGTCCAAAGACATGCGGTATAAGTGAATTGGGTTTGAGTGAGAATGAGTGTGTGATGTTTCCCAGCAATGGGTTGCTGCTGGAAGGGCATCCGCTGCATAAAGCATATGCCAGAAGAGTTGGCGGTTCATTCCGATGTGGCGACCCTGAAAGGGAAGAAAGCCGACAAAAGTATGGTAGAAAATTAGAGGAAGAGTTGAGGCTCGTGTAATTGCCTGCTGCTTCCTGCTTCCTGACTGGACTCCAACAGCCTCAGAGGGGGAGGGACTGGACCAGACTTGGGTACCATATGAACCTGATAAGAATAAATCTATGATACCTATGAAATCTATGATATGAAGAAAAAAGCTTGCTGCATTTCATTTAAATTCTTCTTTTCATTTTCTTTTACTTTTAGCTTTCATTATGTAGACATCATTGAGTGTGTTTCAAGGCAGAAATGTCTTGTTAAACTGTGACTGAATGAGCGTGTTACTCTTCTGGTGTAACTCTTCAGAAGCAAGTTTACCCTGCATGCAAAGCTCACAATTACAAGGGCCCTGTACAGAAGGAACTGAATTAGATTATTGTGTGTATGTTTAAATGTCATGTGCTTATGCTAAACTAACTTGCAAGTGAATTCAACCTAAAAAAAAAAGCACAAAAATAAAATACAGAATGAAGTTGTTGAAGGAGTTCATTCCCCAACCACATAATTGAACCACATCTCCTTTGTGTAGTCTTCTTTGCAATCATTCATTCATCTGGTTCAAACCAGCGACCTTCTTGCTGTGAGACGACTGTGCTACCCACTGTGCCACCGTGACACTTCTTTCCAATCATTTCATTTTTTAAAATAAAAAGCCCTTGAATAATTTACATCATATTTACAACTTTAGCACCCTGTAATCTCAATTCAGCTAACTTGCATTCATATTAAAATTTTCTTGTTTTATTGTTATGTTGTAACGATGTGGTGTTAAGTTGTAAGTTTGTACAAAATATATTAGAAGATCAGAAACTGTTGCAAAAAAGTTTAAATACTTTATTAAGAAAAAACATTTTTATGTATTTTATTTTGAGTAAAAAGACTATCAAATTAAAGTAGATATTTGTACAAACGTGGAACTAAAAAATAACAAAAAATAAAATCAGGTGTTTATTTTTCAGATGTTGTGTCATTGCTTGACCACTTGGAGATGCTGTGACTCCCTTTCATGAAACAGATGTGTTAAAATGTGAAAATGTAGAGCTATTCTCGCGTTTATGCTACAGAGGAAATGCTTTTGCAGTGCTTTTTCTTATTGATCAACTATAGCTCCTGCAAGTTATCGAGTGAGTTAACATTTAAGAGGTTATGGAAATAAAATCTAAAATACGTGAGAGACTACAACCTGTACTAGTGGACTGATTTACTGTGTTGGAGATAATCTGGTTAATTGTGGTCCTGCGTGAGTCTCTTGGGGAGTTTAATTAATAAGGAAATGCAGTGATAATTTGATGGATGACTGCGCTTACGGCAGAGCTCGCGCGCCTTATAGGGTCTTCCCTTGTCGTGACGCAGCAAGACGGAGTCGCGCGCGCGTGCCCGGAGCTTTAAAAGCGCGCAGCCAGCGATGCCTTGCAGCACTGTGACTGAAAGCACAAGTATCAGATTATGGAGACTCAAAGGAATATAACCTACCCTCCCATAACAACACACACCGAAAGAATGTCTGAGCTCAGTAAAATAAGTGAGCAAGGAAGCAGAAGGTCCGAGGAGAACAGTCGGACGGAATATTCCAGAATCATCACAGATTCCAACACTGGGAAGTGTTACTGTCGCGGGAAAGTTCTGGGAAAGGTAACGAGCACAAACTTCATCAAAATCTTTTTAACATAGTAAAAACGTTTTATCTATCTATCTATCTATCTATCTATCTATCTATCTATCTATCTATCTATCTATCTATCTATCTATCTATCTATCTATCTATCTATCTATCTATCTATCTATCTATCTATCTATCAACTAATTTACAGTTAATTTACAGTATAATGCAGAAATGTTATAATTTAATGAATAAATATGTATTTTTAAAAGTATAAACTACTTTGCAGTTTCAATGTTACATTTAAATTGTTATAATTATAGAATTGTAATAATAATTAATAAAATAAAACAACTATTGTGATCTAAAACAACAGTATGGCAATTTTAATTCATATCTTTTTTAGAAATTCCAGTTTACGGTATTTTTCAAGTTTGGGGAAAAATAAAAAAATATAGCGAATAGTAATAGATTTATGGTAAACAATAGTGTTATTTGCAATCTATCAAAATGTATTGTTGGATATAATGAATTTTAATATGCTACATTTCCATTTTTTGTAATATAGCATCAGGCTCAAAGTAAATACGTTAGTTGAGATCATTCCAATAAACAAATTGTGTTTCCAATATTTCTCCAGAGTAGTGATCTGTTTCCCTGTACACTTATCTTATGTGTTCTATTTTTTTTTTAGGGAGGCTTTGCAAAGTGCTATGAAATGACCGACCTGTCTTCAAGTAAAGTCTATGCAGCAAAAATTATTCCTCACACACGTGTGTCCAAACCCCAGCAGAGAGAGAAGGTAGGAGAGATCCAAGCAAATAAAAAAATACTGTTTGCTCAGACCTGCAGCTAATTCGTTTTCTGTTCCAGATTAACCGTGAAATTGAGCTGCACAAAATGCTCAGCCACAAACACATAGTGCATTTCTACCACCACTTTGAAGACAAAGACAACATCTACATTCTACTGGAATACTGTGGAAGAAAAGTAAGCATTTTAAACTGAAGACCTGCTAATTGTGCCCTGCTGTGTACATACTAACTCTGGCTATTGTTTCAGTCTCTGGCTCATATACTGAAGGCACGAAAGGTCCTAACAGAACCCGAAGTCAGATATTACCTGAAGCAAACGGTGTCTGCATTAAAATACCTCCATGATTTAGAAATCCTGCACCGTGACTTGAAACTAGGTGCGTTTGCATTTACAAGCTCCTTTTGCAAGTGCAATATTAACATTCCATCATGTTTAACACAAGTTACAATGCTTTCTTCTTTGTCGTTTTCAGGCAATCTCTTTGTGAGTGATTCAATGGAACTCAAAGTGGGAGATTTTGGGCTGGCTGCCAAGCTAGAGCCAGTCAGCAACAGACGCAAAACGATCTGCGGGACACCCAACTACTTATCCCCGGAAGTGCTTAACAAACAGGGCCATGGCTGGGAGTCTGACGTGTGGGCTCTGGGCTGCATCATGTTAGTTTGTCACCCTCACACATGCATTTATAGCGCTATATTTGGAAAGTGCTTCGCATGAATGGGCAGTGATTGCCGATTCAGACTCAATCATACACATGAATGAGTAAATATGCTCTAGTTCTCTTCATCTCGCACGTGCTTCCTCTGCAGAGCTTGAATATGAGCTTTTGATGCACAGTTTATCTCTGGTGACCTCACCTCCTCAAAAGCAAAGCTTGAAGGACTTTCTTTCATCCAGGACACATAAAAGACCAGGTTTTGAAGAATGTAACAGCTGCTTCTATCACAAATTAGGAATGCGAATGAGGCTGTAAAAAGACTGGCGTGAAAAGGGCTTGGATTTCATCTATTACTGAGTATTTAAAGTTATTTATTAAGATGTGACTAATGACTGAATGGCAATTTCCGTTCTGGTCTTATAGACAAGCTATCAAATTACTCGCTTTCTTAAATTTCCTGGTGTCTTTCAGAATTCAAGCTTTTGGCAAGCTTGTTCATTGTAATTATCCAATCTTTTTATTATACCCTCAGTCTTAGGCTCACAGGGTTCAACTAGTGCTGCAGGTCACAGTCTACCCCCATACTACATTTACCCACCAGTCATTCTCAAATTATTGTCCTAGTGAAATTTAGAGTATGTAATTAATCTTAAGAATTTTTTTGGACTGTGAGAGATTACTGAAGTTATCTCTGAAGAGCATTGGGTAAACTTGCAAAAGACCTGTCTTTAATTGCAAGAATTTTATGCACATGGCTTTAGGCACATCCAAAGTCCTATGTGTCGATTAGACAAGCCGCAAAGACCCAGCATGTTTAAAAAAATACCTCTAAATCAAATCTTTAAATATAATGAATGCAAGCAGCAACAGGTTTCACTCTAATGTACTTCACATTAACACTAGAGTCCTAAACAACAAAACCTGGTTTTAAATGAGATTTCAGCATACTCATACTCTCACCATTCTAATTCAGTGCTTTGTAGTCACTTCATGTGATGCGGTATCGTAGGTCAAAGATAAATTATATATAATTTGGTGCAGAATCCACAATCTCACTGCATAGACTAGAACTTCCTGTTTTGCACCGTTGTATACGATTCCATTCAAGTTAATTTTTCAACTTGAGTTATTTGCACTTGATAGTCACAATCCTGCAGAGATGAGCGTCAATCAATAAACAACACACTTGATCTCACTAATGAATGCCTTCTTTGCTTGTGTGAAGCCAGATTAGTATGCAGACTAGGGCAGGGTTGCAAATAAAATGTGAAGGGCTGAGGCCCTTCAGGATAGACTTTGGAAACCCATGGCTTAAAGTGAACTCCTCAAGTCATTAAATTGTCTTCTAGAAGCTTTCTAAGTCCAGTTTAATAACTCTCTGCATTTTTCAAAAGAAGAATTATTGACCTTAAGTGAGATGCATAATTTGCAAACCTTCATAGTTGTTTCATTCAAAATATACTGAAAATACAGTCCTTGTTCCCTAAAAACACAAAGATCAACTAATTTATCATATTTACACCAACAATGGTAAAATTTAGATTTTTTTTTACTTTTCTTCAGTAGCATATTATAATTTACCACAGTCAGGTGCTGAAAATGCTATCAAATGAATGAAAAAGATGATTAAAATAAAATCAAAAGATGAAAAAGTTCATGTCATGTCAGATTTGATCAATTGGTCCTTAAAGAAATAATTTCCCTTTGTCTGCAAATTACATTTTGATCCCTTTTAATGTGTCTTGTTTTCTGTTCTAGGTACACCATGCTCCTGGGTAAACCCCCATTCGAAACCACTAACCTTAAGGAGACGTACCGCTGTATTCGCGAGGCCCGTTACACCCTCCCTGCCTCCCTCTCTCTCCCTGCCAAACAGCTCATTTCCTCTCTGCTGGTGCAGAACCCCGTGGAGCGCCCGCACCTGGATGACATCCTCCGCCACGACTTCTTCACTCAGGTAAGTTTATCTTTTACATCACACTCTGCAGTATTCCCGGCTCACCTTTGGCAACATTTCAATGTCATTGTCATGATTTCACCACAGGGCTTCATGCCAGAAACTCTGCCCGTCAGCTGCTGCCTTTCAGCCCCAGACTTCCACGTGTCAAGTCCGGCCAAGAGCTTCTTCAAAAAGGCTGCTGCTGCACTTTTCGGGGGCAAGAAGGACAAAGCCAAGTACTATGAAAACATAAGTGAGTTCTCTCACTCGATATCGTCCCATCAATAATTGAACCTTCAACAAACCCTTCAATAACGATTTGATTTCTCACAGATCGCTTAGCTAAAGAAGACGAGGACATATTCAAGCTCCGGCAAGACTTCAAAAAGACTGCCATCAGCAATCAGATTCCCACACACGCACCGGAGGTGAGCATTGTTCCTTTTATAGCAGACAAAAATATCTCAATTCGTCACCAGCTCTGAGATATAAACGAAGGTTAAACGTTCGGTCGTACGTGACATGCGCGTTCTGTGATTTTCCTCTTTAGGAAGGAGGAAATCCGTCAGCACCTGCAAGAAAGCCAGTTACCCAGGCAACAGCCGGAAGGCCGCAGACAAGAGATACCATTCACTTGATTGTGAGAGGCAGCCTGGGCAGCTGCAGTAACAGCAGTGAATGTAAGTGTGTGAGCGTGAGTGTGAGTCTGTGTGTGATCGACTTGTTAGGTCTGATTCCAGATCATTAGTATGGCAGGCTGACGTGATGTACCCTGCTGTCTCTCTCCACAGGTCTTGAATACAGCACTACAGGAACTGTGGCAGAGGCTGTTATTAGTGTTCTGAGAGGCTGTCTTGAACACATGCCTACAGGTGAATGAGACCCATTACTTCCCGCTACCTCAAACCAATTCATTCTCTGGAGTGAAGAAATCGTGAGATCTTCATATGTTAAAATGTGTTTCTTTTTCCCCACAGTCGACAACCTTCCCAGAGGAAATGGCTGTAATAGCTTGAAGTGGGTGACTAAGTGGGTGGACTACTCCAACAAATATGGCTTTGGCTATCAGCTGTCTGACAATACAGTGGGCGTCCTTTTCAACAATGGAATCCACATGAGTCTACTCTCGGACAGAAAGTAAGTGCTTGTGTTGTGCTCTGTTGAACCCATAAAGATTCAACTTCAGGCTAGCGTAAAAAAAATAAAATAAAAGGGGCTCATGCTGTGGGTACTTGTAGGATGTGTTTTAGACTTCAGATTAGTTTGAAGATTTACAGCGCTTAGAAAAAGTTGTCATCTTAAAACTGCTTAAATGTTCTGTAAGAGCTAGCTCTGATGCTAAGTTTTGTGTTCATGTTGAGTCTACCACAAAGCGAAGAAAAGCAGACAACACATTTTAACTATGCAGGAATAACATTTATCAATATATAATCTTTTTAGGATTATATATTTTGACCAAAAAGTGTTTGTGTTTTTTGTACAGTACAGTATTAGTATGACCATTTTATAATTATCTTTTTGTTTGGTTTATGTTATTATTATTCAGTCAAGCTGTATTTGTTTTATTATAATAATAAAAAAATCTAAAACTGTTCCTCATATGTTCCGTCCTCTTCTCAGCTATTCCTTGCAGATAAAATACTTGGTTTATGGTCATGGTATGGCTTCTTACATTTTTTGTTAAAATAGGTTGTCCTAATGCTTTTTTAATATACATATTTAGTTTTTATAAACATTTATAAATATTAACTATCATTATATATATTTAGTTCTATTTAGATATTTATCAAGTTGTAGTCAAAGTTTTGTTGATGTTTTAGCATCCTATTTTGAAAAGGCCTCTAAAAATAGAAAAATTATTAATTTTTATATAATTGCCTTCCAATCATTTAAATTTTTGAGAAACTATTTTTGTACCAAATAATTCACAATAACTGTGATGGAAAAATGGAGAATAGATTATTTAATGATGACGGCTAAATACTTTCCACATGGAAGGGAGAATGGAAACATGAGGGGTCTGCAGAAACTGAAATGTCTGCTTGCTGTTCTTTATAATAAAATAAATCAAATCCACATTTTTAGACTATGTTATACATCAAGAGTTTGCTGCTGTCCTTTTTCTATTTTTGAGCATTATAATGTAGTGAAAATTTTTCCATAAAGGAGAAATCCGAGTTGTAATGTGGTACAAAACAAGCAGCTAGCATTGTGTAGCACTGAGCATGAGGTTATTGATTAATCCTCTCTGTTTGCCTCAGGACTGTTCATCAGTATGCCGGTCTCGGACAGAAGTCTGTTTACTCAGTGTCTGAGGTTCCGGAGTGTGCAGTGGCCCATGTCACCATCCTCAAGTACTTCGCCCATTACATGGAGGAGAATTTAATGGATGTGAGTCTCTGGATTTTCTGCTTTTAGTCAGATTTTTGGAATACATTTTAATGTTTTTTCTTTCTTGTATTAATGCGTTTTTTTTTTCTTCATGCAGGGAGGAGATGTGATAAGTGAAGCAGACACTCAAAAAACAAGGATTTATCTTCTGCAGTGGCTGAAGTCTGATAGAGCTTTACTCATGCTGTTCAACGATGGCACATTCCAGGTAAAATATGTTCTAAATTAGTCACAGTTCACATAGCAATTTTTCCTCTCTGTCCAGCTCTGGCTTACTCAAATCGTTTGTTTGGCCCAAGCACCAAGACATGAGTCCAGACAAGGGTTAAAAATGGGCCTTGCTTGAGACATCACTGGCCTATGCTTCAGCCAAGTTAGCCTTAAATATTACCTGACCCATGTGTTCTGTGCCACATTGAACGTGAAGTTTGTGCCAGATGAATTCCAGACCTATCAGATTTTTAAACATTTGATCTATTTATTGCTGACTGAGAATGGAGTCTTGAAAGGAAATTGTATTTTTGAATTGAGTTCGAGTAATCTAACTTTTTTTTTTCAGCTAAAACCTACTTTACGTGGCTTCAAACACTTCAAGAAGTTACAACATTAGTCGTAAGAATTGACACTGATGGGTGTTTTTAGGAAACCTATTAAAGGTCTTCTTCTCTCAAAAAGGAGTTTTTATTCATTTGCTGTATTTTTAACTGTCTGATACACCATCAAATGGTAGGTTTAAGTTAAAAGTATGTGCTTTGTGCATGTGCTCACTCTGATTGTAGAGACTGATTTGGGAACATTCATTATTTGCTCCTTGAGCTTGTTCAAAGCGTGGTCTTCTGTGCGAAACATCTTCCATCAGCATCGGGGGGACGGGCTTCAGCCTGAATTTTGTTGATCAGGGTATAGGTAGTGCGAGGCATATCGTGGAACACTATATGTGTTTTTTAGTGACGAAATAACAATAGATCATATGTCAGTAAACAGGTGAAATGTGGGGCTCTTTAAGTAAGTCAGTAGAAAAATTTTCTTTTTACATTGTTGAAATGCATTAAATATAACATAGCACACTATATATATTTTTATTTATGAGGAAAAATACATTTTTTTTTAACTAAAATATTCAATGATTTGATCATTAATTTGAACAAATAACGTGTTACCACTAAATACATAAGACCTAATTATTCAAACTTTTCTAGGTAGTTTGAGTGCGTAATTGACAATGACCTTTAACTAATCAGTATGTCTCGAGCAGCTCTTTCTGTAACAAAAGTTTGAGTGGAAATGTACAGCAGGTCCCTCTTTCACATGCAATAAAGGTGCATTTATAAGGAACATTTTATTAACGTATGACAGTCTATGACACATAGTACATTTAGTTTTTAGGGAATTTGAGGTTTACTTCATGAGATTGAAAGAGTCATTATTGGTTAAACTATTCAGGTTACCATCCAATGTTCACTATAAGAGGCTCTGTGTTTGATTAGTCCGGTCTCTTTGTTCAAATGAAAGACTGTGAATAATGCTGCACAGTGGGAAAAGAATGCCGCTGCTGTAATAACATCCTGCATTCTCTGAGAGTGTTTGTGAAATAACAAAGCCTGTTTCTTCGTCTCCCAACAGGTGAATTTCTATCACGACCACACCAAGCTTATCCTGTGCACGCAGCAGGACGAATACCTGTTGACGTACATCAATGAGGAGCGAACGTCACGGACCTTCCAGCTGAGCACGCTCCTGACTGCAGGCTGCACACCGGACCTGCGGAGCCGCCTGGAGTATGGGCTCAACATGCTGCTGCAGCCAAACAACTGAAACCCAGACGGAGGAGGAGTTGAGCACTGATCGTTTATTTCTAGTAGCGGATGGAGAGATAAGACTTTTCTGGCATATAAATGGCGAACCAGCGACAAGAATGAAGAGGAATGATGTGATGAAATGATTTTTAGGAGAAAATCAAAACTGGGCTGGGACCAGGGCACCTTTGAGAAGAACAGACTTGTTGTGTGCATGTGTTGTGAACTACTTATGGATCACACGTGCATGTCTTCATCAGCAACAAAAAATGTTTAATTAGTCTCTGTCTTCATCAAGCATCAGTTGGGTACATCATTGTTTATTTATTTATTTAATGAATAAACATTTCATCATTTCACCTGTTATGTTTGTGCATTTAGACTATGATTTGGTTTGTCTCTTAATGGTATGCATCAGTAAATAAATTATTTTAGAAATAAATGTGAATGTGTGATTTTTTTAGAAAAAAACTTGAAATAACACAAAAATCCTCAAAAGACTTATCTTCCAAGAAGAACAGAACAAGTGTGTGAAGTATGTTAAAAGTAGTTTTGCTCTACTATCATGTCAAAAATGGCACACCAAACATGAATCTATAGATAGGAAAAAGAAAACGATACAGTTCTGTTCAAACACTTTTCAATGATTTCATTTTATTTTCCTTTTCTTTTCTTTTTGTTGCATTTCAGTCTAATATTTGTACATTAGTTTCAATAAATCAGGAAACAACTTTTAATAACATTTAGGTAGAAATGACATAATGTTCTGTACAAAAGTAAAACTTTTTCAAAACACAAACTACTCACTGATATTGAAGTACAACATTAACCTAAAACCATTAAACTTATTTAAAAATAAACGTTATTTTAGTTTATCACCATAATTAGTTTTTACAACATAATTCTTTGTGTCATAACTGTTCTTTATGGACGATTGGTGTTTTAAATCCATTCCAAGGTTTATTTTATTTATCAAACATTTGATTTAATTGTATTAACAGTAATAAAACCATGTTAAAACATTAGTTTCAACAGTTTTTTATAAAGATTTTTTAAATAGTTGAAAATGGATGTTTTTCCAGGGATGCTAAATCAAAGAAAAATGACGTCATGACACGTGCAGTAATTGTAGCTCAGAAGACAGAAATTAAAAGAGTAGAAAGTCATTGTTTGCTGGTTTGATTCACCAGGGTTTTCTGCAGACACTCAATCTGAGTTCAAGATTTCCCCAGAGATTTGATAGTATAAGTTCAATTAAGAGTGGTAAATGTTTATAAATTAAGAAGAACCCATTTCAAAAAGTGACAAGAGGATAAACTCCATTAAAAAATTCCTTCAGCATTTGCTGACTAACTTTGATTTCAAGACATTGGATAAAGGGACAGAAAGACTACTTCATTTGTTATTTACTTTAAAACATGTAAAATATAAATGGAACATCAAATGATTTTTTTCAAATGAATATGCAAATCTCCCTAGAAGGGGTTTACAGGGTTAGACAATGTTCCTGAAGATTAAAAACAAAAGTTTTTAACGGAATGACTTCCAAAAAATCTTCAAGCTAGTGTTGTAAAATAAAAACAATAAAAGCAGATTGACCAAATTTCTGGAAAACGATTAACTTTAAAGTGTTCAAATTCTGAAAATGCGTATTTTTACAAGCAGACCAAACGTTCTTTGTTTGCGATGTTTCAAGGCCTGTCATGAAGTTGAACTTGAGAACTCTGTTTGGATTATTACAGACTTTAGTAGAAAGAGTATTGTGTTGTATGCTGCACACACAATGCATGTTTGAAGCTTACCTACTGAACGTCACAAAGCCGAGCCAGATTTGCACATCGTGCTCTGATGTGTGGGCTTCACACATTTAGTGCAGACTTCATTGTTTGGAAAATAAAAATCTCCATCCCACAGATTTCACATTTGACACGGTTTGGGTGAAGGAAAGCTGAAGGGATTTAAATCAATAATCAGAAAAGTTCAGTTATTTGAACTTAAACTAAAATCGTTTCCATAAGCCCACTGAGTGTGCTTCTGTAGAAACCTATGGTGATTCATCAGGCATGCAAGAGTTAAGAGAGGAGGATTTATACAGTATTGGAGACAGAGAACGTAGGAAGATGAAACAATTTGAATTATGTTCTCTGAAGCTTCTGCAATCACTTGAGCAATCGGGGCCACAATGTGCTGTACTTGAGGTTGCGATCAAAGCAGAACACTCGAAGTTCCCAACGAACTTAGGGTACCAGCAGTACTGAGAAGCATGAGAATGGATGTTTCACGTTGATTTCTTGACTTCAGTCTCAAGCAAAGAATTCCTTTGGGGCCAAAATCACATGTATTCCATGTGGAGGCATCCCAGTTGGCAACATTGTTTAACTATGAATAACTTTCTTGTTTCTGAAAATGCCAAAACTGCCTACATACGCAAACACAGTGGCTTCTGATTTGCCTTAACAAGCCCAATCGCATCGCTGACGTCAGCCATCATAACTTGAAAAGAACAAAGTATTTATTTACAATGTGGAGGACTTTTTACAGCATGGTTGAGGACGATCAGCTCAAGGCATGTCTGAACAGTCTGAAACCTGTGGCGACGAGGTTTTCTCTTACTATAGCCTAATAAACTGAAGAAGAATGCCTCATTCTGAGCCAGAAGCTCTGGGTGATATCTTTAATATTTTTTTATTCCCTCAACTGCTCAGATAATTTCATTTGGACAGTCTGTTAATCCATCCATCAACATCTTTCTTTTAGATCATTCTCATACACAGACATAACATACTCTATTCACAAAAAACATCATCAGCAACAGAAACATGGAGTTAAACAGAATTGGAGTCTTACAATACAAATGTAGTCATTGGACTCTAATTTAACATTTGTACAGGGTACGGGATCATAATGTTTTGATGAAAAAATGAGACTGCAGAACAACACAAAAACACATACAACTTTATTCACACTTAGAAACGATTAATTCTCACACTCATGTTAGACTGCATGGCAACTATGAGAAAGCAAATATTGGATAACAGCAGAAGATACAAAAAGACAGTTTATGAATGAGAGAGAAGCAAGAAATTCCCTGAGAACAAAGTAAAGCTCTCCCTGAGTAAACAGTTTAATGTTTAGTTAAATTAGGGACTGTAGAATTTAATCACCGTTTTAAATAGAAATGTATTCAGTATAATATATAATACAGTGTTCAGAATAATACAGTGTTCAGTTGATCTTTGGCTGCTGTTGCCATCTCCCTTCCTATCCTCTCCTGGGCCCGGCATCATGAAACACATTCCTTTCTGCTCGTTCAGTTTTCTTCTCAGCAAGGCAAACCTCCCATGAATAGATTCTGATTGGCTCCCAGTTCTCCCGGTGTTTTAGTGTTGTGTTTAAACAAGTTCTTAAAATGTAGCATCTTCTTTGATCTTTAGATAAACACACACTGATAACAACATTCTCATCCAAGCCCTGTAGTTTCATGCTGAAAACAATTCAGCAAATAACTAAGATGTAGTTTATAAATGTAATGCTACTTGTTGTTCTTGTATTTTTACTGAATAATAATGAATTATTGTACAATGTAATTGATACAAAATGTTTATATCAGACAATTATTCACAATTCTCCAACCTCATTTTCCTCTTCTCAACTAATAATCTCCATCACCTCCTTCACGTTCATTCTCTTCAAGGACTAAAAAAGACTATTCTCTTTTTTAGGTAGAGACCCAGTCATAGAATCTGTTACAGCACCTGCAGCCTTTGATTCGCTGCTAGTACTTTTCCTTGTTAATCCTTGTTAATCCTTGCAAATGAGCATTAGAGACTTTATTTCATGTTATCCGTCTCTGAAGAATCAAGATTTATTAAATGACCCTGTTCACCTTTTACACCTCTATCGTGCTAAATGCAGTGAAAACATAAATGTTAGTGCCAAAGTCAAAGCAGCATTAAATGGTGTGCTAGTGAAACTATTGCTTTACATCTAATGTAGCTTCCTCAGTATTAGAATACCGAAAATGTAAGACCCAGTGGCATGTGGACATTCAGGACGTTAGTGTTCTTAGAAATACCATTCAAATGTCAAAATACCATTCAAATGAATAGAGCTTTGTTTATCTCTCAAGGGGCAATAAGCTTCCCTAAGGCTTAGGTCCGAGTCAACTGAAGAGACATGGAAATTAATGACCTGAGCATTAAAGCCTCAAAAAACCCTAGAACACTTTTTTGAGATATTAACATGTATTCATTGGTCTCTATCTACTGAAGACTTCAACCTGAACCATTTCCTTTATTTTCTTGTAGAGAAATGTACATTCAACGTTTCTTAGACATGAGGTCTGAGGAAAACCTTTATACGTTTTTAATATGCAAGACTAAAAACTATGAGCTATTCAATCAGAGAGTGATTTTGTGAATGTGTTAAAATTTCGTAAATATGCATAAGATGGAGATCTCTATAACAGTTTGTGAAGTTTGTTAGTTGTTATGAGATATGACTCCAAAAATGGCATTTCTCGTGTAGGTTCGTGTGGCTGTTGTTACTTGATCTGACTTTGGAAGGGAATGAGCAATTGAGCAGCAACCTCTTCTACTCCTTGGCATCTCATTTACTCGTGGCTGACCACGCCCCTTTTCCCTTGGATTTTCAAGACTGGATAAAGAAAGCACTATGATGAATCAGGGGGGTGTTGTGATACTTTAAAGTCTTCAGTATGTTAAAGATGCCACAATACTAGGCTTTACACTGAGCCGTTTAGAACGTCACCTCGGTTCAATATGTGCATGTGACTACCGTATGTATGCTTATCCGTGATATAAAGATCCACCGTCAGCTTTTAAATCTTTGGTTTGGGTATATTTCGGTTTTGTTGACAAAGATGGAAATAGAATGGTATGTCACAAATGTTACCGTGTGCAAGCTAATGTAATTATGCAATCTAATGTAATTATGCAGAAGGAAACAAATCAGATACGAGAGCGATTCACATAAAAGTGAAAAAAAAAAAAACAGAGAGACAAAAAAACTAATGCCAGATGTAGCTAATGATATGCAGCTATTTTCAGTTGTCGGTGATGGGGTTTCGACACCTCATAAAAGAGTTTGACGCACACTGTACGCTGTCATCACATATTATGGAGATCATACCTGTTAGATTTGAAATTACTTTATTAGTAATTCGTTTTTTTTATTCTAATTTTGAATATGTTTATTTGCTCTTGTGATTAATGTGATGGATGATAAAAAAATTTGCTATGCCATTACAACCAAATCAAACTAAAACCATTGCTCTAAACTGAGTACGTATCGAACCGTGAGCTTTGTGTAGTGTTGCATCTCTAGAATATATTATCAAGCCAGAAAGGATGGTATAAAATAATTGCTTGTTATGTGGATAGTAGAGTAATGAAATTAAAGGTTTACAAATAAAAAAGTATCTTCAGCAGCAATGATTAGCTGCTGACTTATTAAAATGACCCAATCCTTAATGCATTCATAAACGTGTAATTCCCAGAGACACTTAGCAGCTGGGAAATAAAAATAAAAGACCTCAACTCTGACATGAAATTTTGTGTGCAGCTGTTCAGTCCGGATACACCCTCAACAAATATGCCAGTTGGAAGGTTTCTGTCAACAGTGGCAGAACATGCAATGTTTATTTAATCTATGAGATCCTGCTCACTCATTCAAGTGGATGTCCCATGTTTGTCAGGACAATGGGTGTGGAAGTGTTAGCACTTTTAGTTTCAGGAATCTTTTGTCTGGGATGTAGAATCATGGGAAAATGTGCTTCCTACTTAAACTGCTTCTGTGAGATGATTTCCTAGTTTGGATCTGCAAAGCTAACACTGGTATATAGGTTTGTGAAGCCTAGGAGGCTGTGAACCATTTGTGAAAGAATGGCCCTTAAGCTAGGCAGTTTCAAAATCAGATAGTAACAAATTCACAAATTGGATCATTAGTGATAACACATCCCTCTAACTGTGATGCAAGTTGGTGAGTATGTGGGCCTGTGTGATTCATACAGAGTTCCGACTGTGAGCAGGAATTGATCTTATCAGCTTGAGCTTCACAGAGAAAGGCAGAATCTTGGATTTTCCTCATTACTGTCTGAGGTGGATGTGTCAGCGCCAGACATGTTAAAACCCCCCCCTAAATAACACCCAACCTAACAACAGCTGAAACACTGTGAGAATACTGAGTGGTCACACTATGTCTGTGTGCTACATCTGGTTTGCAAGAAAGACACTGTAGCCAGAGGCTTTATCTTTCAGTAAACAGATGATGATCTTACCGTCGAATCACTCCGTGCCAGACCTGGTGTAAAGAGACGAACCACCAGCTTCATAAACATTGTTACCTCAAGAATCTTGATGTTAACACATCCGGAAGATTTATTTTGATTGCTTTTTGAGGTTTAATTGATACATGTTAAACAACCTTGGCTTATATGGCTTTGCTTATGAGAGAAATTTAAACAAAGAGGTTTATAAACTTAGTTCAGGATGCCAAAGTAAACGATAAGCTTGAAGGTTCTCGTAAGAATCTTTTCAACTTTTGTTTTCAGCAATCTTTGTATATGATGCTGAAATAACAGACCCATTGTTTTTAAACTGATGGCATGTTGCACAAGTCAACATATTTTTGATACATTCCATAAATTGAATTCTGTTTAATAATGACTAGATGCTTGGACAAAAGCTCACTAACCTTTTGATGTGTAAATTTAATTATCTGCGCAGATAATGGCAAGTCAAAAAAAGCAGGTGTACTGCAGTTGACACGATTGCCAGTAGAGTGCAACTACAATTTCTTGTTTTACTTACTTAAAATATACACTCAGGCCAACATTTATCTGAAAACTGTAGAAGACTCAGATATGGAACAGACAGCATCAAGCTCCACACACACACACAAAAACTAATTTAATCATAACAAATGTAGCTGAAAACATAAATAAAATGTAACTGTATTTAAAATCTGCAACAGTTCAATGAAAGCATATGCAAATGAATAGTACCATAGCAACAAGAAAGACAGCTTTTGCAAAACATGTGCTTAACTACACCAAAGAAGTGCACTTAAAAACTCGAAACGAAATAGCAACATCCCAAAAAGCACTCAGAAAACCTTTGTAACAGCAGTGCTAAGAAGGCTGGTTACCTTAGCTAGCAAGTAAAACATATAGCACAGATCCCAAGCAACACTTGCTACCTCTCGAGTGAGCACCTGACAGATTTTCGTCTTCAAAGAATAAAAACCTGGGGATATTTAATGCCACTTCAGGAAAAAAACATGCTATATCTTATGATTTGCTTTCCCAATTGAAGGGGTTCTGCAAATAAATTACAACACAATGAATAAACACATAGTGAAGCAATGTTCCAGTCATGTAAGAGAGTGCTGCCTGCCTTTAATCTTGCAGGAGCACATTTTCTTTTATGTCTGAATCTAATAAACAGTTTTTTTCCGTCATTATTATTCACACTTTATTCTGCTTAACTGCACATTTTCCACCTCATTTCCGTGAGTGCAGAAGGGTAATATACTGCAGAAATCCAAAGAGTCTCCCACGGCAGACCATGAGTCAGTGAGCCCAGCGTGAAGCACAGCAGTGCAGTGGATTGTTATGGTTTGCAGTGGGTGGATAAGGGTCATACAGAAGTGTGGAAGGGGCAGGAAACAGGTGTCAGAAATGACGCAGTGAGAGCGAGTACTTCAGAAGAACACATGCTCACACTTTTACATACAGCAATCGACACTCCTGTCTTCAAGCTGTCTAGTATTTTCAGAAACGGTAAACATGAGCATTAGTCAACCCCCTCCCAACCCATCTAGTGTAAACACGTTGGGATATGAATCAAGTTCTTCTTGAAACCTGGAGGGACGACTCCAGTGCAACTGACAACAGCGTACAGCTGGCATCTTACAGACAAACAACAATAACTCTGTTACTGCTGCCAGCGTTTTTTAGCTAAACACATTTCAAAATAGATATGTAGCACACTTATAATCAGAACAGTTTTTTTCTGTTTCTTTTTTTCTGTATTCAGAAGCTCATTACATTCAATAATTGAGAGCGTATCTAAGTCATAATTATGAGCTATTAAGTCAAAGTTATGATATACTAAATCATAATTATGAGATATGTATCTCATTATTATGAGATACATAGTTTTTGTAGTTGTTTGTCATACAAAAGTAATTGTGATTTACATCCTCAGAGAGCACAACAGCTGACCATGGCATTGACTTTGGTGGATTAACACACTTTTCTTGGGTTAAGGCACTGAAAAAAATACTAGTGTCTTTGAGTAGGCATCACTTGATATTTGAGATGTGTGCAGTGAAGAATATATACAACCATCGCATGGCGAAAGCTTTGGTTACCAACCCAATAAAAGACCCAGGGAAGAGGCTGAGGAGCATAAAATCAAAAGCAAGCAGGCTTACATGTAGCTTCTATATAGAAGCTGTTAGACTGATTTACTCTGTGTCCGAGTAAGGAAATGTATGTATGTATGTATGTATGTATGTGTGTGTGTATGTGTGTGTGTGTGTGTGCATGTGTGCGCGTGTACGTGCGGGTGTGCGTGTGTGTGTGTTTAATCTACTATTGGGTATAATTTTTGTATTTTAGGAGCAGATGTATTAAGTAGTTTTATTTTATATGATGTGGTTTTAAAGGATGTTTCAGTTGGCCGAGTTAATGTACACTGCTGGCATAGTTATGTTTTTTGGTTTACATGTAGAAACATACAAATGACAATAAAGTGAACCTGAAAAGTATGATTTATTTATCTCACCAAGGAACAAATGATTTTATAGAAATAATCATTATTTGTGAGTTACTCTGAAGATACAGTTAAGTCCAAATGCTTACTTTATTGATACATATCACAGCTCTGTTAATGAAAATGACACGTACCCAAATAAAAGCACTAACTGGTTTAATATGTTGTGTTGGATTTTATAAGACTTTCATGTTATTGTTTGTTAATTCAGATATTTATGCTGGTTCACTTGCACTTCTATTATCAGTCCACGCCTAGTATTCCTGTTTGTGTGGGTTAGCCAGATTATATTGCGTCTGTGCTAACAGGAAGAGAGTCGAATGGGGGTGGTACTTTCTCTTGCTCTCTTTTTCCTGCTCTCCCTCTCTGTGACTCATCGAGCAACCACCATGCACTCAAAAGCACATCATGCTGTTCAGATTTCCTGGGCTACTCTAAAATCAAAATCTCTTTCAATCTGGCCTTTCACTCCTCTCTTGTCTTTCACAAAGGCTCATGAACTCTCTGTTCTTTTTATTTTTACACAGAGGTAAGAAAATTTTTTCCAGACGCTATTTTGAAGTCAGTCTGCTTTTAAGCTTCAAAACGTGATGCAACTGCTTTGAGCGTGTGGGTTTAAAGGAAATGTGTTAAAGGGCTTCAAAGATCCCTTCATGACACAACAATGTGTTTTTGCACATTTGAGCTAGAATAAACACTAAATAGGTTTGCTATTCTGACAGCATGTTATCAACAGGCCTGCTTAACATGCCATTGTTTGGGCTTAGATTCAGATACTACTGTAAGTCACTTTGGACAAAAGCGTCTGCCAAATGCATAAATGTAAATGTAAATTTGGATAGATTGTTCTCTTGCTGCTAACAATGGTAAACAGAATGAGCTTATATGGTATGAAACTTGTTTCTTGAACAAATTCTCAACTAGAATCTTAGAGGGATGATACATACAATATTATAATAAGATGTTCCAAAATCCCTCCTCAGCTCTTGACAGTTGTAAAACTCCAACTTTTCTAGAGAAATGTGCATGGAATGACCCAAAACTGAGCTTAGGTTATAACAGTGAGTTTTATGGTTTATTTGATGTTGAAACACCATTTAATAGGAAAAGGCATTGAGAAACTTCAGCACTCAGTTCCTGCATTAAGTTTAGGTTCCTTTTACTGCAAACCTCTCAGATTTTTACCCAATTCAGCCAAAATTGTACTTACCGTATCTTTGAGCTTAGTGAAATGAAATGTTATAGCTGTTAAATACATTTGTTTAAAGACTTTTAACTATGTAGTTTAGCAATTAGAGTTGGAGCTTGATCAATCTGACTCTGTGATCTTCCTGAATGACCATAAAAACTAAAATCCACAATCTAAGCTTGCCTGAAATTTGCTATAACTAGAAAGATATTCTGTGAGTATGACGTGAAAAATCATCAGAGGAGATAATGACATTTCAGGCTACTAACAGCATGCTGTAAAGCATTGTAACAAGTGAGAAGTAACTCAAAAAATCACATGATGCACCTGTCAGCCATTTCGTTTATACATGACAAAAGAAATACGAATCTGGTAATCAAGTAAAGTGAGGAGTCTAAAAAAATATCTTGCTTTCTCCAGCTTGGACCATTCCAAATATGTATCTTAAGTCCATGATCTGTAACTGCTGAGAAGGGAGTAGCATATCTATAATGAGTGACTCATCTGTGTCCTATGAGGATTTGTTAATGATTTTGAATTAGATCTGGTCAAACAGAATATAGAAATGGAAAGGATGAGGAGGAAAATGAACAAAGGAGACTTGCGCAGTGGTCTGAGCATCAGTCTGGTTAGGTGACAAGAATACTAATGTGATCTTGTGAGCGTACCAGATCTCTCTCTGACTTTTTTTTCCTGCACAGCTGTGATTGGTTCGTCATGTAATTCTGATTCACCATCCTTTCCTGGAGTCATCCACCTCATCATAATGACTGCAGGCTCCACGGCAACCAGCAATTTAAAGAATAGAATACGTTTTCATCCTCTTTTGATTGACCTAAGTGTTAGGTGGAATAAAAATGAAACGTTTGAAGGTGCTATGACCTTACAATCAGCTTTCTAAGAAATACACTAAAGGAAGCAGACAGGATGAAGAGAGGATGAGAACTGGACTGTTTGTTCTGTAACTGTTACTGAAATCTCACAAGTCCATTTGTTCATCTGTTCAACTCGCTGCTTCGAAAAGGGAGGGGATCAAGCTGATTTGCTTTTCCTGAAGGAAATGCCAGTGCTGGTGAGGCAGCAAAGGAAAATAATTAAAGTTGTGAAGGAAGTTTATGTTAAGGATGTGGTTCTGCTTAAATGACTTTTCTTTAGAGCATTGTCATGGCAGCACACTCCATTTAATCTTCTGCATGTAAGAATAAGCCTTCCTGTGTGGTATAAATCCACCTGTAAATTGTAAATTTAATTCATTTTTCAGAGTGACGCATGAACTAAATAAGGATTATTCCGTCTGTTACTAGTCTTCAAACTTTGGCTTGGTTTGATGTGAAAGAATGTATTTCTTAGCAAATGTTCATGCATAATAAAAACAATCTTTGATGTCTATACGCACATCTTTAAGTGAGGTTTGCTTTAATAATCAGAAATCTTGAGGAAGGCCTATGTTCACAAGCCTTCCTTATGTCCACCCAGTTTTGTATATATTTATTTTATGGTGGTTGGAATGGTTGAGTAACTTTTATAGTAAAAAAATATTTACAATATGACGATCGTGTTTGTTAAACAATTCACGAGTTGGCTTACATCAAATTGCAAAACATTTTTGGCAGTCGTAAGAAGCGTACTGGGCAAGCTGTTCAAGGAAGGACCCTGGAGATTGGGAGCAACCTGGGCCCAAGAACACCCCCCTCCCCCCACCCCCTTAACCCCTCCTCATAAGAAATGAGAGGTGAAAGAGACCGGTAGACATTTTTTGACTTTAAGTGTCAAGATGGTAAAACAAACTTAGATTCTGTCGACTGAAGAATGTTAACTTTCATGTCAAATTGTGTTTTTATAAATGAGAATAATTACACATACAAGCACAACACAATTTTTAGCACTTTTTAAAAATGAGACCCTGACAGGAGAAGTTGCTCTGGGAACATGGTGCAGCAGCATAAAAAGTCAGGCAGCAATTAACATGCATATAATGCTCATCTCATTTTGGTTTAGAACATTTACATTTATATATATTGATCTTGCTTAAAGGCCACTGAATGTACTTTCAGGAGAGCTAAAATATAAAAGGTCTGTTAGTATTCACTTCAAGTTGTCTTTTCTCTTGTATTTATTCATTCATTCATCTTCATGTCGGCTTTCTTCCCTTTCGGGGTCGCCACAGCAGAATGAACCGCCAACTCTCTGGCATATGTTTTATGCAGCGGATGCCCTTCCAGTCGCAACCCATCGCTGGGAAAGATCCACACACACATTCACTCTTTAACACTATAGGCAATCGTTCTTACTCAATTCACTTATACCGCATGTCTTTGGACTTGTGGGGAAACCGGAGCACCCGGAGTAAACCCACGCGATCACGGGGAGAACATGCAAACTCCACACAGAAATGCCAACCGACCCAGCCGAGGCTCGAACCAGCGACCTTTTTGCTGTGAGATGACCGTGCTACCCACTGCGACACCGTCGATTCTCTTGTATTTAGTGTTGTTAAATTAATATGCACCATAGGAAAGTACAGGGTAGATAATGTGGTCGTTTTCAAACATACTTTTTACATCACCTTGCATAAGGACATGAAGTCTTTAACCTAGCTTTCTGTTACACAAGATCCGGAAGAATAATGCTCGGTATGGAGAGGTTTCTTTGTGCATCAGTCAGTCAGTTCAAGAAGTCATCATGGGTTTGCTCTTCGTCCTCTTGAAGGATGATGCTCCCTAATGAGGTTTGCTTTGAATAGCAAATATCCTGGATTCAAATAGTTCTGTGTAATTAGCATGTCCAAGTGGTTGTCAATGGGAGAGATTTTCACATCAAAGAACATGAGTGGAACTGCGCTTTGCTGAGATGTAAAGTTATGGTTGTTTTTCATTATGCCATCAGCAATTGTGTATTTATAAAACTTTTTACAAATCAGAGTCATTTTATTCCTTCAAAACAGCTGATTGATTCTTGGTCTCTTTTGAGATACACTTCAACAAATTTATAACTTTTTAACTGGTGATGCATGATTTTATTATTTTAGCATGTTGAACTTTGGAGGGAACCAGTACACTTTAAATCATCTACAGCTTGCCCAAAATACAGTAGTCTGTTTATAATAAATAAATAAATAAATAATAATAGGACCTACAGAGACCATAGAATAAGCACCACTCTCCCTTTTGATTCTACCAATAAATGCAATGTCGTTTAACAAAGAAGTATGAAAGGTCACGGTTTCGAAACCCTTCTTCAAGTAAATCAAGTGAAATAAACAGTATTGCCATTTTTTCATACAGCTGTTGGGTCATGCCATCACTGTCTGTATTTCCTGTTTTTGATAGATTTTTAAAATTAAAGTAGTCATGCCAATTATTTAGCAATTTTTGGATTGATTTATGGATTGAGTTCTTTTCTTATAACATGCTTTGAAGCTAGCTACTCATGCTATCCAATGAAAGCTAGCCTCAAGTGTCCATTTATGGATATAAACTTGTTCAGGCACTAAAATGAAGTCTTGATGTTTCCTCAATTTGCATCCTTCTTACGTAATAACCAGACGTGAAGCTTTGATTTCTTCAACTAAATCAAATCAGATCAGATTGAAAAGCTGATTCCGATTCATTATTTAGACTTCAAAGGAAATTGTTCTTTTTCTCTTTGCTTTCTGGAGACTGCAGCACTTGAATACAAATGTACTGTTTTCATGAATGAGGAAATAAGACTCTGAATTGTTAGTGTTCTGACCCAACTGTCCAAGCTCTCTTGAGAATGAGGACTCATGGTTGAAACAAGATAGTGAGACTTGAATAGTGATTGCGTTTTTTTTTTTCTTCTGAGTATGATAACAGCTGACGCAGATGTACTTTTGTGACATTTACAGACTTCATCAAAACAGCTCTTTTAATAACAAGCAAGCTGTGTTTAAAGCAAGCCTTTTTAGCTAATTGGGTGTTTTTTGTTTTCACTAAGTTGATGGATAGCAGATTTTTTGAGCGAGCACATTGTCTTCCTGCCATATGCTGCAGCTGGTTCCTGTTTGCTGTGCTGTCATTCAAACATTGTAGTTCAAGTTCACATGTGCTTTTCAACGTTTTTAGTCACTGTAGCGAAGCTATAACATTCAAAACAACACATGACGTTTAATTGTGTGTTTTTTGTTTATATAAATCGCAACAAAGTATTCATGTTGAAAGGTGTTAACCTGATCCTTTATTTAAAAGAAGCATTAACAGATTAAGAACTAAAAGAGCTGCTTAAGGTTAGAAGTTCATTTTTGACATTTCAGATTGTGACAACAAAACTGTCCTACTGGATACTTTTATTTGTAGGTGATTTATTTTCTGATATTTTTATTCTGACTTGATGAAATAATCCTTGAAATAAAACATCGCTGTAAGAGCAGAGTGGGTCTCTTAGCTGAAAGGGGTCGTTTTATGGGAGTTTTGTTTCTTTTAATTGTTCAAAACATGCTTCAAGTGAATAAAAAACTCTTTAAGTGTGTTTTAAAGAGAAAGAGCAATGCTCAATCTAGCCGATCAGTAAGAGATATCAAAATGATACCTGTTGCTATAAGTTAAGAACTCTAAAACTGTTGATTTCAGAGGCTTCAAATAAAGAACATGCAGCATCTTTAATTATTAATTTTTTAAATATTTTTCTTCACAATATCATAATACCATTAATACTATTATGGCTTTATTGTTCTTACTGCTTTAAATGCTGCTGTTTAACATTGCCGAATTGTTGATTTTAGGTTGTTATATTTGTATGTGTTTCTGATATGTAAAGCACATTAGTCTATACCTGCACATATGTGCTGTATCAATAAAGTTGACTTGGTTTGGCTTCAGGAGTGGACTTGAGAGAGACTGGCAACAGAGTACCTGCATCACTTTTATTGAAATGTGCATTAGCAGGATCCTTTAACATCAACTATATGGCTGAGCATGAAAAAATCAATTAATTAATGACGAATGAAAAGTAAAGTGAAAGTGACCAGTTGGCCAGATATGTAGTGACTTATACTCGGAATTTGTGCTCTGGATTTAACCCATCCCAGTGTACACACACACCGTGAACACTCACCGGGAGCAGCGGGCAGAGATGGCTGCGGTGCCTGAGGAACAGTCGGGAAACCGGTGCCTTGCCAAGTTGTGGTTGTTGAAGATGGGAGAGCAAGTGTTTCATCAGTTCACACTCACACTCAACTCGGTGGATCTGAGGTTCGAACCGGTGACCTTCCAATCACAAGTCGATTTCTTTACCTACCAGACCACAACAGCTCCAAATAAACATCAGTTAATGCTAGCTGTCTTCAAACGATGACTGTGAGGCAATAGCAAAATATTTTGCTATAGCCTGCATGCAACAAGCTAACAGTTAGCGCCATGAAACCTGAGTTACATATGTTCACAACTTATTTAACCATAGATGTGTCTAGTTTGAGAGTAGTGAATCAAACAAGAATAGTGTGATTATATCCTATGCTTATACCTTTATCAGTACCTTTGATGGTAAAATAAATTGCACAAAAGTCAAACAGTGAACCTGTTAGAAACACTATTTTTTTGCTTGTTGTAATTATGCTGATTACATTACACCGGCAAAAACAGAGTCAAGGAGTGAGAGAGAGCTGAGCTCAGTGATGCTGAGTCAGACCTGAATTGGACGTAAATTGGTGTGTGAGAGAGACAAGTGTCAGCATGAGAGGAAGTGCCAATGAGAAACACGTGTGATTTGTTATGCATCAGTTAGCTCTTAAACTTGATCTTGAACTTGAGAAAAAGTCCAGCACAAGTTTTGCTGCACTGAAAAGATATGAATAGAGATCATCTAAATTATATCACACAGTACACTGCAACTAACACCAACATAATCGAATAATCGAATCCAAATAGTTTATGTTGTAATTAAGACACATATTCTGTAGCCAAGTTTGATCAATCACCCCTCCCCCACCTCACCAAAGGTCTCTCACCCAGATAACAGTTCAGTGATTGCAGGCAAAGGGTGTTCCCAAACTCTATCCTGTTTCCCTCTTTTACCATTTCACATCATTGTTCGTAGAAGCACCGGTCATTCTGGATGGTCAGGAGGTCTAACTAAAGCCTGCCCCTCTTTTCCCAGCCCTTGGAACAGTGTGTTGCAGGACTGACCTCACCCATTGTTCCAGCACACCCTCACACCCTCAAACCCTTGAAACAAAGGTGTCATTCTAGTTTTCCTTCCTAGTTTTCACAGCTAAATACCGAAAGCTGCACAAAGTATTAGTAATTTATGGCTATGTTTGACACATGCACACACTGTTTCTTGGAGTAGATACATTTAACTATCGCTAATTTATACTGTTGACTGAACGCAGAAATTGAGATTAATGACATGTTACTCAACCTCTTCAACTCAAATGCACTTTCAATATTTTCAATAAAAGGAAGCTTGGTGAACGAAACTAGTTGAAGACAATTATTAAAAGAATGGCAATCTAACCCGAGGGCTTGCTAACAACTCGAGTCAATCTGCATTCTTATCGTAGATGTCCTTAAGAATCTTTACTCTTTGTTTCCCACTCTGGGTTTCATCTTACAGCAACTGATGATGAATGAGAAGAGCTTATGCAATTTCTAAACTTCAATCAGTGTAGGGGAAAAGCTCCAATGGCTTTTAAAATGTCTTTTCCTATAGGCATGTTTACTGAGAGGCTGAGAAAGAGATGAAAAACAGCAGGCTTACTTGATCACACCAGCGCTTTAACGGTTTCCCCACACTGTAATCAGAAAGTGTTGATGACTAACTGATGTACGTACAGTTTCGCTTCAGTCACAGGTTTCTGTTTGGTGTTTTCTCAGGACATTCCCACATTCAGAGCCGGAACACAGATGGCAGAACTTTAGACGTGTTTTCACTTTCAAAATGCTAGCACAGTGGATAATGATAAAGGATTACAACGTTTATGCTTCTTTAGGGTTGTGTATACTATATTAGCTGCTTTGCTTTTTCTGTGGCTTTATATCTTGTTTTAAAAACAGCAACAGCCAATAAATGGTCTATTTAATGGCTTATACATCAACTCTAGAGAGTTAATTTGACTGTTTTGAGTATGTTTAGTACTAAATAGCAGTAAATTAACATTAAATTAATGCATTTAACTTGTAATTCACATTAAGTTAGTCTTGTTTTTTTCATTGAGATAGAAAAAAATGTTTGCATTTTTATGAAGTACAAAGTTGTGCAGAACAATTGCTGTTTAGATGATGACAGAAAGCCTCATTTGTACTCGATTCAGAGTGTACGTGGATCTTCTCAGGATAGAGTTAGTTTAACTTGTTAGTTTTATTTAACGCATCCTTCTTCTCAATATATAAGTATTACAAGTAATCACATTTACATAAGGTTTGTATATTTACTTGCTGAGTGTTTGTTCAGCTCACATACAATATTTGTGTAAAAAGCAAATCTCAGCTCTCAAAACATCAAAAAGCAACATTTATCGTACTTACTTAAAAACCTGTGTCAAGGGAATTCCATGTAAGCATTCTAATAAATATTTACTACAAACCATTCTCATGAACTCGCAAAAAATGATAGGTAAATGTACATGTTACATTTGAGTAGCTACAACAATTTAAGGTTGTTCATGTCTGTGGCATCTGACCATACGGAATGAGGAACTGACATTGTTTGAAATTGTTAAAAGTCTTAACATTAGTCCGCATTAATCCTTCACTCGAAAAATTATTTGTCAGACTTCCAGAGTTCCACGTAAGTATTTTAAGTAGCAGTTACTATGACTTATTTTGTTGAAAGCACAAAATATTAAAAGTAAAAATTACATGCTATCTTTGAGTAAATATAACAAATTACTCTTTGTAAGGATCAGAAACATACAATAATTTTAAATGGCAAACAACAAAGTCGCTGGTTGTTATTTAGTAGGTAATTCGTGATTTTAAGCTAGTGTTTTTAACTGAATTGTTTAGAACTGATGTATCCTTTTTATGGAATGGTCCTAATGTGAGCTAAAGCCTGAAGCAATCCCATGAATGGATTTACTTTGAATGAGTTATTTTCCTTGTTACAAATGGATGTAGAGCATGCTTTTAGAGCTATTAGAATAACCCCTCAGAATTCTAGCTAAATTAACATACGCATCAAGCAATTATTTAAAAACTCCAGCTGACGTATAGAAGCCATCTTGAAATAAAAGCCTCTGCCTGATGCATCAATGTAAATGAAGCTATTTGAGAGCTTGGCTGCCTTATACGCATATTCGTACTTGAACAAACAAAATTACAGACGTCACAAAAGAGGTAAAAATTTGTTGCTGGCCAAATTCATCTTAATTTAGGTTTTAACTAATTTATCAAATGATTTGTCCTTTATGTCAGCTAGAAATTGAACTCAGATAACAGCGAGTTGTGGAACCCTTTTTATGTGATGATCGGTAAAAACAGAGTTTAAAAGTAAACTCTTTCATTAAACATGGATTAAACCATGTTTAACTGTAGGAAAACATCTTTCGCTAATCCACTTCCAGATATTTGTTTATTTTAACTGGCGCAGAGTTTACAAATAAGGATGCTACACCTACACAGGGAGAGTGCATGCACAGTTCAAACAGATCTGATCGGGGCTGTGTCCAGCAGGGCTGTGACTCATGAGGCTGGTAAAGAGCAGACTCTTGGAAACTGTAAACTCTAGCTCGATCAGAGATCTGATCTCTATGGAGACAACGGGAAGATTCAGCAACCCACGTCTTCTCTGTTTCAAATGAACAACCCAAAAACCCCAAGCAGTCTTTCAATCTTCTAAAATCTCTCAAAGTCTAGTCAGAGTCGTATCTGAAACAACATCTGGGACAAGCTGTCCATGAGTGCTTAAAACAGTTTGAAAGGTAGATTTGGTTTATCATGGAGAGCAAGTCCAGAATGAGCCATCCTTCTTTTCAGATTTCAGAAAAAAACAGAGAATGAAATATTTCAAGATTCAGAGTCACAGTTTTACATTTAGTCTTTAATAGATAATTTAGATAATGGACACAAAAAGGGATTCCAGTTTTGAATTGGAGGTGAATGGAGTTAGTTAATTAGAAAAATTTCCTTTCTAAGGAATTACAGAAACTGTTTGGGAATAAAAGGATAAATGTCTGGATCCAACTAAGAATACCAAGAAAAAGAAACAGTAGAAGTTTTATTTGCAACAGTTATTGTTTTACTGTAAAATTAGCTTGGTTACACAAAGAAAATTTCATTTTTATAACAAGATAAAAGAAAATAGTGAAGCACTATGGATTGTTTCTAAACAACTTTTGTACAATGAAGTTCTGTAAACCACGCCCCCACTCCCCCTTTCTGGGTCATTTCTCGGCCCCGAAGCCCTTCCATGGACAGCTCACCCAGTACGCTTATCCTAATCTCACCACATGCGCTTTGATGCATTTTCTGGCCAATAATTCTATGTACACAAACTTGTGAACTTTTTAAAATAAAGCAACTAACTTTTTTTTCAGTAAAATATCTAATTATCTCAATAATACACATTTTATTTTCACAAAATATTGATTTACTTCATTTCAACAAAATGAAAAATGTAAATACTTACCTTTTACAGTTTTAGGTGCATTCTCCAGCTCCCCTCGACATTATTAGTGGCTGTTGTCTAATTTTGAAGATAGTTATGTTAGGGTATAGCTTAGCAGAGGTCATTGAATTTGATTAGACCAGTAGTTTTCTTCGAAACTTTAGATTCTTAAAGTGTTTATTTGTAAAACTAGCAGTGAAAAAAAAATTCCATGCCAATATTGTTCAGCTTAGCGGCCGTAACAATGCCACACACGGCCATCAAACTGTCCTAGAAAAAGGTTTGAATAAGAATTTTGCTATTGTCAAAGGAACAAAAAATGCTGCTCCAATTGAATAGTCTGTGCTAAGATAATGAAAGCGTTATTGTTCCTTAGACATATTAGAGAGTGTTGGAGAAAGAGCCAGATAACTCCAGATAAGTGTACTTTTTTTTTAACACATTTCGACCTAGAAAAGTAATTTTTCTCTCTACAAACTGACTCCAGATCGGAATAGCTCTGCATCCCTAGAGTCTATGAATAACACATAATGCTTAAATGAATAAGGAAACAAGCCATAGACTTATTTTATTCATTTAACGAATGAATAATTAGATTCTTGGAAATGTTCAAATCTGCCTTTGTGATCTTTTCTTGTTTGTAGATTGAAGAGAGGATGTGGGTGTTTGTAATATTCAGTAATTGCCACACAGACACACAGGGAAGTCTCAGCTGGGCTGGAAGGGAAGTTCAGGAAGTGGGAAGCATCTGCTGAGGAGATCTGTAGCATCCTTCCTCAGCAATCCGGAGCGGAAACCTGGAGGATGTTCTATATGTGATATTCTAGGGCTAAAAGACGTCACACCCAAAACCCATATATTTCCACAGTATATCTATTCATCCCTTTTATGTTTCTGAAATACTTTGTTCATGTTGTACTTATTTGTAAATATTTGTCTTGTTGCTTACAAACATTATCAAAGGGTGAAATGATTCCACTAAAGCTCTTTTGGGGCCATTCCATTAATCTACGTGATGAGTTTACAGTATTCAGAGGATAAAGGATGAGGAACTGTCAAACAGGAAGCAAGTGACAATCCGTTGATGTTTTCGCGCTGTGAGGCAGGTTCTATTTTAAGCTCAAAGAGCTGAGCGTGAGGACTTCAAATCAATGTTGCGTCATCTTGACACGATAAAGTGCAGTAAAATCATTCAATAGAAACCCCTCTTCCTTTCATCATCTGCAAGGTTGTATAAGAGGTGAATACTTGACTGAACAAGATAATTACTTTGATGCGAGGTGGTTGTTTACCTGGGCAAATCAAAAGAACAGTTAAGTAACAGAATGTATAATATTTTACACTGAATTGAAGATGCTTCAGCAAGTCTCTATATTCACAGCTTGAAATGAGATGGAATTTATAAGAAGTGTATTCTTAAGGGAGGAGGAAGCAGTTTTCTAGCTTCCCAAACATATATTTGGATTTTTTTTTTACTTCTATGTAGTGGATTCTGTACATATTGGGTACTGGTTGGGGTTAGGGTGGAGTTTTTTTAATCTAACCCTTACTTAACTAGTGTAAACATTGTAATGTCATCTGGTGAGAGCTTAATGTCTAATAGAATAAAAAGGATAATTGGTTATCTCTACACCTGATCATTTGTGAAAGGTTTTACAAAGCAATTGAGGCAGCTCCTTTCTTAAAACCTCAGTCTCTGAACTGACTCTTAATTGTTGTTTGAATGCATAAAATGTTGTACACTGTGTACATTACTACAAGAGCAAGTTTAAGATTTCTAAAGTAAAATTTCACCAAGTTCTTTTTCAAGCACTTCTTATTGTTATGTGAACTTGCAAATACAACAAAAGCAACCTTTTACACCCCCTCGACAAGCCAAGACATCAGGAGGACTAAAAAGAGTAAAAAAGACTATGCTCGGCAGTGAAAAGTTCTTAATTTATTCATTCATTCATTCATCTTCATGTCGGCTTTATTCCCTTTCGGGGTCGCCACAGCGGAATGAACCGCCAACTCACTGGCATATGTTTTACGCAGCGGATGCCCTTCCCTGCCGCAACCCATCGCTGGGAAACATTCACACACACATTCACACTTTAACACTATGGGCAATTGTTCTTATTCAATTCACTTATTCCGCATGTCTTTGGACTTGTGGGGAAACCGGAGCACCCGGAGAAAACCCACGCGATCACGGGGAGAACATGCAAACTCCACACAGAAATGCCACCTGCCCCAGCCGAGCCTAGAACCAGCGACCTTCTTGCTGTGAGACGACCGTGCTACCCACTGCGCCTTCTTAATTTATTTTTACAGTTAATTAAACAGTTTTATTTGTTAACAAGTGTTTCATATAAACAAAAGAGGAGAGAGGGAATGTGCACAAAGATATCAATTAGTGTCTAAAGTCGGTGACTGGAGCATGGTTCTAAAATAAAGACCTGCTGTTTCTCACGGGTAAGGGAGGGTGCACACTATATTTAGTGTGTGAAGCAAAAATGTTTGAGTTTTCATGCTGATAAAGATGGACTGCTTGAAGTGGCTTGTAATATTTGCTTAGGTTTCAATGAATACTAAAGAAAATGCAATCATGATGGAAACAGAGAAAAAATTGAGGCAGAGTTCCAGGTAAAAGTTATTAAGCGAGTTAATAATGGACTTTAATGTGATGTGATGCTTAAACTGTTCCCCAAATGTTGTTTCAACTGAACAGAACTTTGTAAGAAAAGAAAAGAAAAGATGAATGACTATATGAATCATCTGTCTGACACGGACCAGAGGTATATCAGGCCAGTTCCAGTGATCACAGGGTGAAATAATAAAGTTGCATTTTTAGATAAAGTAATTACATTAGTCTGTTTCTTTTTTCTTTTGCTATGCGACAAATGTTATATAGTTCATTTATCAGCCCTCTGCTAAAACTATTTACTCAAAATTACCAAAATGCCATTTCTGCCTGAACTGATTTTTTTTGTAGACCTCAGAGCACTAGATGCAGTGTTGACTGCTACTGCCACCGTGTGGAGGGATGCTGTTGAAGACCAAGATATATATAGTCTATATTAAACTGGCTTCCTCCGAAATCTTGATGACCTCCAAAGTCTTGATGATGTGCTTTTTTGTAGATTTCCCAATTATTTAAGATTATTAATTATTTAATTTTAATCAAGTTAATGAATCCAACAAGTTGGTTGATAGTTTGGGATATCTGTGATCATTATTACAAACGTTACTTTTTATATTTATGTTTTATGTCGTATCTTTAAAAAACGTTTTCAGTAAAAAAATAAATAAATTGATAAATTATTATTATTATTATTAATAATAATAATAATAATAATAATAATAATAATAATAATAATAATAATAATAATAATAATAATGAGGAAGGTAATAAGAATAATATTAATTTTGATCAGTATTAGTAAATCCGTTATTTTGAATAAATAAATCTGCTTGAAAAAAGAGCCAAATCGTCCTCGTCGATGATTGGTTCCCTGTCTACATCCGGGTTCTACAGCGCAGGCAACCTATGAGGCCGAAGACTCCAATATGGCGGAGGTAAGCTGAATAGCTTGAAAAATAATAGCTTCTAAATCCATCGTTTTAGCGATTCTACGTGATAGCGTGGGACTTTGTTGAATTATACAGGTTCATTTGAGACTCGTACGTCCATTCCTGGCGTTTTAAAGACATAGCTGAGTTAAACTGACGATGGCAAATGGTTTAAATCATGAGTGATCTATTCGGATCGAAGAGGCCTCCGAATCTGATCGCCGCTAGCTCGCTAGGAAAAAAAGTGGAAATCTGCGCACGACACAAGATAAATATGCTGATAAAATTTGATTATTCTTCGACGTATTTTTTATATTTCGGCCTCGTCACTTTTTGAGAATGTCGTCTTAATGTCCAGCTTGGGATGGTTAGGGAAATGTTTGTTTATGCTAGGAGGGAAAAGATTTTTGCGGGGTGGAGAGGATGACAGCATCCCTGTAAAGACCAAACTGGTCTTTATCATTTATTTGTTATTTATTTATTAATTCGTTGGTTACTAACCGCTATTTCTAGACTGTTTGTTTTTTTAAAGGGAGTCGCACGCTTTCTTAAAACGGAACGCTCTGTCCCGTTCTTAATGTTAATGTTATTCTTAGCGAGCATCTCGGTGTGCTAACATACATTTTGCGCGGTTGTTAGTAATTAATTATACTTTAACCGCATTCATTTTTGCTCTTGTGTTCACAGGCTTCCTTAGGGAGTTCGAGTCCTGGTATGTATTTTTTCGGCATTTATTATTGTAATAGCACGGTTACAATAGTTACACTATTTTACAATAGACATGAAAAAATTGTGGTAAATGTGAAATGTTAAAGTTATACTTGTGTGTAAAAGTTGAAAAGGAAAGGATTTTCCCCCCGATTGGGTATAACTGATTTGTGTTCAATTGTATTAATTTTGTTCAACAAATAGTTGATAATAACACTTTGATATCATTTATTTATATTATTTGTTTTTTAGCTCTCTTAAATCTGTCTTAATTGACTGTGATTAATTTCTATGTTTTTCTAGTTGGCTCATTGTCCTCAGAGGATCATGACTTTGATCCAACCGCTGAGATGCTAATTCACGAGTATGATGATGAGAGAACGTTGGAGGAAGAAGAGCTTCTAGAAGGAGAGAGGAATTTCAGCGCAGAACTGTCGGACTTGGAGAGGGTAATGCACATTCATGATTCGCTAACATAGTGATTTGAAAAGTGACCCTTAAAATAATGTAGTTTTGTCGGTATGGAAGGCTACTCCGTGGTTCTCATTTAAAAAAAAGACTTGAAGCATTTAATGTGTATGAAGGTTTAAATACATTGTGCAATTATTACTTTCGTAATTGATAACATTTTTTTATTTTTGAATAAATTGGAATTTGAAGGATAATACTGAACCATTTTATACAGCTTTTTGTAGGAAAAAAAGTTTTTTTTGTAGTGAAATTTCCCTTGGAGAAATCTGTAAATGAAAGAAATACTATATAAAATGTTTCTCTGGCTCATTTCAGGAGAGGAACATGCCGATCGAGGAGTTGTTGGCTATGTATCGCTATGAGGAATCCGTTAGCACAGGAGCAGGATCCAGCATCGACAGCTCTTCGGTGGAACTAGCTGATGATCTGCCAGACATGACCCTGGACAAGGTAATTCCTGCATTGCAAGAGTAGTTCATCAAACATTTAGAGATATATTTACAAGTTCTTGTCTTCTGCAGGAGGAGATTGCGAAAGATCTGTTGTCTGGAGATTACGAGGAGGAAACCCAATCATCTGCTGATGATCTGACCCCCTCTGTCACCTCGCATGAAGCCACTGACTTCTTCCCTAGAACCCTCAGATGTGAGGAGAAACGCTGCATTTTTTGTTCTGTTGCTTAGTGTGTTGATGAAGCAGTTGCGTTCGTTATTTTCTTTGAGTTTGAGATCACCATCTTGTGTTAATTTCAGAAAACTGTAGCAGAAGCACTGACTTTGTATTTTTTTTCCTCAGCTAATGCAATGTACGATGGTGACAAAGAGTCCGAGGGGGAAGAGGATGGAAACGATGAAGATTCTAGAAAGGTTAGTCTGTTGTTTGTAAGTGTTAAAGGGTCACAACTAGAGACTACGTTTCTTGAGTTATTAGCGTGAACAGATTGGTCTCACACGGCTTAATACCGTCCAACGAATCATGAAATTAGAAAGCTTTTTTTTTCCCCAGATGTGTTTTGTAAAACCTGTTTGAGATGAAACGTGTTAGCGACTTGTAAAAATGTGCCCTTGTCACTTTTGAAGAGGCACTGCATCATAATGTTAATCAGAATATAAGAATTCTTGATCGATTCTTTCACCTACCATTTTTATGGGCTGCAATAATGCATGAGACCCAGTGTTTTTAGTAGAGACCTTTATATGTTCCATGATATAGAAATCTCCTGAATTGTGTTTTTTTAGCAGCTATAATGAAGGAATTATTTGTTTTTACTTGACACAGTGAAAATTATTAAATTGTGTTGGTGTATGGAGCTACATTAGTTCAGAGTAAAACTGTAAATTTTAACCAATCCAGCTCTCTCGCCTCATCTCTGACCAAGCCCCTGTTATGTAAGATCTTTTCACTCAAGGTTTGAAAGATCCCTGCTGAGAGTGGAAAATATAGTAGAGTAATGCATTGCTTTCCATGAAAGACCATAGTGTAAGGCGCTAATATACATTTTTCTGTATGGATCTCAATAAATGGGGGTGAAATCATTTTAATCAAACAAATCAATGTTAATGTATGAGTCCCCTTCAAAACTAGGCAAATACATCAGCAGCCTTTTCCAGTGAGCGGACAAAAGAACAGTTGATGCAATGTATAATATTTTCAATAAAATCCCTTCAACCACACATATTCTCACTCTTTTCTATGTTGTAATTGCTTATGAACTTAAAACTCTAGTATGGGATGTTCTCTCACAACTGAAGCGGATTTGTGGGATATATTTATTTTACACACTTTATTTGCAATCCCACGTCCTTATTCCCACCCTCAAAACTGTTAATTGTTATTTTTGTTAGTTTGTTTATTAGTTATTACGCTTGATCACCAAACAATGGTCGTTTTTGCGTGTAAAAGGCTCTGGAGTAGCTGTTTTCTGTTTTTGTTCTTTAATTGTACATCAAAGTAATACAGAACTGTGTAACTCCTTACATTTCTGGAACAGAAAATTGTAAGGTAAAAGATTGATTTATAAATTACACTTATAGCTAAACTTGAATTTATTACAGATTGAGAGTAGCTATCTTAACACTGGCTTTGTAATACTTAATAACATTTTAGACACTTAAATGTGTTCAAGGAAGTCTTTCGTTCTTTTAAAGTTTAGATATTGGTGCTCTTATTGCAACGGTTAGCACTTAATCCTTGACACAGTATTGTTCATATGTCTACTCCTGAATTTGTGTGCACAGATGCTATATGAAAACTTCAATGCATTAATGAACAAAGTTTGATCATCTGAAGATTTATGTTGAATTGTTTTTCCTTTAATTAATAGGAAATAATGGTGGGATCACAGTATCAAGCTGAAGTTCCTATGGGCCTTTGTCACTATAAAGATGGAGAAATGGGTGAGTGTTTGAACTGATTTTAGTCTTGTGTCTGTGAATGAGAAGGGCAGTTTTGAATGTAGATTGTGTTTTAAGTGTACGAGGAGGAGGATCAGCTGCTGTGGTGTCCTGACGTTCTGTCCGAGTGTAAAGTGAAAGACTACCTCAGAGAAGCGCTGTCGCAGTCCGCAGACAATGCGCATGATTCCACATCGGATCACATACGAGACAATGAACAGGTTTGTGTTTTTTTTTGTTTTTTTGTTATTACCTTTAAACCATCTCTTTGGGTTTAATTCCATTTTCTTGGCTTCTTTTTAGGCCTTATTTGAGCTGTTGAAAAGTAATTATGACAGTCGTGAGGCTCTGGTGCGATACTGCAGTAATGTGAAGAGCTCAAAAGGTAGGTTTTTCAGTATGAGAGCAGTTTGGAGATTTTCATTTCAGAAACATTCACTTCAGTGTGTTTTTATAGAAGAATCGCAACCATGGTCAGAGGAGGAATGCCGGAACTTTGAACACGCACTGCAGATTTATGAGAAAAACTTCCACCTCATTCAAAAACACAAAGTGAGTACTAGTTGTTGTTCTGTCTGTGCCACAAATTTTTGTTCCTAGAAAACGTCAATGCTCAAGACCCTGTGTCAAGGGTGTTTAGGTGAAAATCTTTTTCAGTGTGATCATAAAAGATGAATGAATGTTTTATGTGAATTATATAAACATATTTATATATTTTATTTATATAAATTATTTATATGTGAGTGCTGTCAAGCGATTAAAATGTTTGATCTAATTAATTACATGGTCATTAATTAATCGCAAATCTATACAGACATTACAAGAAGCTGTTGTTTTTTTAACCATTTTTATTGAATACAAACCTATAATTTAGGCTACAATGGCCATGACATTATCAATGAATGAACACAAACCTATGATTTAGGTTACAGTATATTATGTGTGGGCATGTGTATACATAAAGAATATATATGTGTGCCTGTGTATATATATATATATATATATATATATATATATATATATATATATATATATATATATATATATATATATATGTGTGTGTGTGTGTGTAAAATCTTTTATTTATTTCTAAATTTAGTTGGTTTGTCTTAGTCAGTTGTCTTGGTTGAAAATAAAATGAAAATCAACACAAAACGATTGTAAAATCTAATGTTGATGTTTCTTCCCTTCTCACAGGTTCAGTCTAGGACTGTAGCAGAATGTGTGGCTTTTTATTATATGTGGAAAAAGTCGGAACGCTTTGACTTCTTTGCTCAGCAAAACCGATTCAGCAAGAAGAAGTACAGTTGTTTTCCTGGTGTGACGTGAGTAACGTGATCGGCTATGGCCATTTCTTTTTGTCCTTGTGCATCTTAGTTGAGCTCTGTCTGTTTCCTGCTCAGAGACCTGATGGACCGGCTGGTGGATGAGGCTGAGAGTTTGGCCATGGATGGCTCGTCTGCGGTGTGTACAGCAGGAGGAGGGGGGAGACTGGAGGTATCGGCGGAGCAGCAGTTGGGACTACTTAACTCCATTACTGCTAGCGACCTCACAGGTAAGAGGTGTTACAGAAAAATGTGTTTTAAAGTGCCAAATTTCATCAGAATTTCATCAGAATTAATATCAGAAATGCAAAGAAAGTCTGAACTCAGGGTGTGCCAAGCTCATGGGTTGCTCACTAGAGCCCCCTCTGTCCAACTTTGGATTAGTACTACAAAATCTGTGTTATCCTTAAAGTAGACATATAATAAAGTTCAAAGGGGAAGGAGAATATTCTTGATTTTATATAGTGTTTATAATTTAATTATTGATAATTCGTTTATTAGTTTTGTTTAGTGTAATAATCAAAATTTCTTGATGCCTAAAACAGAAATGCTGTAAGATTCATTATTTTTCTATTTGTGTTTTTGAGACTATCCTTGAAGTAGATTTTTCAAGGCGAGGCAAGTTTATTTGTATTGCACATTTCGTACACAGGGTAATTCAAAGTGCTTTACATTGGAAACAAAGAATAAAAAGAAAGTACATTTAATAAAATCAAACATTAAAAAGTAATATAAAATCACAGGGATTAAAAACTGAAAAACATTGCTTAAGACATAAATTAAGATGGTGAAGTGCAGAGGTAAAATAGTTGTTCGGACGTTGGTGCTCAGTCAACAAAAGCGCAACTAAACAGGTGAGTCTTTAGCCTGGATTTAAACTTGACTAAAGTGTTGGCACCCTGGTTCCATCTGTGGGCCGCATGGTAACTAAAGGAGTATTTACCCTGTTTAGAATTTACCCGGGGTAGATGTAATTTATTTAACATGAGGGATCTCAGCTCTCTGTTTGATGTGTATTCACTGATCATGTCTGTTAGGTATTTAGGTGTTAAGTTATGTTTGGACTTATATACGAGCAGCAGAACTTTAAAATCTATTCTGAAGGAGAGCGGCAGCCAGTGTAGAGACTTAAGAACTGGAGAAATGTGTTCTGACTTTCTAGTTTTGGTTAGAATTCGAGCCGTTGCATTCTGAACGAACTGGAGCTGTTTGGGAAGTCTTTTTGGGAAGACCGGTGAGAAGAGCGTTACATGAGTCCAGCCTGCTGGAGATGAAAGCATGAATCAGTTTCTCTAAATCTTGTCTGGAAACAAAGCATCTGATTCTTGCAATGTTTCTAAGATGGAAATAATCTCATTTGGTCATTGCTGTGACGTGGCTATTTAAACTAAGATCAGAGTCCAGAATCACCCCAAGATTCTTGACCTGATTTGTAGGTCTCCACACACCTGTGCAGCAACTGCTCTGCATTTACTGCAAACGGGCTACGCTCATCATCTACCTGCCTGTCTGCTCCTGAGGTCAAAAATGAGTGCACAGATGGCACTGAACACTAGATGGCACTTCAGTAAACTCGGGTCACAGTCTGACACAGGCGCACCTAATGTTATGTGTGAGGTTTGTAAATGTAAAAGAAGAGCAAACTTGTCTGTAAACATAACCCGAACCGTTCAGTATTTGGGAAACAAACCCTCTTTCTAGTTATTTCCTTCATTTTCAGAGCTGTGTGAAGTGGAGATGAGAGAGCACTTCTGCCTGGTGCTGGATAATGCCAGAGTGGACGATTCAATAAAAACACCTATGTGCATTTATTTATTTTTTTATTCATATATTATTTCCTTTATGTAACAAGTAAAACATAATTTCTCATGTAGTTAACATTTTGTTCTCATGCTGTGCAAAAAGCTCTTTGCTTTTCTGATATATAGAGACTGCACGAGACTCGGATGACAGCACTTTTACAATCAAAGCACTTGTTCACTGAAAATAACATTTGCTTATTATTTAACGAAACACAAAAAGAGAAAGGTGAGGTGTGTGTTTCAGTTGGAAAATCCTCTAAATGCGGTGCGCAGCAGAAATCTGCTTAGTTCAGGGATTTTATAATGCTTTTTGCATTGAAATAAAGGACAACATGAACAGAACGTTAAGGAATTCTCCTCGTTTAAGCTTGTTCTCAGACTCACTGGTGTGTGAGACAAGGAACTGATTCTGGTCATGGGGTACCATCAATATATCACATCTCTGATATAAAAGACAGCTGCTGTAACGCTAGGCAGCAGACAGCGCTTTCGCGTTGCTTTTAAAGCACTCACTCAGTGAATATAATGTTCTTTTATCATTTAATGGAACATAAAAACTCCCAAAAAGAGAAAGATGAGCTGTATGTTTCAGATGTTTATGAACGATCGTTTTAATGATAAACACACTCTCTTCAAGTTTTTTTTTTCCTCTCTGGGTTCATCTCAGAGGGGTATTGTGTGCCGTTTGCGAGTTAGGTACCTTCAATTACTTGAGCGGTGGAGTCAATCACAGTGTTTGGACGCACTGCATGAAAATCCCCCGAATTGCAGCGTCTCTAAGAAACTGGCACATGTGTTTTTTATTCCTGCTGGTGTGTAACATCACATGAGAGCTCAAGTACTTGGATGAAAAATCCACTGCAGTGCAGGAGATGCGTAGGTGTGGTGGAGATCTTTTAGCCTTTTTAACAATTTTTTTTAAATTAATTTAATATAAACTGGATCATTGTATCTGAGACGGAATGCTTAAAGTGATGATTTGTTAATATCGCAATCCTTTTAAGATTCTTTTTATTTATGGCATGTTGGTCTTACATCTGAATGGTTTTACAAAAGTCTTGCATTTAAACAGCATAAATGTAAATAATACAGTAATTCAAGAACATACCGTTTTTTTTTTCCAGCTCTAAGCAACAGCGTAGCAAGTGTGTGCAATGGCCCAGCAGAGATGAGCTGTTTGGATTCTTCGTACTTCAGCCCTTTGGATAGTTTACACAGAGCAGCGCTCAGTCACGAAGACCAGCTCAGCTACGGGACCAACGGCGATGGAGGTGGATTCAACATGATGGAGTCGGCCTTCTACCGCTCGGACTGTGATCGGCCCTCCAAGAGGCTCAAACTGGGCCTTTCAGAACCCTTCATTAATGACATGTCCGTCTCTAACCTAGACTTTGAGGGTAGACGTGCGCATCTCATCACAGGCACCACCATGGCGGTGTCCGTCACAGACTTCAGCAGTTTGGGGAACAACGAAGCAAACGCTTTCATCAGCTCCCACGCGCGACACCATCAACACGCAGCACTTCAGTCTGACTGATTCTTCCTCGCCATCCAAACACTCTTTCATCTGCTCACTATTAGTTCTTTTTAAATTAAAAAACAAGCAAACAAAACAAATATCTATATATATATATATATATATATATATATGAATATACCTTTTTTGGTCTTATTTTTGTTTTGTAATATGACATCAGTGATGTCTTTATTGTACAGAGCTAAGAAATCTTGATTTCTCAAGAGTTTAAATAGCCATTTATTTTTCTGGTTCTCTATATATTTAAAATCCTTTGTCTCTTGGGTTATCTACAGTTGATGCTGAAGCAGAACCGTCACCATCTCACCGAAAGCTTTCTGTCGCCCAAACTGCATTTTCATGTGTTATTGTTATTGTACTGTTCATTTTGTTTAAGCTTACGGTACTTTGTCAGTGTTTACACCTCCCAGGATAAATGCCTGGGTAAATGTAGCATTTTGTAATACAGGAGTTGGTGTTTTGTAAATGAAACTAGTGATCGCTTTGGAGAAAAGGACTTGGATGTTTAAACAAGAGCACTTGGTGCCAGTGGTATACTTCGTAGCCATTGGCTCTTCTTGAATATATAGTCATCTTTTTGTGGTATGAAAAAAAGGCTTTGGACCTTGACTAGGTTGATTGTTTGAGTTAAAATCTCTAAATCGATAAATTTTTTTCTCACAGTTAACGAAGTGGAAACTGTTCTTAAGTATTTACTGAATTTTATAGCATTTTGTGAGGAGTTATTAGACAGTATTAATATACAGAAGAATTTGAACCGTTGATGGAAGACACTTAAGATCTTGTAAAGCTGATTGATTTGATTGCTATTCTTGTGTATTATTTTTACACCTCAGAACCATTTAAATCAGTGTTATATTTGATTTTAGCTATGCGTTGTGTTGTTGGTCACTGCCCGGGTACTGAGAAGACCTGAATGTTATTTGAGCTTATTGTTCAACAAGCTTAACTTTCTCATGTTTAGCTTTCTTAACTTCCTAAATCCTACCGGACATTCCATGCAGTTCACGCTGATCAATATTTAAATGGTCTAAAGCAAATAGAATAACTAAACTTGATGCTGTTTCCATCCTCGAGTCTGCATTTGACAATAATTCAGCTACTTTTTTTACGGGTGGATTTTGATTTAAGGTGTTTCTATGTCTGTTCTGTTTATAGCAATAACATGTAGATATTTTTGGATTATATGTCTTACAATATCATACTTAATTCTCAGCTTTTGTTTTGTTCGCTGCATGCTGTTCTTTCTAAAAATGAGTTTTGCTATGTGTTTTAATGGAAATATTACTGGGAGGTTCAGGCTTTTGTGGGTGGTTAAAACTATTGATTGAGCAGTTTTGTTTTATATAGAAAGACCCAATACTCGCTGCTATTATTAATGTGAAGAGTTGGATATCAAACACACTGCCTGCCGCAATCAGACGAGTTGAAAGAGCTTTTATGCAGGTATCGTAATGATCACGTTCAGAACTGTGAAACTGTCTGTTAAACATCAATGGTTTGGAAAGTTCTACGAAAGTCTTATTTTTGGTTACAAATGTTTATCAAAACTGTTAACTCGACATACAAGAAATGTAATACTTGGTGCTTTTAAGATTTTTTTCCTGCTCTTCTATATTAGTACTTTATAAAGGACACGGTGCGCTTCTATGGAAGTACTCTGTGAATCATTTTACCTCCAGATGTTTAATTTTCACGATGAACTAAAATACGAGAATGTACAGGTTGTTTTGACCTATAGAATAATCGTTTGAGATCTTCAGAGTTTGGTGGATGTGTGATATTTCATTTAGAAATGGAACAGATATTTAGTAGAGGTTTGTAGGTGGCGCTGTGGAGGGGAAGGATAATGTGAATAAAAACCAACACATCCTAGCAATTTTTATTCATATAGTCAGACAATCGCAACAATTAAAGACAGATTTATTCAAATCTCTATTGTTTATATAAAATGTACATAGAATTGTATTGATTTTTATTTCACATTATTTTGTATTTTATGTTGTATTTTGTTTATTGTTGGAAAAAGCTCCAGGAATAAAGCCTCTGGAAACAAATGTGGTTTAATCTTTGGTTACTTTAAGGGTTGGATTAGAGGTTATGTCATTTTTAAATGTGCTGCTAACAAAATAGTCATCTGTCAGAGTTTCCACAGGGTCTTAAAAAATACGCATTTTAGTTTACACATTCAGATATGAAATATTTTTCAGAGGTCTTATTTTTTGTTCATGTTTTTTTCGTTATTGCTTGAGGTTTCTAGAGATAAAATGCGAAACAAAGTAAAAATGTTGGGGTTCCCATAGTTGATAAAGTGTATAAATGCTCAAAAACTTAAAAGACATGCTTATGGTTGACAGAGTTTGAGAATAAGGTCTTAACACTTCAAAAATGCTTAAGAACACTTTTAAATGCTCAAAATCTTAAAACTATATTTAGAGGTTGAATATTTAATTGCCAGAGGTTAAGATAATACCCCTAAATGTTAAAAAGTGTAAAAATGGCTTGGTTATTGTCACCAAGACTTTAAGAAAATGCTTGTAAATGTTCAATTTTGTAAAAGGCATGGTTAGGGTTGCCAAAGTTTTAAAAAACCTTCATAAATGCTTTAAAAATAACAGTATTGATTAGGTTTCATACAATCTATTTGAACTTTTTTTGTCTATGATAAAGGTTTTCGATTCTTAATGGTTTTAAAAGTTTTATTTGACCAAATCAAACCTGCAGAAACCCTGATCGTTGAGCGCTCTTTAAAATGAATTTTGGAGGGCTGTGGGTGGATAAAGAACTGGCCAATTAGAAAAGCAGATCAGTTTAGGGGCTAACTCAAAGAAACGGCTTCCTCTCATCTAAAGTTTATGTCAGAGCAGAGAAAAGATTTCTTCTTTCCAAATACTGCTCAGGAGAATCGAAGACACTAAATTTCTCTAAAAAGTGCTTTAAGTAACATTCAGCAGAGTTATGTAAAAAAAAAAAAACTATAAAATATTTATTAAGCAGAGGCTCATCTTGCTCAGCAACACTCCAATCATAAATCACATTCCATTTAAAGAAGAGCCCAGATGATATCTTAGCGGAGATGCATGCAGAAACGATTTCAAATATCATCCGAAAACTCAAATTAGCTAGTTTAAGTTCACCACAGTGAATGTAGACCAAGTGGGCTCTCTCCTTTCACTTGCTCTTAGGGAGAAAGAAACAGTCGAGAAAACCTTGCGAGCTTAAGCATAAATTGTTTGAAGACTGGATTGAACAACACAACTGTCAAAAATCAGGTCACATTTTATTAATTCTGATCAATACTCATTTTGTTAATCAGACAACTGCAGCATGTGTCAACACAAAGTCCATGTTTCCAACAACTAACGGATTTAAGAAGGCAAAAATGTTGAAGTTTGACCAACTCTAAATTAAGAGAAGCTCTTCAGTTCTTATGTACAATATAATTTAATGGCTTCAATTATTTGCAGTTAATAACCCCATGATCTTTTTGGTTTTAATGAAACAAAAAAGGTTCGCCATTAGTTTCCTGTGCCTTCTGCAGCAAAAATCCAGTCATTCTGGTCCACCTCTCTGAAATAAACAAACAAATAAACAAAAAACAAGCATCAATGGCTGGTCCACACTATTTTTTTCACAACGGAAGTACAGGTGAAGATCTTTCTCAATGAATACAATTATGACAGTGGAATTATCCACTAGGTTTAATTACCAAAAAAAAAAAGTATATGTTTATATGTTTCCCAAAAATCTGAAAAGAAGTTTCAATCTCAGATCTACAAACTAAACTTTTTCTGGAAACTTTGAAGAACAGATGATCCCATCATCTGACTTTCAGGTGCCTGCTAAAGCCCTTGGCTAGAAAGGTTACCAGACAATGCTGATGATGTATAAAAAAAAAAACCAAAAAAACTACAAAACTACAAAAAAGAACCCCGGACACGCCAATGTTTATAAATAACACTAACCTGGATGTAGTCTATTTCGTCTAGCTCCAGGGCCCTCCTCCGGTACCTCAGAGGGAGTTCTCGAACCGCAGCAACGCTATCAGCTGGTCCATGCAGCCGGCTGAGGTGCGCTGGAGGTCTGGGAGGAGGGCTTGCTATCTCTGAAGCTGAAGGCGGGGGTGTGGAGGGAGAGATGTTTGGAAGACTTGCTGCAAGAACCTTTAGGGCATCTTGCACTGAAAACAGCACAAAGAACAAAGGCACTAAAAATAAACACTAAATAACACTAAAAGAAATAACAACTAAAACATACAATTTATAACAACATTACTTCACTTAGGAACAGTCATATAAATGAGTTATTAACACAGTAGAAGTAGGAATGTAGCATTAAGTTATTAAGAGTTTTTTTTTTCAGATAAAGAAAGCACTGGCTGGTTAAAAGCATTATTTCCCTGCTTCAGAGGCGCTGTGGAATGTGACTGACCATTCGGCCTGGGGAAGCCATTCCTGTCTGGAAATTTAATTAAAGGTGCATGAGGCCGCACAACCTGCAGCAAAACACATTCAAACACAATAAAGCTCGTCATTTTATTCAAGACCTGTTTAATAGCAACAGGCAAAACAAAACAAACAAGTTAGCATCCCATGTAAACAGATTGTACTGTTTTTATTCATTTAAAGTGCATTTACTTAACATTGTTCCCATGCTTTATGATTAACACAAGATAAAGACAGAGAGAAACTTGGATTGACCACAAGGGCATTGGTCAAGCATGGAAAGCAATGAATGTTGAAGACGTTGATACAGTCAGCATCCGTTGATCAAAAAAAAAGTAATGACTTTGACTTTGGTTTTAACCAAGGATTCGCATGAACAAGAGGAAAACAGTGAGCAGACAGGTAGAAGAGAGTGTTTACCTGCACGACCCGACTGGCAGCTGCCATTTTGCCACTAACTTTGCTTCCCATGACGATACTGCTTCCGGTTCAGAAATAAAGAGAGAAAAACACATTCCCAGCCTGAAGAGGTCACTGTTGGGATACAACTTGATTTAAGCCTGAGTCAGGTTTACGAGTCGGTTCATTTGAACAATGACAATTGTGTAAAGCTAAAAGTAAGGCCTTTTTTTCGGACAGCGAATATTTTTTTACAACAACATCACAAATACAACAGTCATTTCTATACTGTCTTACAGCTAAGTTGAAAGTATTGTTTCTATGGAATGTTCAGAAGCGAAACGAATGATTCATTATGATGACTCAGAGTAAATGTTCTAAATTAAGCAAAAATATAGACACTCAGTAAAGCTGAAAGATAAAAAAACATTAAAAATATCGACTATTTAAAAATTGCCACAATAATATGTGTTTTGTAGATGGGGACGGTATAATTAATCATATTAATATTTTAAATCAAGGTTTAAAAGTCCATACGAACGAATTGGCTATTCAAGTGTATATCAAGAGTATAATCTACGTGTTTGTTTTACTCTTGTATTCTCTTATCCAGAATGAAATATAAATTTGATCATCCAGGTGAATATGCGGTTCCATTCAAATAACGCCAACGTTCACTATCTTAAATCTACAGATTTAACACAAATAATTTCTTACCAACCATGTGCTGTCAGTCTGTGCAATGTATCCTTATATTTTCATTGTGACCTCCAATTAAAAAGCACCTTTAACATCGAGTATACCCTAGCTTTCCAAGCGCCAGTGTCTTTCTGTTAACGGTGTTTGATGCAAGTGGGCGGAGCTAAATGTCCGCTCCACTCAGAGAAGCTTTGTTATGGTCACATGACGAACACGTGACCTCAGTACTTCCTGGCGGGAGACGCGCAGGATTTTAAGAAACACAAATATTAGTAAATCAAAACGTAAAGCAGCAAGTACAAGGCTGGAACGATACGTTCGTTTTATGTATATGTCAAATTTGTTGCCAAACGTCTACATTTCACAGCAAAGTAAGTTGACTTAATTTACATGACACGAAAACTTAACGTCAAAGCGTTAACGTACATTTCCGCTATAGTTTTTGCAATGTAACTTTAGTGTCCTCTTAATAGCAATACATGTAACGTTATTCAACATGTTTAATTGGCTTTATCCACTATTGTTGTGTATAGGTTATTCGTTATGTGACGATCTTGAGGCTGTTTTTGTGTCATAGATAAACAAAGATGAATTCCAATAATCCTGACGTGCCATCTTCTGCTGAGAGCAACGGCCTTCCAGAACCTTCTACTGTTTATGATGGGGTGACATCCACACATTTACTAAAGTGAGTTTGCTTTTCCGTTTTCATTAATTTTCACTAGTTTTCATTAAGTTCACATGTTCTCTGGTATCAAAACATTCCAAACTCATGATTCATATTAATCAGCGAATCTAAATGGATAAATTATGACTATTGCGTGATTAAATGGTGAACGAAGACCTGTCCGGAGAGGACAATAGTTTTTGAGATCAATAATTATCCTGCTTGAAGTGTCCATTGCAAGACAGGAATATGTTGTGTTTGTAATCTTATGAGTAACTAATTGCACAAAACCCAACCGAAAGGTATTCTCCTGTTTTCTTTTGCTTTTAAACAGCAGAAAGAAAATAAACATGTTTGGATTACTTATTGTGATGCTTGATCAATAGACCGTTAACGGTGCACTTTTTTTTCTCCTGCAGAATGAAAGAAAGAATGGAAAACCAGTGTTTTGAAATGAATGTTAAACTCAGCATGGGTAAGCTTTAGTGTGGCGATAAACAGAACTGAAATGTGACTTTTTAACCATTTCGAATCTCGGTAATATTTCAGGAAAATACAGAGAATCAGGTGTTGCTGATGCAGATCTGTAAGTACCGTTTTTTGTTTTGCCAAATAATCTATAATACATTCATAATGCATGTTTTAAGATCACTATAAATCATTTTCTTACAATATGTAGATCCAAATACGAAAGTGAAATAGAGCAAGCAAGACATTCATACTTCAACAAAACACTGGTGCTAAACAGGTAAATATTCAGCAGATTTTACTTTAATACAGTTTATTTGAGTTTTCTGTGTTGAAGTACTTATTTGTGCTCTAGAATGCAGATTTGGAATGCCATTGTTGAAAAAATCATTCAGGGGGATGGAGAGGCTGAGTAAGTGTCTTTAGTAAAAATAAATTGTATGTTTGTCGAGCTATTGTTATCTTTACCCTTCAAATTACAGGGGACTAAAGGAACTGACTAACCAGAATGCTGAGTTATGTGAGAAGACTATGACAATTTTAAAGGTGAATGGATAGGCTTTATGTTTTAAGTTTTTGTTTGGGGAAAATAGAGCTTGAAGTGGTGACGACATGAACAAATACATAACCTGCACATGGCTGCCGTACTTATAGAGTACCACAGCCATAGAATAGATTGTATTCTATTTTTGAAGTAGAAATTACACAAGAAGACTTTTGTAAAGGTTTGGTGTCGTTTCTGACCTTTGGTAAACAACCCTTTTTTTTCTTAACTCAAGATATCAGTTTATTTTAGTGAATTTCAATTAACATTCTTGAAATTGATCTCTCTGAATCTAAAAGTGAAAGCAAACAATTGAATATGCCAAGTTTACTAATAAATACCAATTGCTAGAGCTTAGAACACAACTTAAAAAAAATCTCTATTACAAATTATGATTGGTTTCAAAGCAAAAAGAAAGTGACTTAAAATCCACTGGAGCCAGATTTTTTTTTTGTCAGAATGAATCATAGACTGTGTATAATATGGACGTAGCATGCGCAATGTTTCGTGTGAACGGGAGAGCAGTAAAAAAAATGGGCGTAGCCAGCATGGAAGTGCATCGCTAATCAGTTACCATAATTGGGTTCAGAGAGGAGGGACGTGGGCGTAGCGAAGATATTTGATTGGTTGAGTGTTTACATTGAATACATCTTAAACAAAGTAATTTAAAAATAATTCACTCCATCAAAAGTGTTCATGAAGGTCAAAACTAACGATCTGAACAAAAAAATTAGAGGACCAGGGGTGTAAGCATGTTGTTTTCAGCTTTTAACATAGGAGTGAATGAGAAACTGCTCACTTCTGACCCCAGCCCCCTTGCAGCAGGTCTAGGAACTACAGTTCAGCACTTCCTTTAGCGCAGAAGCAGGGAGAGCAGAGGGTTGCCCCTTGGACTGAATCTTACTTTGAATTAATTTTGCCACTGTTTTTACCCTATTCATTTTATCCACTTATTTGAGGTTGATAAACGAATACCATTGAACATGGGTGCATGTTGTATTTGACCACTGAATGCTTGTCTTTTTCCTCTAGGAAACTAGAGAGCTTCAGGATCAGATTACAAATGTTCAAAAGGAAAGACTTGGTATGATTGTCCTCTACTTCTCTTCATTATGAGAGTTCTGTTTTGATCACTTTAAGTAATAACCACACCCTCCTCCTGTCAGATCTCAAAGGACAGATCAAGAAGAAGATGCAGGAGATTAACGAGTTAAAAGCGGTGAAGGAAAGTCAGGTAGAGGTGCAGCAGAAAGCCAAGGAAAGAGCAGAAACTGTTCTGAAAAAATACCAGAAAGTCGCCACCATTTTACAAAACATCCTCCGAGTATGTGACCGGGTTTCAAAAACATAGAATTTGATTGATTGTTCTTCAGCAGAATAAATTTTTTTCCCTCATATTCCTTATTTCAGGGAATTATCCTGGCCAGTAAAGTGAACTGGAGAGATGATCCTAAATTAAGAGAAATCGTGATGAAACTGGAACACATACCAAACTAAAGATCATCTGAGCATCTGTCTGTAATGTACATTTTCCGAATTATTGTGGATAGGGTCATATTTTCTTGTGGAAAACGATCACATATATGTAGCTTCGATTTTTTATAGTTCATTGTATGTTTTTTGTATGAAGCAGTGTTTTAGAATCATTTTTAAACCGTATAAATTATAAATACAAATGTGAATTAATACTTTTAAAGACGGTTTTAGATTAATAAAATACTTCAAGTCAAACTCATTTTTGTATTAAGTCGAGGGAGACTTTTAAAACAACTGAAATATTTAAACACATAATTGCTGTTGAGTATAAAATCCTGTAATTGTATCAGGCCTTGCTCACTCTTGTTGAAAATTGAATCAATAAAAGTTGATTGTATATTAAAAATTCAACCATTCTTAATGTATATGTATATATATATATTGCACATCGTTTTCTTTATTGTTCCAGTCTGTGAGTTTTGTGTGTTGCTGTTTCTGAATTTTCTACCCATACTTGTGTGACTTTTATCTGACAATAATTCATGAATAAAGCGCAGTTTATAATTTCTGTTTACCAATGTGCTGAATAAACGTGGAAAGGCACAAGGTAAAACACAGACAAGACTGTTAAATACACAGCAAACAGATAATTGAATCCAATTCACGTCATTTAAAACATGTCAAATGAACCATGTAAACATAATTGTTAAAAAATCTACAGACCATAGGCTTGGGATAAATAGCTGAGGTTGGATTTAAAAACAGATACTTTCAAGAGGTAACGCCGTCCAGAGTTCAGGAAGCACGCTCGTCTCTGCCTTCTAATCTAGATCTGGGAACAGCCAGCAGCCTCTGGTCGGAGGAGGCAAGTGTTATGGATGGTTGGTGAATGATTAAAAGTTAGCTGGGGCTAAGCCATTAAAATATTTGTAAACCTGCATTCAAACTTCAGAATCCACTCTGCTGTGAACAGGAAGCCAGTAAAGGGGTCTTACAATTGACGACATGTGATCTCGTTTGCTTGGAAAACTTTGCTGCTGTATTCTAGACCAGACAGAGGTGACTGGGCAACTTTAACATATAGAGTTACAATCTTATAAAAAATAAAAGCATGATACATTTTCACCAGGGGCCTGATGTATAAACGTTGCGTACGCACAAAATGGGCATAGAAATATGCGTACGCATTTTTCCACGCACATATCGGGATTTATAAAAAATAAACTTGGCGTAAATAAGTGCGCACCGTACGGATGCTCTTGACCGTGCGTACGCACTCTTTTAGAAGAGTATGTGTTTTGGCGACACCAACTGTCCCAAATAGCAATAGCTATTTAAAATGGAAAAACTTCTAAATTATCCTATTACATCACCCAATGAATCAAATTGTCCATCCATCCATCTTCTCCCGCTTATCCGGGGCCGGGTCGCGGGGGCAGCAGTCTAAGCAGGGATGCCCAGACTTCCCTCTCCACAGACACTTCTTCCAACTCCCCGGGAGGGATCCCGAGGCGTTCCCAGGCCAGCTGGGAGACATAGTCCCTCCAGCGCGTCCTGGGTCTTCCCCGGGGCCTCCTCCCAGTGGGACATGCCCGGAACACCTCCCCTGGGAGGCGTCCAGGAGGCATCCGGAACAGATGCCCAAGCCACCTCAGCTGACTCCTCTCGATGTGGAGGAGCAGAGGCTCTACTCCGAGTTCCCCCCGGGTGACGGAGCTTCTCACCCTATCTCTAAGGGAGCGCCCAGCCACCCGGCGGAGGAAGCTCATTTCGGCCGCTTGTATCCGGGATCTTGTCCTTTCGGTCATGACCCAGAGCTCATGACCATAGGTGAGAGTAGGGACGTAGATCGACCGGTAAATCGAGAGCTTCGCCTTTCGGCCTCAGCTCCCTTTTAACCAAACAGACCGATACAGCAACCGCATCACTGCAGATGCTGCACCGATCCGCCCTGTCGATTCTCGCGCTCCATCCTCCCCTCACTCGTGAACAGGACCCCGAGATACTTGAACTCCTCCACCTGAGGCGGAGCACTCCACTGACCTGGAGAGGGCAGGCCAACCTTTTTCCGGTCGAGAACCATGGCCTCAGACTTGGAGGTGCTGATCCTCATCCCAGCCGCTTCACACTCGGCTGCAAACCGCCCCAACGCACGCTGCAGGTCCAGGCTCGAAGAAGCCAACAGGACAACATCATCCGCAAACAGCAGCGATGAAATCCTGAGGTTCCCGAACCGGACCCCCTCCGGCCCCCGCTGCGCCTTGAGATTCTGTCCATAAAAACTATGAACAGAACTGGTGATAAAGGGCAGCCCTGCCAGAGGCCAACGCGCACTGGGAACAGGTCTGACTTTGTGCCGGAAAATGCGGACCAAGCTCCTGCTCTGGTTGTACAGGGACCGGACAGCCCTTTAGCAGAGTGCCCCGGACCCCATACTCCAGAGCACCTCCCACAGGACACCACGAGGGACACGGTCGAACGCCTTCTCCAATCCACAAAGCACATGTGGACCGGTTGGGCGAACTCCCAATGACCCCCTCGAGGACCCTGCAGAGGGTATAGAGCTGGTCCAGTGTTCCACGACCAGGTCGAAACCCGCATTGTTCCTCCTGCATCCAAGGTTTCGACTAGCGGGCCGACCTCTCCTCTCCAGTACCCTGGCATAGACTTTCCCCGGGAGGCTGAGGAGTGTGATCCCCCGGTAGTTGTGAACACATCCTCCGGTCCCCCTTCTTGTAAAGAGGGACCACCACTCCGGTCTGCCATTCCAGAGGCACTGTCCCTGACCGCCACGCGATGCTGCAGAGACCGTGTCAGCCAGGACAGTCCCACAGCATCTAGGCACCTGAGGTACTCAGGGCGGATCTCATCCACCCCCCGTGCCTTGCCACTGAGGAGCTTCCACCACCTCAGTAACTTCGGCTTGGGTGATAGACGAATCCACCTCAACTACCCCAGCTCTGCCTCCTCGACAGAGGGACGTGACAGTGGGATGGAGAAGACCCTCAAAGTATTCCTTCCACCGCCCGACCACATCCCTGTCGAGGTCAACAGCTCTCCACCGCACTGTAAACAGTGTTGGTGGGGCACTGCTTTCCCCCTCCTGATGCGCCGGACAGTTTGCCATAATTTCTTTGAGGACGACCGATAGTCTTCCTCCAGGGGCCTCCCGAACTCCTCCCAGGGTCCGAGTTTTTTGCCTCTAACACAGCATTGGCTGCTGCGCGCTTGGCCTGCCGGTAACCGGTCGGCTGTGTCCGAAGTCCCACAAGCCAACCAGGCCTGATAGGACTCCTTTTTTCAGCTTGACGGCATCCCTTACTTCCGGTGTCCACCACCGGGTTTCTGGGATTGCCGCCACGACAGGCACCAGAGACCTTACGGCCACAGCTTCGCACTGCGGCATTGACAATAGAGGTGGAAAACATGGTCCACTCGACTCCATGTCTCCAGCCTCCCCCGGTATCTGGTGGAAGCTCTCCCGGAGGTGGGAGTTAAAGCTCACTCTGACAGGGGGCTCGGCCAGACGTTCCCAACAGACCCTCAGCGTACGTTTGGGTCTGCCAGGTCTTTCCGGCCTCCTCCCCAGCCAGCGGATCCAACTCACCACCAGGTAGTGATCGGTTGATAGCTCAGCCCCTCTCTTCACCCGAGTGTCCAAAACACATGGTCGAAGGTCAGATGATACGACAACGAAGTCAATCATCGACCTTCGGCCTAAGGTGTCCTGGTGCCACGTGCACCGGTGGACACCCTTGTGCTTGAACATGGTGTTCGTTATGGACAAACCGTGACGGGCACAGAAGTCCAATAACAGAACACCACTCGGGTTCAGGTCGGGGAGGCCATTCCTCCCAATCACACCCCTCCAGGTGACGCTGTCATCCCCCACGTGCGCATTGAAGTCCCCCAGGAGAACGATGGGGTCCCCGGTTGGAGCACTTTCCAGCACCCCTCCCAGGGACTCCAAGAAGGCCGGGTACTCTGCACTTCTGTTCGGCCCGTAGACCGTAACAACAGTGAGAGACCTGCCCCCAACCCAAGGCGGAGGGAAGCGACCCTCTCGCTCACTGGGGAGAACTCCAACACATGGCGGCTGAGCTGGGGGGCTATGAGCAGGCCCACACCAGCATGCCGCCTTTCACCGCGGGGGACGCCAGAGTAGTGAAGAGACCAGCCCCTCTCGAGGAGCTGGGTTCCAGAGCCCAGGCTGTGCGTGGAGGTGAGCCCGACAATCTCTAGCCGGTAGCGCTCCACCTCCCGCACAAGCTCAGGCTCCTTTCCCCCTAGCGAGGTTACATTCCATGTCCCCAGAGCTAGCTTCTGTGTCCATGGATTGGGCCGCCGAGGTCCCCACCTTCGGCTGCCGCCCAGATCACAAAGCACCGGCCCCTTACGGTCCCTCCTGCGGGTGGTGGGCCTACTGGAGGGCGATCCCACGTGGCCTTTTCGGGCTGGGCCCGGCCGGGTCCCATGGGAAAAGACCCGGCCACCGGACGCTCGCCTGCGAGCCCCAACCCCAGGCCTGGCTCCAGGGTGGGGCCCCGGTGACGCCAATCCGGGCGACGTCGCGGAATCTGTTGTTGTCATCATTCAGGGCTTCTGAACCGCTCTTAGTCTGACCCGTCACCTAGGACCTGTTTGCCTTGGGAGACCCTACCAGGGGCAGCAAGCCCCCGACAACATAGCTCCTAGGATCCTTCGAGCACGCTAACCCCTCCACCACGTTAAGGTGGCGGTTCTAGGACGGGGAATCAAATTGTATCAACCTGAATTATCATTATTAGCATTCTTAACCAGGTGCAAATACTTCAAATTTACTCATTTGTTTTAATGAATGGGCTATAAAAAGGTATGTGCGTATATAACTTATCATCATAATGGATGCTCTAGCGCTGTTAGAAGACCTTGCTAATGACGCTCTATACTGAGGGAGCATGTTTTCAGAGACCGTGAAGATTTCCTTGCTCATGATGATGATTGGCTCATGAGCCGATTTCGATTTCCAAGAGCCATCCTCTTGGAATTGTGTTCTGAATTACGGCCAGTATTGGAAAGACCCTCGCGGAGAAACCATGAGCTGTGTGTTCCTGTGCAAGTATTGACCACATTAGGCCACTTGGCCACCGGTACTTTGCAGCGAGAGCTGGCAGACCGATCAGGTATGTCGCAGTCATCCCTGAGCCGTGTCATGCCATATGTATGGGATGCCATAGTGGGGATGGCACCCCGATACATCCGTTTTCCTTACACGCAAGCTGAACAGCCCAACATCAAAATGCGATTTGGAGCAATCGCCGGTTTTCCCAATGTAATCGGCGCTGTTGACTGCACTCATGTTGCAATAAAGGCACCATCTGAGAATGAATTTGCTTTTGTTAACCGAATTATTGGTGGTAATAATATGCAGGGAGATCATACATATTAAAAATGGGCGGTCTTAACCTCCAAATATGGTTATTTCGGGAGGAGATTGGGGTAAGGAATACGCGGGTTCTGGCGTACGTACGGTTTTATGAATCTGAAAACCTTTGTGCGTACGCAATTTCTGCCTTATGTGCGTACGCACACTTTAAGGATTACATCTACGCAAAGTTTTATACATGAGGCCCAGGACTTCAGTTTGAGAATCAAATAACAGAGGTTTATTATTCTGAGACTATGAGGATCAGTTCAGCTGGGTGTTCTTAAGAGAAGACAAATCCTTGCATAATTAAACATACAATTTATTCTCGAACTTGATGGCTCCTCCTTCCTCATCTGATCGTCCTTACAGCAGAGAGAGAGAGAGCGAGCGAGAGAGAGAGAGAGAGAGAGAGAGAGAGCGAGAGATAGAGAGCGAGAGAGAGAGAGAGCGAGCGAGAGAGAGAGAGAGAGAGAGACCAATCCTGGACAGTTAAGCTGGTGTACTTGTTCTTTCCGTTTCAAACATCGGCTCTCAGAGGTATGCAGGTATAGACGCCCCCACTTTGGCCTGCGACAGAGTTTCAGATCCCCTTCTTATTTGTTCATAGCACAACTTTCTGGCTTTACCAACGAGCAGATGCTCACACGAGAAACTGCATCAATGTTATCTATAATCAGGGAGTCAAGCTCACAGAGCTTTTTCCCAAGAGAGTTTAATTTCTGGCTTGATCTTCGCCTCACTATTCTAATACACACATTTAAACCACCTATTCTTTTCTAATACAATATAATTATCATTACTGGCCTACTAATGTAAAAACGCTTAAACCCCCACCCACAAAATCAATGATACCATATACAATTATCATTTACTAGCATACTAGTAAGAATCCCATAAACCCCCACCCATCAACTCAACAATCCCAAAAATGAGTGGAGAAAGGCTGAACGGGAATGTCTTTTGATTAAGCTGTAAAGAAGTTCTATCAGCAGTTTATTAAATGACAGAGCATTAATAAGCATTGATTAAACAATAATAAAAATCCCACGACATATTGATTTTTATTTGAACTCCTTCCATAGTATCCTTGGATGAAGGTCATTTTGCAGGCAAATCATTTTTCAGCTTTGAGGAAAAAATATTAAAGTTTGTAAGGCAATAACAAATATATAATGTAATTTATTTTAATATCACTTCACGTGAACAGCATCAATACCAATATAAAAAATATTACAGAAATGGAATTGAAAAAGCATGGTGTATATGCCTCATATTTTAACCACTTGTCCGGCTATGCAGGGGCTCACTCTCTTCCCCTCCACCATCACAGGGTTTGGCTGAATGAGTAAGCGTCCATATGTTCCACCCACCTGTCCTTTAGTCAGTCGAGCAGGATTAACACATACACATCCTTCAACATCCTTTGAGGGGGATATAAAAAAAATAAATTAACTCAAAAAATAAAAACCATCGCTAGGATTCCTGGCACATCACTGATTTACCTTGATGAAGTATCGGAGCTCGGAAGGAACCACCAGAACGTCTGGAGTAATGTTCATGTGGCTGAACTGTTGAAACCTCTCGTAATCCATGTTCACGTCCTCCGCTGGTGGATACAGCGGGTAGTAGCTAAAGAACAATGCGTACGGTGAGCTACTGTTTGGATGGGCAGCAATACAAAGAAACTGAACAAGCTGTACAAACCTCCTCTGTGTCAATATGTGTTTCATGATCCGTGAAAACCGGTCTGTGCCGGTCCCACTACAAAATAATCACAGCAGTGTTTTATACACAACAATAGATATGTAACCGTTCTTGAACAATGCATCTATACTAGAATAGCCTTACCTGCTGATTTCTTCAGCTCCCATGTGAAACAGAATGTCAGTAGATGTCAGCCCAAAGGTCACATCACCAACGAGGAGAGTGCAGGGGTCGGAAGCTAAAGTCACTCGCTGAGGGTGGACAGTGTTAGACAAGAGCATGAAATTAGTGATTGCTTTCTATATTAGAAATAAAATTCTCTACTATAGATAAAAATAACAAAAAAATAACTAAGTAGATGGATGATTATAAGTTAGCACTTGCCTAAGCTACACTCGGCGGTTTCTCCTTTGAGAACGAAACTGTGCGTTATTATTGAGTGTGCTATGCGACATCTTCTGAGAATATTTTGTTCTTTCCGTATTTCTGATTTGTGGCATGGTGAATTTATTTGTGGGTGTACTTAAAGACGTTTGTTTCTGTGCTGTTTGACATCAGCTAGAAAGAAAAATAAAATAAAGACTGTCACTTTTTTTGTTACTTTACTTATCATAAGTAATAGTATCTTTTATAAAAGGATTAAAAAAAACTACAGAAAGATAATGTAATGTTGGATTTCCTGTCATAAGGGCATATATAGATCAGCAAAAAATTTTAACCCTTTCAGACCCTGCGGCCATCACGGTGGACATCTTTTATCACCTTTGTTAATTCAGTGAAACATAAAGAAAGACCATGTTGCTTTATACAATTTTTAAAAGAGAAAGTTAGGCGTAATGGCAACTAATATCAATATCAAGGTTTTTTTTTTACCATTTGTTTTTTTATTTATACAAGTCCTCAAAGTGCAGTATGCAATCAATTGTTCGGGCAACTCATCAGAATCCTAAAAAAAAACTAGTCGTAATTGGTCAGGAAGCATGATAGTTTGTGTTGCGAATGTCAAAACAGCCGTGGATTAACTGCAAATAGCATTTTGAAAGGTCTCACCGCTGCATCCTCTTTGCTGAGACTGGGCAGGTGGAACGGGGGCTGTGGGTAGATGTAGTTATGATGGACATCCCTCTGAGATGGAACTAGCACAAGTTTGCAACCCACCCTAGGGTGAAATGCACGCAGGAGTTGAAAAATATGAGAATGACAGTGCTTTCATTACAACTGTAAAGATTTTAACCTAATATGCACACACCCTTTAGTTCCTTCGACTATGCTGTCAATGCACCTCTTGAAAATGGTTTCAAATGGTTCTGTTACTTGGTTTTTCTGTAAAAAAAAAAAAAAAAACACATAGATTTCATTTTGACATATTTAAAGTTGAAAATCATGCAGCGTGTATATATATATATATGTTATAGAAATATGTTTTCAACGATGAACATATACATTTTGTTCTTAATGACTGTTGAATTGTGTAACACAGGTTTATGTTCAAATCTGGTTTACCTCAATTTGCTCATGTTTGGAATCAACAAAAGGCCCAAACTGTAAAAGAAAAGAACATGGATTAATAACAACTAAACTTGTGTGAGGAAAGCATCTCGGATTTGTTTCTGAAGCTAGACTCACCAGAATACAGACATCGGGACGATCTTTATTGATGATGGTAATGAGGTCTATCAGAGGGTCATACGTCAGGGATTCAGAAGGAGTGTACGGCCCACAGGCCATCATGACCATCACAGGGTCAGACACTGGATAAAATGATCACAAGTGTTCAATATAACTGTGGATCTCTGCATTAATTTAACTGATGCACTTCTACCAAACCCACCTTCCACAATTTCCTCGTTCACTTCAGGAAAGTAAAAGGGCATTGGAATGCTCTGGTGGACAGAGGAGGAGGATTAAAATGTAAATATATCTAAACTGAATGAGACCATCAGCTACAGATACCTCATATAGCTTTGTAGCAACAAACTTCCTCCCAGAAGGATTCATGCCTTCCATAACTACAACCTACACAAGAAACAAAAAAGATATGCAATTAAATTAATAATCACATTTATAGGCCAGAGGTTGAAAGTAGAGGATTACATTTACTCAGACTACTGTAATGAGAAGGTAATTGGTGTTCTTAGATTTTTTTTTCAGTTGTTTATAAACAGTGTACTTTTACTGGAGTGGATTTTATTTGGTGTAAAGCCTTTTTTCAGCCTTTTGAATGTTATTAAGGGTGCAGTGACAGTCTATAGGGGTCAAATATTTATTATAAATAATTAATGAATGAATTAAGGCCTTTATTGGTCACTACACTGTTACATGCAGCGAAATGACCCTCCCTCACATCCTTCCCTCACCGGGGGAAGAAGCACACGAAGGCATTGTCTTTGAGGAGGAATTCAGAGCTTCTCGCTATGTTGTTCTCAGGGGTAGATGTTTTGTCTCCAAGCCAAAGAAGAAAAGAATTGCTGCTTGTTTTTGGATCAATATCTGCAAATTTAACAGTTATTTATTGTCCATCACCGGTCGTCATTCCTGTCAAAAACTGTTGCACAGCTATTAGTGTCACTCGATGGTTTAATCCATTTTGGGGTTAGCCACAGTCTGAGTTCTAACAGCTCTGCTTACCGCTGTTTAAATCCAGCCGGTTAGCTTGGTTGAATTCTTCACTGACCGCTTTAAACAATCACCGATACCCAAGGGCTCCACATAATCCCATCAGAAGAATCCCTGTGTTTAGACTTCCAAATAAGTAGATATCTTAACAGTCCTCCAGGGATAGAGTGACCAGGCACACGATGCGCCACTTCTCCCATCCGTCCATGGTGTAGCCAGCTGCAAATGTTCCTGCAGTGCAGGTAGGTTCTACCGAACCCGAGCTTCTCATTGAGAAGATGGTGCCAATTGCATTTAGAGACCAGCTGATCAAATCCATAGATCCTCGTTTAGAGAGCAGGATAAGAAGAGTCTCAGACAACAAGACAGAGGGAGCCAGCAGGAGAGACGGGGAAGGGAGAGAGCGATAGATGCAACCGCTATTGTGAAGAACCAAATGAGAGAGAATTGAAAAGGGACATGATATGGCATTTTATAGTTGAGGGTTCAATTGCCCTAGAAAGGAACCACACTGTGCGCGCATGTTGTACTAAACAAAATGAAGAAGCCTACTGGAAACAGGACTATTTAATCACAAATAAACCACTTCAGCCGTTTCCATTAAAATGAGTGACATCACCTGTCCAGGGAAGAGGGAGAATTCTTTGAGCTCAGAGAGATCCACAGGGACTTGTTTGCCCCCTTGTTCCTGTCCAGCCTCCAGCAGCACAGACTGAGCATTGAGCTTCCCGTTGCCATCACAGCACACCTTTCCCACCACGGTGATGGTGTCCTGTGTATTAAATACATTAAACTCAGTTCAACTTTAAGCATCCGAAACTACAAAATATCTCTAAGTCACTTAACACTCTTGTAGAAACCGAAAACGTGACATCAAAAGTAGCTGCAGAAATGATCAGAAACCAATCAACTTGTAGCTTACCATCTTTATGTGTGGTCTATTTACAGCATTTGCTGTAATAGCATTTGTGTTTCCAATAAACATACCGAGGGCCTGAATGTATCGTGTGTATGTCAACTTTCATGGTCGCACACTATGCATGACTGAGTGCGATTGCAAGTTTAGAAGTGTGTTCATTTCTGAAGTTATCTTATTTGCTTATTTATTTATCAAAAATATTACCCACTTTTCATCATAATCACAAATAAATTTTTCGTCTTTATTAGTCCTAAACAAAAGATAATTTTCAAAAATTAACACATTACAGCTGTCAAAATTAGTGATTTCAATAATAAAAGGAAAAGCTAATTTGTTACCAGGTTTTTCTTGTTGGTAAAGTAGTGAATTTATAACATGAGTGTCAATATGAATCTGCTCACTTCTGAACCTAGCCTCAAATTATCAGATGAAATTACTTTTCAGTCAATTCCCTGAGGGATTTTGTTCCTTGGTTTGTCCTTCGGTGATATTAAAATCCTTGTAAATGATTATGGAAACATAGAGGAGTTTTGACCTTGAGCATCTTCTGTGCTCAGTTTCACCTGAATGGAAATTAATAAAGAACATCTGCAAGGGAACTGGCTTACGGAACAATTTCCATACAGATGATTTAACTGCACACAATGTTCTGGTAAGAAATTAACACAAATATTAGTACGGTTTTTAAACCAATTTAAATGATTATTAATACAGCCAAAACCAATCAGTTCCTCCAAAGAAGAGACCAGCTCCTACCTTCACATCTTTTGGCCAGCCAGAATAACACCATCAAACCCCTGGCTATCGCACGCTCTCCGGGAACAGAGGTCCACCCTCAGATCGGCAGAGCGCAAATGGAAGAAATCAAAGAGCAGGACAGATCTCAAAGCGTACCAAACTGCACTCTCAACCTTCTCAAGCAAGGTACAAGACGCGAAAGACTACATACTACCACGACAAGATTGAACATGCCAAAGACAGCCAAAAGCTCTTCAGGACTTTCAACTCACTCCTCTGTCCACCCCAACCTCCCCCGGCGACCTCTCTCACTGCAGATGACTTCGCTGATCACTTCACAGACAAAACCCTCACCATCAGCCGGCAGTTTGCACTACCTTGCTCCCAATTTCAGCCACAATCTCCAACACCTTTCCTGTCCGCATTCACTCCACTCACAGAAGATCAGGTGTCCAAACTTCTTCTCTCAGCGCATCCGACCACCTGCCCCCTCGATCCCATCCCCTCTCACCTTCTACAAACCATCTCACCTACCATCACGCCTGCCCTCACTCACATCATCAACTCCTCCATCACTACCGGCGTTTTCCCTAACACCTTCAAGGTGGCCAGAGTCACCCCGCTTCTCAAGAAACCCACACTCGACACATCAATGGTGGAAAATTACAGAACTGTCTCTTTGCTGCCCTTCACTGCAAAACTCATCGAGCGAGTCGTCTTCAATCAACTCTCTACCTTCCTGACTCAGAACAACAAACTTGATGACAATCAATCAGGCTTCAAGAACGGACACTCAACTGAAACAGCTTTGTTGTCTGTAACGGAAGCACTACGAGGGGCCAGGGCTAACCACAGATCATCTGCCCTCATCCTACTAGACCTCTCTGCAGCATTTGACACAGTCAACCATCAGATCCTTCTCTCCACTCTTTCTGCGATGGGCATCACTGGAACTGTACTCGATTGGCTTGAGTCCTATCTCACTGGTAGATCTTTCAGTGTCAGGTGGAGGGATGAGGTCTCAAACACTCATAACCTACTCACCGGGGTTCCCCAGGGTTCAGTCCTTGGCCCACTTCTCTTCTCCATCTACACCACCTCCCTGGGCCCCATCATCCTCAGACACGGATTCTCCTACCACTTCTACGCTGACGACACTCAACTCTATCTGTCATTCCACCCTGATGACCTGTCAGTAACTACCCGCCGCAATAACTGACTGCCTGAACGACATATCTACTTGGATGAAGAACCATCACCTACAGCTCAACATGGCCAAGACGGAACTTTTGGTAATCCCAGCTTATCCCTCTGTGCATCACAACCTCACCATCCAGCTGCAATCCTCTACAGTCACCCCTTCTCCACAGTCAGAAATCTTGGAGTGATTTTGGATGAACAGCTGTCCTTCAAAGACCACATCACAAAGACAACTCGAGCGTGTAGATTTGCACTGCACAACATTCGAAAGATCAGGCCCTTCTTAACTGAGCATGCAACTCAACTCCTGGTTCAGGCTCTGGTCCTCTCACGTCTGGACTACTGCAACGCTCTCCTAGCTGGACTTCCATTGAATACGCTCAAACCTCTGCAGATGATCCAGAATTCTGCAGCTCGTCTTATCTTCAAGGAACCGAAACGAGCTCATGTTACTCCCCTCTTCATCACTCTTCATTGGCTCCCCATTGCAGCTCGGGTTAAATTCAAATCGCTAACGCTGGCATACAAAACTATCTCCAGATCAGCCCCTGTTACCTCCATGAGCTCATACGCTCCTACATGCCCTCCAGAAGTCTGCGCTCAGAGAAGGAACAGCGACTTGTGGTTCCATCCCACAAGGGCAGACGATCTCTCGGCAGAACCTTCTCTTTCACTGTCCCTGGTTGGTGGAACAAACTCCCTGATCCAAGCAGCAACACGAACAGCTTTCAAAAAGCAACTGAAAACGCTTCTCTTCAGAGAACACCTACTATAAAAAAAATAAAAAAAACTACTACCTTCTTTTTCACTCCTCTGTCTTTATCTTCTTCCCCTACTGCTTTGGTTTTTTGATCTGTTGATACAATTTCTATTGTGAGAAGTTGAGATAGGACTTTGACGGTGTGTTGTAAGTTGAGTGTTTTTTTTGTTTGTTGTGTAACAAATTGCATATTGTCTCTCCCTAATGTAAGTCGCTTTGGACAAAAGCGTCTGCCAAATGCATAAATGTAAATGTATTGTATGGGTTTACATTCCTTTCCATAGGAGGAAACAGACTTGCTTATTTTGGTTTTAGTCTCATCATGAATGTTATCAGTTAGTTTTAAGTGATTACATTGAATGAGTGTGATCTTACTGTAGTTAAACACTTCTTCCTGTTATCCTGTGACCACTTAGGTCAGCAAAATTAAGTTTATCAATGTTTTAAGGGATGTTTTTCGGTAGATGGCATTATCATTTACGTCAACGGTGGTTAAAAATGTCACAGAGCTGATGTTGCTCATTGGTTTTTCGACCAGAGACTTCCATAAAGCTTTGTTCACAATGGAAGCTGGAAAGGCAGATGTTTTACAATGAACGCGTTGCCCAGAGGAAAGTTGCAACATAAAATAGTGGAGCAACTTCAAATCAGAGTCTGGACATCCGTTACTGGACACCTGAAGATGAATCTTTGGAGTTTCTACTTTGCTACTCTCATTGAGAACATAATGTTGTGGGAAAATGATGCGAGAGGGAAGCGGAGCAGAGAGCTTGTAGGCAAGTATACTGAGAGAGGAAAAATAGGTGCAAATTTCCAGCCATGCATTTTTATTTTAACGCAAAATTTATACAAGTGATATATTCCTGTGTTATATCTTGTTTAGAAAAAGACATACATTTTATTATTGAGATATCACCTAACCCAGTGATCCTCAATCTTTTTTGTGCCATGGACAGGTTTTATGTCAGACAATTTTTCAGGGACCAGCCTTTGAGGTGTGGCAGATAAATACAAAATCATGTAATACGACGTGCATGTAAAATATGGTTTTTAACACAATAAACATGAATCCACTCTAACTGCTTGCTACTACAGCATCCTCTTAACAAGAGTTTTTAGGGCTTCATTGCCTCTTTAGAGAGTTTGTAGCCACATATTATGCAGAGTGGGCTTAGTGCGTATGAATCTTCTGTCGAGATAAATCGTACTTTAAGTAGGACTCTTGAGATTGTCTGTTAAATGCAGCTTTCTTTTTCTTGGAAGTTGTAGGCTCTTCCTCTGTCTCCTTGCTGTGCCTTTTCCCCTTCACAAATAAACTTTCCAAAGACGTTTGTTTTTACTCATTTTGCTAGATCCTGGGCTCCGTTTCAGAGGTAAGCTATCACGTGACCGAGAAGAGCTCCTTGACCTGCGTCAAGAGTGACATGGACAGAAGTAACTAAGAGAATCAGGTTCTTTTCAAAATAAAACATCGTTCAGATTCTGAAATTAATTAAACGGGAGTAATGAAAGTTATTTATTCTTTCTGTGCCTGGTACTGGCCCGCGGCCCGCAGGGTGGGGACCGCTGACCATACTCTATTAACTTAGCATAGCAGACCTGCAACCTCCTTATTTTGAGCTCTATTGTTAATGAGAGATCTTGTACCTGGACAGGTAATGAAACAGGAGATAATTCCTCTATGTTAAAGTGATCCCTGAGTTCCTCCCCAAGGTCTTCGATATTTCCAGTTAAAGCTATAAACAAAAAGAAGCATATCCTAAAACATCCAAATATCTTAGTATGCATCATTGTTTAAAGTACAAATAAAGTGTCATTGGACACTTAGAGGGATTAACCATGGGCTCACCATCCCGCACATCTCTGAGTCTCTGGAACATGTATTTATAGCTGCTAACGAGTGAATTCTCTGCCTCCAGCATTTCCACATTCACATCGCTCCATCCTTTACCCCTCCAGTGGGGGCCCTGCACCGTCCCAAATGTGGAAACCACCTCTCCTCTACCTCCACGCATTCCATATTTCTGAGAAGGTGTAGCACTGCAAACACAATAGGTACATTGTGTTATCTTTACACACATCTCATCATGCAAATATCAACGTAATCTGTCGCATCATAAGCACAACTCAATGAGAGCTTGGTTACCTTGGTGAGAAGCTGCCAGGGGACAGCATCAAACTGGGACTCGCCAATCGTGCAACTCCCCTCTTAGACTGAGGTTGTTCTGGGGTGGTCAGAGCTCGTTTTTGAGAGCCCTGCATTCAGACAGAACTTTATAAATGAAAAATGACTAATAATAGAAATGAAAAAAGGACAACATTTTAGATCTATTAAATATGAATGCTTTACTGTGAGAGCATTTTAAATTCCAACAAGTCTGAGATTACGTTTAGACACAAATTTGATTTTTTTTTTTGTCCATATGTGAACTTTACCAGATTTTTTGTTTGTTTGTTTGTTTATAGCCAAGACAACAGCAAAGGTTATTTCATGGCTGCATGTTGTATTTGGTATGAAAAAGGTCTAAAACTTATTTAAAATATATATATTTTCCAGATTTTTTTTCCAGACAGTCTGAACTTTTTTTCCCCCAATCTGACTCAGGTCGTACGTGAACCTGAATACGATATTTATCCAGTTGTTTTTTTTTTTTTTTTTTTACAATGAGACCCAAGTCTGAAAATCCTTTTATCCAACATTTTATATCATTGTACGGGGACAGAAGTCACATTTCTGGGCATCGACGGGAAGTTTAAAAACAATAATGGCTTAAAGTGGTCAATGGAATAGTTCTTGACACGATTTGGTTGAAATGATGGAGGCTATGATTGAAAATTAAATTAAAAAAGCCACACAATCACCCTAAATCACATTCTCGTCCATGTCCAAAGCCCTTTTCTGTGCATGCATGTCTCACAGCGAGTTGGATTGCGTTTCTAGCAACAGGTAATAGTAATTAAAAGTTGTATGTTGTGTGTAATGTGAACACACACACAAAAAAATCTAATTTCATTTAGAACAAAAATCGTAAATTAACAATAAGACCAGCATTCTGAACATAGTCTTAAACTCTCACCTTGGCAGGTGTTGAATATGAATCCAACATGCTTTCCTCTTCTTCTTCCGCTCTAATTCTGTGATACTCATTTAAGAAAAAAAAACTTGATTCCACTTTTGGTAATCAATAAAGTGTGATATATAAAGGCCTGGTGATGTCCAGAGCTAAAAGGATACAGGTCCTGGATGGAGTTGATATCTCTAGTTTTGTTAAGCTGACTTCCTCTCGTGGTACACTTAGTTTTTTTCATCTTTTTAAGAATCTGGGAGGGGAAAATAAATGGCACTCAAAACCAGAAAAGGAACATTAGGGTCTCTCGTTTAAGAAGTAACACAAAAACCTTTCACTTACATCATGTTCAAACTGGTCCAGGTTATCAAGAGTAAGTGGAAGCTGGCTTCTAGACGAGCTGTAAGCAAACCACTGCAATACGATATCTTCACCTTGTAGATTGTGTAATATACACTGCTCCAGCACTAAAACAAGAAGATGAAATTAAATCCGTTTTTTTTGTATCTGAATAAAGATAATTTTCACAGTACATAACTAATTACATCATGATAGTCAAATTAAATATATTGACAATTTGTTGTCAAATATGTTTATCCATGTTACGCAGTTTTAAGAAAGAACGGATTTGAGGTGGAATTGCTATCTACACAAAATTAGTCTACATAGACTAAATGTGTTATGGAACATGGTAACTAAGCTGGTTTAATGCTAATGTAAACGTACACCTCAAATCAAGCTTGACCAGTTAATAGCAAGCAAAGACTAAGTTAATAGCTATTTTCAACTGGGAATTTAAGCACCATTGAGTAGCCATTATTACAGTATCACAAGCAAGATAACCCCACATAATTCAAGAGAGAAGACGTATAACGTTAAGCTAATAGTTACATTTGTCGATGGTATCATTGTTGAAGGCTATGCTGAAAGTGTCCAGTTCAGACTTGATATCCTCTGTTCTGACCGAAACCATTGTTGACGAATTCTCCGAGGCTCAAACGTGAAATATCTGTAAAGGTAATCTAAAACAACAAATGCGTTGCAACCGAATCACACAAATGCAGTGAAAGAAATGCCATTGTTTCTTCAGACCAAAACTGCCGTTAGAGCACAGCAGTGTGACTTATTCAGTAAACGAACAACTATTTTAATCGACTTCAGAAAGTCAAAACTAACAAATATAGACACTCATGTAAATAATTACCTTCTCTTTTAACGCCTGAAGTAGGCTGTCATTTTATTTCCCTCTGCATCACGTTAAGATTTACCGCGAAAATGTCTCCACAAACAGTTTTAAACGTCACTTCCTGTCCCTGCCCAGCCTTCGCCCGTACGCCAGAGGGAGCTCCATTTACGAAAGCGCTTTTTCTGATCAGCTGAAAGGAAGGAGAGTTCTCAGTTGATACACGTGGTTGTGAGACTCCAGTTGTATTTGTGTTGTGAAATTTGTATTATTCATCAAAATGCCGAAGGTTAAAGCTGAGAAGAAAGCTCGAAAACACCAGGAGGTGAAGAGTCAAGGTGAGGGTTTTTGTTCCGGGATGCTAACCGACAAGTTGTTACCTGACATGCCGTAACAACAAAAACCTTAAGAAATAGAATATTTTATGCCGAATGAAGGACATTAAAATGTAACGTGAGAAATTACTCGTGTTTCAGGCATTATGTTCAACACGGGAATTGGACAACATATTCTGAAAAATCCATTAGTTGTCAACAGCATCATAGAGAAGGTCTGTGGGTTTATCTAGTTTCCAGTTTCTGTTATATTTACCAGCATTTGAAGGAACTTTTAAATAAAATGTAATCATATGTATATGCTCGTATATGTATGTGTGTGTGTCTATCCATCCATCCATGTGTGTGTATATATATATATATATATATATATATATATATATATATATATATATATATATATATTATAATAAATAAATAATGTGTGTATGCATGTGATCAAAATGTGTTTTCCAGGCAGCTCTACGCCCAACAGATGTAGTTTTGGAAGTTGGTCCTGGAACTGGTAATATGACTGTAAAACTTTTAGAGAAAGCCAAGCATGTAAGCAACTTCTCACTGAATGTTGAACTCTTGTTTCTAAACTTAATCATGTACATTTTCATCTGAACAAACCCATTTACGCACAGGTCGTTGCGTGTGAGTTGGACACTAGGCTTGTTGCAGAGCTTCAGAAAAGAGTCCAATGCACGTAAGTGGGTTTTTACAGTGAAGTGTAGTCAACAACCTTTGGCATCTTTTTGAGTGAAAGTGTTCTCTTGTTGAACAGCCCGATGCAGAGCAAACTTCAGATCCTCATAGGGGATGTTCTCAAGACACAGCTCCCTTTTTTTGACATCTGCGTGGCTAACTTGCCATATCAGGTATGGCTTTAGAGGTTTACAGTTATGCCTGGTCTTCAGCTGTGAAATACAAGTGCATGCATATTTAGTAATGGTTGTGATGAATAGTTTATATAAATATGTTTGTGATCAATATATGTTGATGTTGATAAAGGTTTGGCTAAAAAATAATGCTGAAACTGTTAATTTAAATATGTATATGGATATGTTTGTTTGTTTACATGAATGGGTTAGTTCCTGCAGAAATGTACATGGTTTTAGTTTCAAGGGCTTATTAAGTCTGTAGTTAATAAACAGAGCTTTTTGTAAATTATCAAAGAATCCAATACATTACTACATGATCTTTTACTCCTTAGATATCCTCTCCTTTTGTATTCAAGTTGTTACTTCACAGACCGTTCTTTAGGTGAGTAATGGATGATTTTTCCTAGCAAAATCCTAGAGTTTTGATGTGTAACATTTTAGTACATTTTCATTAGCCGAAAGGAGTTTTTTTTTTCTCCCCTCATCGTGCATGTCATTTAGCAAGTGATTAAGTATTTTAAAGAAAGAATTCTGAAGATGGTTTTATCGTGTGTATTTCAGGAACTACTTTAACACTTTATACTGGCATGCCAGAGGAAAGATATGTTGAGAGCAGCAATACAAATAACAGGTTATAGCAAACTGAGGCCAACTACTTGTAGCAGTGATAATTACCCAAAACACTCCTCACTGTGTCAGAGCATTACGTACCAATGTGGACGAAGAGATATCCCAACAAGTATTGGAGTAGTTTGGGGTTTCAGTGCATACTAAACCCTATTTTCATAATAATAGGTGCTGAATTACATGAAGTGTTTTTGTCCTAATACTCTGCAGACAACGAAGGAAATAGTCATCGCTCTCTTATGGGTCTCTACATGAGCTCTCTGCATATCTTTTGCAAACAAAGAGTTCATGTCCAGTAATGTAAAGATGCAGACAATATTTAAATACCAGAGTTCTGTGTGACATTGTTCAGGTTGTTCACATACATAAGATAGAATAACCAAACTTCTGTACAATGTACTCAGTTATTTTAACAATTAAACTATATTTTTGTGGTCAGAATCCACATCAGATCTCCGTTTGGGGCTGTTCAAAGAGTGTCTGGTGTTTCAAGGATCTTTCTCAACTGAAATGGTTTTGAAGGCAGAAGTTATTCAGTAAATAGCACATGCCTAGGGAACATTCTGCAGCTACTCCTCTGATCCTTACTGTTGCTCTCGTTCTAGGGACAGATTTTTTGGATTTCTAAAAAAAAGTAGTATTCTGGAATAAATTAAGCCCAGAAGGAGACAGCTTATAGCCTACACATGACTAACTAGTCGGAACGCTCAAAGACCTGATGCATATGGTCACCCCAACAGTCTAAAGGTGGCTACTGAGCTCTGAGCATGTTTTAGAACTGTTGTTTCATCTGTAGGTGTGCCGTGCTGATGTTTCAGAGGGAGTTTGCCATGCGCTTGGTAGCCAAACCAGGAGACAAGCTCTACTGCAGACTCTCCATCAACACACAGCTGCTGGCCCGCGTGGACCATCTCATGAAGGTTGGGTTGGTCCCTTAATTCCTTTTAGCAAAGAGTTTCCATGATTTTCTCTTTCAGCTGAGGAGATACAATATGGAATATACCGTTAAAACATTTTCTTGATAAAAATAGTGAGACAGATGGTGCAAATATTTTAATTTAGCATGCGTGTGGTCGTTTTAGTCACAAAATATAGCACATTAAATCAAGCTGTGACCTAAATTAAATATAAATAGAACTTTTGAAAAGGAAGACAACAGACAGTACTTTTTGATTTGAATGATTTTGGATTTTTTTTAGGTGGGAAAGAACAATTTTAGGCCACCTCCAAAAGTAGAGTCCAGTGTGGTGAGGATAGAGCCCAAGAATCCTCCCCCACCTGTCAATTTTCAGGTATGCGTTCTTAGTTAAATTTACTATTGGCTGAGAATTTAAAAATTGTAGTGTTTAGTTGTTTATATATTTACAATTTTCACAGGAGTGGGACGGTCTGGTCAGAATCGCATTCGTCCGGAAAAACAAAACGCTCAGTTCTGCATTTAAGTATGCTCTCTCAATTCTCTTTGTCTGTAGTGGTGCTGCTAGCTACAATATAAAGAGGGTGGGATTGACTTTTTTTTGGTTTTTATTTTGTGAACACAGGTCTACAGCAGTTGAGAAGCTTCTAGAGAAAAACTTCAAGATCCACTGCTCCGTGCATAACATAGTGAGACTTTTTCTCTTTGTTCGGAACATAAATACTCAACTGAAAATGCTTCCATTCAAACGTTTTCCTTCACATCTGTTTAGTGTCAGCTAATTCATCCTGATTGATCTAAACTGCCTAATTTCATGTTGTTCTGTAGTTTTAAACTCCTTGTCGTTTTGCAGGAGATACCAGAGGATTTCAACATCGCTCAGAAAATTGAAAGCATTCTCCAAGAGTCCAAGTTTAATGAAAAGAGGGCACGGTCCATGGATATCGACGACTTCATGGTGTACGTACATCTCACTTCATTACACAATAGCTTTTATCTGAAAGGTGTTTCATTAAGACATCTTCTACACTAGGCTTCTACATGCGTTCAACTCTGCTGGGATACACTTCTCCTAAAGAGTAAGGACCAACCACTAGTTTGACAGGAACTGATGTCACGGTTTTGGTTGACCCGTTCATTCATGTGAACAAATGACTCATTCAAATGACTCTGATTTTCAATGGACATATAATGGATTGTTGTTTAAATCCCTCTGGGGATGTTTGGTGCTTTGCCTGATTTCCTGATTGCCTGTGACTTGGATAAGGAAAAACTTTGCAATTAGCAGTGCTTTCTTGCTATTCTCAGCGCTAAACATTCTCTTGCACCATGCACTGCTCAGTACAGATGTGCGGTGGATTTTTTTTTGTACTATACAGACAATAGCAACAGCGTCAGCCATCAATGAATTCACTATACATGAATGTTTTTATATTGTTACTATCTAGGTTAACAATAATTTGAATAATCTGCCATTATATTGATATTTTGGAAGTAAATTGGCTTCAGAATGTGACCCTATAATGAACTATGTTAACGCGTGCTACAAGGCTTACCATTCTAAAGTGGTAAAGGATGGACAGATCATTGTCAAAGGTCTTTTCACAGGTAAGTTAACTGCAATATTTTCGCTTTGTGTAAAAGTAAATGCTTTGGTCTCATTGAGTGTCTAACTCTTTATTTATTTAATATAGAAGACATTGCTTTACCAGCCAATAAACGATTGCCTTATATATTATACTGCAAAAGTATAAGCTCTCAAAGTCTTTGTCTTTAAAAGAAGTTAATTAAATAATAGTTTTGTTTATTCAAATCAACATTGTTACATCATCAGTATAATGGATTTATGTGTTTTGGTGCTGGAAAAGGTTCTTTTATCTCTGAAAGTTTTTTGTTTATTTGGCTTATAAGCAATGCATCAGTTAACAAAATCACTTCTAATGGAAAGCTGTTTTCAAATAATTTGGTTCTCATGCTAGGCTGTTTTGATGCTAATGACACACTTTGTAGACTTAAAAACTAAATAGTATTGACAAGTTACATAAAATAAAATCAAAATGATTGATTTGAAAAATGATTAATACATGAGCAGAGGCGTAAACAGTTTGGGGTTCAATTTCTCACTCTGCTATTTTTATATTAAGTAATGAATACAATGTGAACCTTTAGTGCTCAAGATCTTATGAATAGGTTTCCCTTTCTGATTAATGAAGTGCTCTCTAAAACATCTTTCATTAATTGTTGGCTATGCTTTTTGTTAGATTTTTTTGTGTTAGATTTCCGTTTTTCTGCTATAGACAAATCTAAATGACAGAAACTATTTACATAAATAAATAACAAATCAATATTTTTTTATGTATTGGGCACAGATTTTGTGTTTTAAAATTAGTGTATTTTTCAATGATAAACTGTCCTATTTCCTATTACTAAATGTAACCACTAGGTGCTGCTCTAGCACTGTTTCAGAATTTCATCAGGATGACGTTTAAGCAGCAGCTAGTTGTTCCTTACTTAATGGGAATATTTCATATCCCCTTTTCCTCCAAGCATTCTCATGCTGCGTCTTTTTCTTCCTTTTAAAAAGGGATTCTACTCTGACACATGTTGATCAGACTTTGAGGCCTTGGATGATATCCATTCGATGGGTTTACCTGTTCAAGTGGTTATTCATGCGCTTATACCGTCAACATGTGTCATGCTGATGTGTGGCCTGAGAGTTTAATTCTAGAACTGAAGACTTAACACTTGGCTATCAGGAACAATTAAAGTTAAGGCCTCCACTTTTAGTGCTTTAATATGGGGCATGCATTAGGGCTGTGCAATTTTGAGAAAAAAAAAAATCTAATTGAGATTTTTCTTGATGCTTAGTGATTTTCTTTAATCACTGATAATTGTCAGTGAAACTTTGCAACACATTGTGGTATTAATAATGAGGAGAGCCATTACTTTTTAGATTCTTAAGTACATTCGTAAAATAAATGTATTAAAATATTTTGTTGGTAAAACATCTGAAAACTTTTACAACACACCAGGACAATCTTATGAGGAAAAACATTATTTATCAGAACTTATTGAACATTTACAAATATAACAGTTTATATATTACTGAAAATCAATGTTGTACATAAATTAAATAAACCATAAAACAAAAGGGCAACATAATAATTAATGTGTAGAACAAATCTTGACCTTAACTAAAAATAAAAATTAGCAATTTGCATCAAAAAACTTCAGCTTAAAATTATCATTAATAAAGAACACTGGATGAAATATGACTCTGAGGTCTGGCTGGATAACTATTGTGCCCTTGTTGTGTAATTTCACAAAGAATCAATCAAGTTTTTATATAGCGCTTTATTAGCAGTTGCTATCAACACAGCTTCACAAAGTCCTAGTAAGGATCAGGTAGAGTAAATAGTTCTCTCTGTGAGGCCCCTGGGAGCCTCGCTGACTGAGGCAGGTGCTAATCACCTCCCCAGCATGAAGAGTATACAAACTTAATATCCATCGATGAACAGTTCGCCGGACAACACTTGAAAAACAAAGACAAAACAGAAACTAACAAATAAAAAACAACTGTTAGAAAAATGTAACAGACAACAAACAAACAGGTGATCAGCATCAGCTGCAGGATGAGTGATAAATGATGGGGATAGGTTAGATAGCCATAATGAACCACATTGATTTTTTTTCAATAGTTTGTGTGTTTATAGTGCTCAGACACCAGATCCGTTTTCACAAATATTATCAATCGATCTCAATTAATCCCTGCATTCAGCCCAAAGTAGTGTGATAAGAGTATGAATACCTCTTATCTGTTGTTTGGGTTCGATTCTCAAACCCCTGTTTGCTCACAAACAAATAAAAAACATTTTTAAACATTTGTGTCCAGTACCTTGTGATATGAATATTGTGTCTATGTAAATTGTGATGAATTTTGGTTAATTGCACAAATCTAGCCTGAAATATTTTTTATTTTGTAAATACAGATGCAATCTGTCAAATACAGTCCACATTTTCACAGTCCAGGTTGTATGTCACTCAATTTTTTTTTCTCTGCATACATTATTTTGTATATAGGTGATGGTAAATGCTGATATAGTTTGTTCAATTTTATTTCTGGTCTGTGGTGTGTAGAAGTACTGTACTTAAGAAAAAAAATTATTAACTTTTTTCAAAGCCATTTACAGTGATGCATAATGCATGAAATTATGCTGATTTTACAGTAATTTTTGACATTTCCAGAGCTAAATGTCACCTGAACAGGTGGATCTCTTATTGCTGGACGTCATGTTGTGCAGCTAATTTTATTTTTTTTCTTCTCCACACCTGCTCATTTGAACAGAACCTTGTCTAACTATTTCATAGCAGCTCTTTATCATAAGGCAGGTGTGAATGAGTCGTCTGAGAAATGGATGTGTTCCTACCGCAATAATGCTTACAGCAGTATTTTAGTCTTTCCGGCTGAGTCACAAATGCTCCATTATCTCTGCACAGACTCCTGAAGTCACAATGAAAGTTATTAATTGAGCTTTAGGTGCGAGTCCTCTTCTTGCTGGCCGGAGTGTGTCCTAGTTTCCTATTATACACCGGCGCTTGTCAGTTGCTAAGCCTCGGGCCTGCTGATAGAATCCAGATTAGAAATTCAAATCTCTTTTTCTTTGAAGTAAAGTGAGAAAGCTTTTGAGTCTGGCACCCGGAGGATGAGCCAGCCGAATCTAAACATTGATCCTGCGAAATATGTTTGACTTTGAGATTTAGTTAATTTTCTGTGCATCTAATGTACTCCTTTTCACTACGAGGGATGAAACTTCAATTCACAGTGGAACGGGGAAATAAAGGTCATGTTTCAGCTTTTGCAGGATTTAATTGTGTTATTCTGCAATAGCTAATGGTTCATTTCAGGTACTGACCGAGATTAAATGAATCTGCATAAATAATCCTTACTTTCAGCAGTTTTTAACAACTTGCTCTTTTCCACATGATTGGGAAAACATCAAAATTAGGCTACAAAAATATTTTTCGTTCTGAGTGCAAAGACCTTTAAAATAATAACAGCATGACCATGACTATATCGTTCAAACCTTTCATAAATAAAATGCTGTAGTTTTTTTTTCATCTTTTACCCCATGACTCGCTAGAAAATGTCTGCTCTAAAAGACCCTTTATGTGAAGTGTTTTTATGGCCTTTTTAAATGCAAATAAGTCAAAAAAGGGAAAAATAAGAGGTTTATTGAAACAGCCCAACTCTACTCCACAACAACTAAATGTAGGTTTTTCATTGAAAAGGCAGATTCTTGTATATTTCTTCTCTACAATCTTTAAGAAACTATATAATAATATAATTGTCGGGTATTCCCTCCCGTTCTAAATATGTCAGAGGATTTCTGTTTTTCAGAATAAAAGATAAATTTTTGGACACAATGTGCGCACTGGAAATATTAAGATTTTAAAAGTAACATAAATTATTCTGGGAAACTTAAATGTGGGTTGAAGTTTTTACTACATATTGCTTCTCTTTTTGTCATGTAGCTGGATGTGATGGTTAGCATTGATTGGCTGGTTGCAGCAGACCATTGCAGTGGCCCATAAATCCTTTTTGTCATGTTTAAGTGGTGTCGGGGTCAATGGTGCGAGGCTGATCTCATTGACCTCAGACACTTATGCTGTGATAAGCTGGTCTGACACATCTCCGGTCCATCAGTGAGAAGATCCTGAGGAGTCTAAAAATAGAGGACACAACAGATTTATTTACTTTCAGATTTTAATTGTTTGATTTGTTTAACTGAAGCGTCTGCAGTTTCTAAGTAATTGACATTATGATATTACACATGTATAGCCTAATATTATTATTTGCAGAAATTCTAAATACATGTTAGTGACGTTCATTGAAAATATAAGAGGATGTAGAGAAATATGAAAGTATTTGTAAAAAAAACAAAGTCAGGATACTAAATCGGTTAGGTCAGGTGATTGATCATTGGCTGTCACGTTTTCCGCTGGACATGCGAACTCTGCCCCCAGTTAATTTTGATACTTAAATGCCAATAAAAACCTACTGTACCTTTGTTGTCATTTAAAAACAGCCATGCATACTATAGTTGTTTTACAAGTGAATTGTGTTCACAGAAGCCTTGAGATCATGCATAACAAAATAAGTGTTAATGGTGACAAAATGTTTGATCTAGAGGTTAACATTGCATTGAAAAGTTGTCTGATTTATTGACTCTACTCCATCTATTTCATGTATGAGCTAGATAACCAAGATCCAGTAACAACAAGTCTCATCTTCATCTGTCTCAAGTCGTGTTTTGAGGGCTTTTCATTCAAACTTGGTCACATAAGACTAATTAAATACTCATCAAGAAGTCTTTTTTGCACCATGTCAATATACCACAAGGACATATTCTGTCTTTTAACTTCATTTTCAATAAATATGAAATGATCTTGATGTTACTCCTGTGTTGATTTAATGGAATAGACCTCTCGGTTAATGAAACCCATGTGACACGCCAGATTCTGAAGAGTCTTCATCCTAATGATCAGGCCTGTATCACTCTGTTCTTTCTGAGTATGAGACTCATGGGTGTTTGAGAGGGCTGTGCATTCAGGAATTCCCTGTGTGTGCAAGCACCAGAAGACAGGGGCACAGGAGCATGCCTGGAGTCTAACCCGGGCCCCCTGTCGGATATTGATGTCTGCAGATGTTCCCGTACAGAAAGGGCAGCTCCTGATAAATCATACAAGGGAGGGATTCATGCTGCATTATTGATGCTCCGCAGGGAGGGATGAGAGAGGGCTTACTACTGAAAGAGAAGGAGAGGGAGAGAGAAATGCTCTTCAGCCTTTTCAGCTGCCCAAGGTTAGCCAGACACCAGTTAAGAGATCCTGACAGGTGTGTGAGCGAGAGATTTTCCCCCTGGGAGTGGATGCTGGGGAGTTTTTGAGAGGGTGACAGGCCTCTCTGCAGCAGCCTGTCAGGAGAGCCTCTTTCATGCAGGTTTGAGGGATGTCAGGAGGCTCTGGCATGGCCGTCTCTCACTGGGGGAGGTGGAGGTGGGGAGCAGATGGAATGGAGAGCTGTATTTCCTGTGCTCGACCCACTATTACAGACCTCGATGTTATGAGACTGTGAAGCCTGGCCAGTGACATAATTGATGGAGAATTTCATAATGCATGCATAAAATAATAAAATAAAAAAATAAAAAACGTAAAACATAAAAAAAAATTTTTTTTTCGTTTTTTGTAGTTTTGTTGAGTATTAACTGCTCAAAAAGGTAATTAATTATGTCTGAAGCTCCAATTTTACTATTAGGAAAATGTCAGATTTACAGAAAGCGTATAAATTGGTTGTCACACTGCCATTAATGTCTTCAACATTAATGCCTAAACTCAAAGCAATCAGTTTAAGGACACATGGTGATTATTAAAAAGTTCAAACCGCCCCCAAAAGATGAATGTTCATAATTAGAGATGGGCAAAGATTTTTTTTTATCTAGATTAATCTCCTTAATTTGGTTCTTACAGTTTTTTAATTTTTTAAAGAAATTACAGAATTTTTTTAAATCATCGCATTAACGACCCTCTACTATTCATAATACCTTAGGTGACCATTAAAACAATGATAACTGTAAAATATTTTTTTATTTTTATAAAGCCGTTGTAATATGATTTTCATCATTTGAAAATGTACGTTGTTGTTAAGTACATTTCAACTAACATTTTACCACATGCAAGTATTGCATAAGTGGCTCATCTTCTCTTCTCCATCTGGAGCCGGTGTAAGGTTGTTGTCGGACGTCCACAGGTGATTGCTTGAAATTCCTTTGCTCTCTCATAAAGAAACTCTACCGCTCGTTCCTCTAGTAAACCACAAGACTGAATTGGATACAGATCTTGATCTAATGCCAGACCGAGGGGGATAATCTTCCCCTCCAGCAAAGACCAGATGATTTTTATATTCATATTAGGATCTTTTACATTTTCGCACCCACATCCCCAGCTTGTTAAAGCTTATCTTTCAAGAATGCGTCCCAGTTTTCAAGAGATTTTATGAAGAAATGGAGGAAAATTTAAAATTCTCACTCTCATTACAATATTTTCTTTCACATTTACTTTAAGATATCTACCACCTGTTTTGTGTAAAATGTACAACATCCATATTCTTGGGAAACCAAGCTCCAGGTGTGAAGAAGGCTAGCTCTTTCCTTGAACAGCACATTAAAGTCACTTGGCCTGTGCTGAGTGCCAGGTTCTGGACATTTAGTTTGCTATTATGCCTCTTTGAGAGCAGCATAATGGGATCTTGTTTAGTTGGTCAAATTGCTAGCTCTGTGATTGTGTGCTGTCATCACACCTGCTCAAATTTCTGATCACCACTTCATAGCAGGTTTTCTCATAGATTCCTTACTCTATTGCTTGATTTGCATGCAATTATATCCGTGTTACATTCTGAAGAATTAGTTAGAATTAAAGAATACCTTAACATTAGGATAAAATAATTGGTTTTAGATATAACTTCATTTCCAGGCAAACACACGATTGAACTTTGTCCAATCAAATTGTGAGTGACTGTTGGTTAAAATATTGATTTTTAGATGCCTCTAATGGAAGGAATATTTTTAATGGATGATCTATTAATGTTTAATTTACTATGTTTGCTCTACTGCTGTATGTTTTCAACAACTTCAGCTTGAAAGAGTTATATTAGAAATCATCATTTTCTGGGGGGAATAATTTCTACTTCCTGTTTTACCTTAAAAAAAAAAAGTCTTGCTCAGTTAAGAAAAAATTCAAATGTAAAATCTGCAACAAATGTATTTAAAGTTGTGTTTAAAATCTCTACTCCGGTTTGCTCACAATGCGCTTTCCGTCTGTTCCATCATGACAAAGTTTGATTAAAAATCTTCATAGATCAGAAGTGGAGCTTCAAGGTGGCACTGCAGGGGTCAGGCGTGTGGTCTGGGCCACTGTGCGTTCAAAGGCAGGCGTTTGACAAGCATAGCGGTTTGGTTGCTAAGCCTTGCATCGGAGGTTCAAAGAGTGAAGGTCATTGCGCCGTTCTGTCGGCTCATTAACTCTCCAACACCGCACGCCATTGGTCCAAGAGTGTCCATGTGTGGCGAGGAGGTTGACCTCAGGCTAATTTCCTCCTGACTCCGCTGGCTTGTTTTTTTTTAATGACACCCAGACAGCTGCCACTTCTGAAGGCTGTCTGTCCCACAGGGTGCTTCATTAGAGCTTGTCTCAACCCACGCTCCTGCATGTAAGAGAACACAAAGCATGCCGCCACAAGCACACCACCTTAAACTGTCTCAGATCACTGTGTTCCATCAGCAAATTCTGTCAGACCAGATTTCAAGAGCTGCTGCTTTTCTTTCTCACCATTGGATGTGTTTACTAGTTTGTGTCACAAATTTGTTTTCTGGTAACAAAAATGGAAAACCTTTGATGTCTAATTTTTGGGATGAGCAAAAGCCAACTGTTACTCAGTTTTTATGAATTGGGTAGACATGAGTTATGTGTCCGAAATGCGCTAAAATGTATGTTGTACTGTACAAAAATAAATTTGATAACACAAAGACTATAATTAATACTTTTGTCACTTTACCTGGCTAGTATGCTATACAGTGAGACCATTTCACTGCCCCTCTGAGGGTCTCTATTAAAACATTAAAAACAATTAATTTTAATTTATAAGAATTGGTCCAGCTCTGGTATATAATGCATAGTGTTTATTTTTATTGTAAACAACTGTATGTGTGTATTCTTTTGGGCGATAGTAATCTCGGGATTCCTCTTGCAACTCCCTTACGGACAACATTAGAATTTATAGCATTAGCAAGTTACAGTGTAAACAGTTAGCAAGTCAAGTGCAGCCATGCAGTATTTTTTTTAAATGTCAAGTGGACTTTCAATCGAAGCATGAGATAATAAATGAAGAATGACTAGCACTGTAAAAGTAAAAGGAGTAAGTAAAGGTAGGATGATGATGAATCTTTTTACAAAGTTTTTTATTCCTATGCCTCTGATGGTATGTACAAAATGCTTATATGAAATGTTGAATAAGCTACTCTGTGGGAATATATTTTGGTAAATCTAACTGTGATGTCAGTGCTTCACCACACATGAACCTCAATGCTTCAATTGATTTTTGTGATCACATAAAACTTTACCAACTTTATTCAGGAGGAGCTCATCATGTAGCTAGACTATGTTCATGTCTGGAGTCAATTAATATATAATATTATAATATAATATATGAAAACCTGCGCCCTAAAAGCCTTTTTGACCAACTCTGTAATCCCCAATCCACTTAAGAACGAATTTTTAAGGGTGCCTGGCCTTGCTCCTGAAACCTGGTGAGGCCACACTGTTCACCAATCTTATGCGATAATAGGAAAGTTTAAAGTGAAAACAAATGGCTTGTTGTTTTTCCCTGAATTGTAATGCGCTTTGGATAAAAAGCATAGCAAGAAGGGCAAATGTAATTCAATGATAAATTGGTATATCCTTCTATTTTAGTTTCACCCTAGAATCCAATGTACCATTCTGTTACGAATGAACTCACAGTTGGTGCTTTTTTGTTTGTTTGTTTTTTTTGTTTAAGTAAGAAAATTATGCAGTTGTATAATTGCTAAGTCATCAATCATCCTGGAATTCATGTTAGCCCTGAATATGGATAAGTAAGAGGCAAATTGATTCTTCAATTGAGGTGCAATTACTCTATTGAGAACTGCCATTAAGCCTGCGTCATGCAGCTGTGGATTTATAAAAATCTGAAGAGATATGTGGTAACATATTAAAACTTGATAAATGTATTTTAAACTAATAATTATTTGACTGCTACTTTTCAATCCTTTTCAAACCTCACATGACGTACCTTACACTTGCTTTAGCATAAGCTGCATTAATACTTAAGGAGCCAGTTTTTACATTAAACTGAAGTGCATTTCATTCACGTTTTTATGTTCTTTGAAAATGCAGCTTGTGGCCTTCACGTTTTCTGTGTGGAACTAGAAATCTACCCAACCTTTCAAATGCATGTTGCTAGTCCCCTATGTGCAAAACTGATTGGCAGTGAATGTTACAGGCCAACATCCTGATTGACTTTTTAATGTGATTTCTCAGATCACATTTCAATGGTAGTAGCATTTTGTGTTAAACTGCTTATAGCACCATTAAGTCTTGGGCTTGAAAATCGATATTCAGGTTCAGCACCTTTTAACAAGCAAAAATACTGAAGTTGTTTTAGCTACTTTAGCAAGATTATTTCATTTTATGTGTCATTGACATGTATTTAGATCAGCAATAAACTGTGTTCATCGAGTTTAATAACACCTTTAGCAAATCTATGAAGAAATTCAATTATGTTTTATTGATCATCAAAATACGTGAAGGCTTCAGCCTTGAATTTATGTGCTGGGTGTGGACAGGTTTTCCTCCAGGAACATGAAGGTCACTCCTTCTCATCTTTACTCTTTTTATTTTTTTATTTAAAATATTTACAGATTCTCAGATTATCTTCCACTTGCATTTTCATCTTTCCCTATCGTCAACACCCAAATGCAGTCAACCTCCAATTTTGACTATTTTAATTTGAAATGCTCTGGAATCATAGGTAGACCACCCTTCTTGTTTCAGGAAGAAATGTACTTTCTCAAAATCATTCTTTGGCTGATTTTTCGTTGAATATTTGGATTAAGAATTAAATTGCCACTATTTACTTACCATGGGAATTTAAAAAAGTTTCTATTATAACTTTAATCAGATAAATAAGTAAAAATAAGAGGACTGGCAATTTTTTTTTATTTATTTTCAGCTGTGATCTTTTTATAAACAGTTGCAAACATCTCATTTTAGTAGATTATGATTGTTATTGAATTTACAAGATTTATATTTATGCATTTAACAGATGCTTATATTCAAACTAAGTTACATTAGGGAAGATACAATATGCAATGTGCTACAAAAGACACATTAATGACACCTGACTTCTGTTCATCGATTCGTTTATGTATTACAGTGGCATTCAATGTATTTGACCACTCCATTTTAATTTTGAGATTGAACCATAACAAAGTGTCTGCAAGCACAACCCTATTATGGTTTGTTGCTAAGATAGGTGATGGCATTCTGGTGCTCTATTCTGAAGGGTTCCTCAATTCTCCATCTTAGCCCCTATTATTTTCACCTTGTCCGTGTTTCCTCTCTGCTCCATTACATCTCCCAGGCTCTCTTTTTGTTGTTAAATGAATGGCATGCAAATGTTTCTGCTATCAAAATGACTTGTATTCTGCTTAATTGATGCCAAAACCTGTTCGTCGATGGATCTTAAGTTTGTAAATTCTTCATGCTGGGGAGGTGATTAGCACCTGCCTCAGTCAGCGAGGCTCCCAGGGGCCTCACAGAGGGAACTCCTATTTACTCTACCTGATCCTCACAAGGACTTTGTGAAGCTGCTTTGAAAGCAACTGCTAAAAAAGTGCTATATGCACACTTGATTGATTGATTCTATAAATTATACAAGTACATAAATACCTGTCTTTTTAAAGAACAATGACTATAAAGAAACTATTTCTGACTTTCATTATAGTATAAGGAGTTACTTCAAAAACGTTTTCTTTTCCTGAGTGGACTGGTCAACTCGCTATGTTTTGGATAAAGTCAGTCAGCACTATCTAGACTGTTAAATCTTTTACACCAACCCCTTAATTTCCACCACTCCCGGAATATTGTATGGATTAAAAGTTGAAATTTTAAAATCATTAAAGATATTTCAACTGACCCTGGACCATTTTCACCACGTTGCATCTCTTAAACATCTAAAAAAAAATGCTTAATTTTATCTTTATTTCTTTTAGTCGGCACTTTTTTTTGTAATTTCCTTCCAAGCATCTTTATGTCTTTTAATCGTGTATTTATATATGTATATTAATTTTCCCAGTGATTTTGATCTCCAATTATTAATTTTTTTTTACTGTGTCTGTAAAAATAAAGTGTTTGTTATGCCATTTTTAACCTGTCTGCCTATTCCTACCTGGAACTGATTCACATCTTGGGACAACCTCTAGCTTTCTCTTGATTCATAGTAGGAAAGTTCTGCAGTACATCATCTGACCACTTGAGACTGACTCCAGACGTGAGTAGGTTCTGTTTGAAAGCATGAAAAATGTCTCCATTAGCTTTTCTGAAAATTCTTTCATTTTCATAATTTTCAATTCATTTCATTTTCATAAGGTTTTGCATAATTAAGGGTGGGACTGTTTGAGTGTGAGCCAATCACCATGTCTTCTAATATGCCGTTTCTCATGTAAAAACCTAAACAGTTATTACTTTTTTTTATTTTTATCAAATAATACATTTGAAAAATGTTTGGTAACCAAGAGGGCAGAATTTTATTGATTCTCCCTCTCTGCCCTTTAACAGTTCCATTTGAATTTCATAATTAATTAGTAGTTTCTTCGTATATTAGAAGTAATTGCATGCCACCATTTTTGCGTTGTAAGGAAAGGTTCTCCTGTTTTTGCACCTGTGTGTAAACATGATTTGATGTGTTTTTGGACGCAGCACAATGTATTTTCCACTACTTGGTTATCAGATAAATTTGCGGGGAATGGGGAAGGGCAGGCAGGTTGAGGCAGATACCGGTGTGAAGTTTTGTTCACACTCCCTAAACATAATTGGCTATGGGTTAATGGTCTTTAATCTGTAGGGAGAAAGAGAGGAGACAAAGTTAGAAATTAATGAAATGGATTGTGTTTGAGAAAGAGAGTGTGGATAGAGCATATAACAATGATGTCAAGCCTTTTATCGCTAAGGACAAAAGCAGTTCCAGTAAAGCTGATGTGAAAAATGAAAATTAATGGGCCATGTTTTTCAGCTTGCCATTTAATACAGTGTTCGCTCATCACACTGACCTGAGATACCAGTCTTCGGCTGGATGAGCTCCCGTCATTGAGGACTCAAACCGGCACTTGGGTCTCCGTCATTACCCTGCTGCCCTTGGTGCAATGTGCATCAGCATAACGTAAATTTTTAAGCTTGTAAAATGTTTCATTCTTGGGTTGATCAAATAGATGGTCTTTGTCATCACCTTCAGAATCTGCTTACCAACCTTCTTTCATGAGTTGTTAAGCTGCATATATACCTTTTATAAAGCAAGTTTCGCAGCACTTTTCAAAGCTTCTCTATCAGCCAGCTCATTCTCTCTACTGGCGCATGTGATTCACTGCTATTTTCACAGTACCATTATCATTCTTCACCTTCGTGTATTTCTGAATCCTAAATAGGACTTTGAGCTTGCTTTTAAAATCTTTGAGATATTTATAGATGTTAGTATATTGTGTTATTTCTGAACTGCTCTGGAAATGTGTTAAATTAGTTATATAGACATTAAGTAAAGATGCATTTAGTGGCGAATGTGTGTATGCTTAAAATAATCTATGACACAAATCTGAAATCTTGCTTTCTTAATTTATGTGAACAGTGCGTAATATTCATTACTCACTGTGACAAGTGATTTGATTGCACATATCTGTATTGCAAAGTAATACTACTTTTATTTATAATTTTAAGTATGGTTGTTTAAATTATTAGTAAGATCTGAAAGAATTTTACCTTATAATATTAATATGTTCATCAAACAATTTATAAATGTAATATTGCTAATGAAAATAATAATACATTTGACATTAATATAAAAGGAAAACATGAAATTCAAGATAGTATATTTATTAAATACTCAGCAAAAAGTTCAATTAGTTATATTAGGAATTATAGATTGTCAGATTATTTTTTTTTTTGTCACCTTATATCTATAAATCAATTTGGACGAAGGACTATATCTCAGTGATTTGAGTTTAGCCCAAAGCCCATGCCTACCCATGTTAATTATTGACTTTGGGTTAAAATTATTTTGCCCCCCTTCTCAACATTTGCCTGATAAAAACAAGGGTGGACTTTGAAAGGGGAGTCTATTTTTATTCTTCAAATAATTATTGTCTTGCAAAAATACATGTTGGGTAATGGTAGGGGAAAAAAGAAAATGACAAAACGTGTGAGCCAGTGTTCTTGTGAGATGGCGAGGCCATTTAGAGTATTCAAAGGTCTTTGTGCTTTGGACGAGGCTTGCCAAAAATAGATCCAAGTTGTCAAGGTGTAAGAAGCTGCTGTTTTTCTCTGGGAGAGATGGAGCATTTATGATTAGAGTCCAGCAGTGTTTAGTCATGCAGTTTCAATGAGGAGCTCTCAGAACACTCTAGAAGCCTATGGTTTTAATAAGACTAGCTTTTATTTGATTATATGCGTTTTCTTGCAATTGGTCCTTAAAATGGCAAAAGAAAGACCTCATGCAGTCCATTCAATCGCTTTTGATTCAGTTTTTCGAATTCCTCAATTGGATATTGTTGCCTTTTAAATGTTTTTTTTCCTTTTAATTTAGATAAAAAAAAAAGACTTGGTAATTACTTCATATCAAAACTATAAATAGCTGAACTAAAAGGACATGGAGGTTCTACAGATAAATGCATTGAATTAAGTAAACTTGTGTGCCAGCTGAGGAGCAAGCAGAACAACTTGTTCTTTTTCTTGTGTAAAACTACTCGATGCTTCATTGTAGAGTTAGAGACGGCCAGGCTATGTGTACGAGCACCCTTCCATCCACTGTTCCTGATATGCTGTTCATTTCTGTCCTTGTTAGTAAATGGTCCAACAAAGCAAATCAAATTTCTTAAAGGCTCTTCGTTCAATATTTTGGTAATTTACACAGTCCCAGCTGCTTAAGGGGTTTGTCACAGATATTGATTTTTCAATTTAGTTACTACCTTTACTATTTACTAATGCAAACAAAGTTTATACTAAATGAATTAATTGATGCTAGCTCTTCCCTAGTAACTTAAAATACTGGGTTTTTAAAATATTACAAGAAATAATTAATTTAATGTTCAGTTGTAATCTAGTCTGTTAGAAACGGTTCTGTTGAAAACATCTGTAAGTAATGAATAATGCACTGTTAATAGTTGAAGAACAAAACTTTTTCTAATTTGTATTTTTCAAAATGATCCCAACCCTAAAATAGTTTGGTGGAGTTTTATTTGATCAGTAATTGATCATTTTCTCCCAATCTTTTCCACCATCCCAGCGAGCCCTGCCTCAATCTGATGCTCCCTTATGCCCTAATAAGCTGCCTGCAATCACACTCAATTCCCTGCTTTTCTCAGGTGCAGAAAATGGCCGCTGGGGAGATGAAGTTTGCTGCGCTTTCACTCTCACCCCTCTGATAAACACACTACAGAGTCGCCTTGCCCCCTGGTTCCCTACACGGCTCCTAATGAAGCCGCTGACACAAATGGCACCATTATCGTCTTCTCCTATCTGCAGCCTGAATATTGCGCAAAAACTAGACTCAGCACACGCTAAAAATAACCCTGCTCGCATCTAACTAGAGCTACAGCTTTAACACGGGTCAAGGTGGAAGGAAGAAAAACAAAGTTATCCAAAGACTAATCATCTCATAACTTTTACACGATTTAAACTTTATTTTATTCAGTAACTTTCATGTTGTGAGAATAAAGGGCTGTTAGTTGTGAGAGGAGACTCAGATGTTAAAACTATTTTACCATTAAGAAACCGTCTACATGGTAGCCTTTTTTTAAATGCAAATTTTTTTTAACTCTTTCAAATGGTAAATTTTTTATATCATTACAGATGCCTTTAAATGTCTAGCTTTAACCTGATAAATCAATGGTTTTATGGTTTATCCTCTACAATCCAGTTGGTTGAGTGCATTTTGACCTGAAACCTGCATACCAGAACTTTCTTCCACATGTTATTCTAATGTTTTTGTTTTGCATTTTGATTGTTTTAATTGTTATTGAGTATAAATTAACTCCTGACTTTGTTACCCACTCTTTCAATTTTTTGATTCTGAGTTTGGCTCGTGTACAAACCTCACACTGAGGATTTATGCAACACTAAGACACCTTAATTTTGCTGCCCATAAAACACAATTTATTTATTATCACTTAATTTAGTTCTAGATTTTTTATTGTCAATTTTTGTATATGAGTTTTTGTATATGCCATTTCTCTGCTTGTCTGTCTTTATCTATATGTCTTTGTCTATCTCTCTGATATCTATCTGTCTGTCTCTCTGTTTTTCTTTCTGTCTGTCTCTTCCTGTTTATCTGTCTTTCTGTCTGTTTATCACTCTGTCTATCTTCTATCTGTCTGTCTCTGTCTGTCCTTTGTCCATCTGTCTGTCTGTCTGTATAATCGGTCTGTCTTTCTTTCCGTCGGTCTTTGTCTCTCTGTTTATCTGTTTTGGCTGTCTGTCTGTCTCTGTTTATTTGTTTCTCTGTTTACCAATTTGTCTGTGTGTATCTGTCGATTTCTCAGTTTGTATTTGTCTCTCTGTCTATCTCAGTCTCTATATATCCCCTGTCTACCTCTCTGTTTCTACCTCTTTGTCTCTATCTATGTCCATATATCTCTAACTGTGTCTTTCTTTATATCTGTTTTTTGTCTCTCTGTCTGTCTGCTTATCCATTTCTCTGTATACCTATCAATCTGTCTGTCTTTGTGTCTGTCTGTCTCTCGCTCTATCTGTGTCTGTGTCAGATACATGTAGAGCTGATCATTTAGTTGTCACATTTCAGTATTTTAGTAGCGTCAACATGCAGTTATTATGCAGAATTGAGAAAGCCAGTTCTATAGCTTCAGTCCACCATTTGCTTCACCCTGAGAGTAACAGAATGGAAAGTTTACATTGAGAACTAATTGATAAATAATTTCAAAAATGTTCAACTCTCCCAGCGGTAGAAAGTGAAGTAGTATTCTCTTACATTTTAATACAGTTTAATTGCATTATTTTTTCATTTGTAAAAAAATGTTGTGTTCACAAAGAGCAGCAGTTTGACCGTGATCGTGTGAGGTAAGCACACCATGCGACCTAATGTTTAAATAACATTTTCTTTAGTCGACTGGAGATTTGGAAGTGTTTTCGGCTGCTGTCTTCTGGGATTGTTTTCCTTTGCCTGACTTCAGCTTGTATTTTTTTGTTGTTGTTTTGAATTTTCTTATCTTGAGCTGTCATTTTCAGTGCAGGGTTGTGTCATGGAAGTCTTTGGAGTTTGAGATCAAAGGCGGCTGCTTTAGTGTGTGTGTGAGTGTGTGAGTGTGCGCGTGTCATCGAGACTGGAGAAGCAGAGCATAATTAAGAGTGCTCGTGGGAAAAGCAGAGCAGATTAATCACTGAGAGACTCCTGAGCCGTAGGGCAGAATGAGGCAGCGACGTGTTCCTGCACCTCTCCTGCCTCAGCACTCTCAGCATGGGCCGCAGCGCAGGTCTGTTAAACAAGAACAACCGAGCAGCTCAACAAGCGGATGTGTTGCAGTAAAAATAGCCTCCGCTATACAGCAGTTACAGTAGCAGCTGCAAAATTTTAACGTTTCAAGAGTGCTGATTTTGGGACTTGTATCCCCTCAGTTGTTTGAGTTTTTTCTAATGAATTGCTGTATGGAACTGAATATTATTTGAATGAATATCAGAAAGCAACAGGGCTGATAAAAATTACATTTTATCGCATAAATATAACCAAGTCTAATGAGCATGCCTCTTGGTTATCTGAGCAATGCATGTGCTAGATTTTATCTGCTAATTTATATATAATGTCTTGCCTTTATGATGCAAAGTTTTACCTTGGCACTTTAAGTTACATTTGTTGCTAGTTTGAATGAACAATGTTGAATCATTTTGTGATAGTTACATTTAATATCTATTAGACACACCTTTTCTCTTTTCTCATATTCACATGATAAATAGTTCTTAATCCTGATAGAAATTCATACTTTTTTACACAAACCAAAGGTATATTTCTTTGTACTTTAAAACTTAAAAACATTTCACTCTTCCTTACTGAATAAATGTTTAACCAAAGCATCATTGTTTAAAAATGGGCTGACATTTCTGGTAATATTCAAGACTTGGGTCATCACACATCTATCTGAATTTTCGGTTCAAAGTTTCGTGCATGAGCGCACCTCATAGAAAGCTGACGACAGTTTACACAACTGTCTGAATCATGTGTGCGTGCAAAAATAAATTTGCTCTGCCATATCGGTTTGGTTTTACACAAATACAATGTACCGAGCTGGGTGGCTCTTGATACGCACTTTCACATCAACCTCATGACAAGAAACAGCAATGAAGAACAACGTGATGAAGCCAATAAATTGTAATAGAGCATGATATGTGCATTCAGAAGCTTCTCTTGTTAGTGACTGTCCATCAAGAGTTGTTTGACAAAGCCCACAAAGACGATAAAATGGCAAAGCGCGTCACTGTTGTTCCCTGAGTTGTGATGGGAAGTTTCATTCATTTTGGTGCTTTGTTCTTTTGATTCTTGTTCATTTAAAAAAACATTAATTTGAACAATTAATTTATGTTGGTCATGTTGAAGTATATGTTTGCAAACTGTTTCAACAAAGACCCAAAATTAGAGCAAAATACACAAATGAGTGTACTCGCTCACCTGTGTCTTCTGATCCACATGCACCAAAAAAAAACCGATTTGCTCCTGAAACAGAGTTGTTATTTTGAAGATTCATTCTTTTCACGAATGACACATCACCACCTCTAAGCCCCATCCAAAGGCATGGAGCGCCACTGCTGTATATAAACATTAAACAGAGGAGGTTTCAAACCAGCGAGTCTTAATTCCGATAGGTATGTAGAGACTTTAACGGCCACCATACACCTATGAAGGCTTGCCAGTAGTTTTCTGAAACTGAATGAGGATAAGACAAAGGTTGTTATTTTTGGTTCTCCGAAGGTTCGCTCTGCTCGTCTGAGTATGCCCTCTCCTCACTTCCCCACCGTGTCCTCTCGGGTTAGGAACCTTGGTGTTATTATCGATTCTGAGTTGAAGATGTCAAAACAAATCAACACTGTGGTTAAAAACTGTTTCATCAACTTCGTATCATATCGAGACTTAAGCCTAAATAGGTAGGCTTTAGTATGAATTTTAAATTATTATTCCATGTTGCTCTTTTTAACCATAAATTAAATGTACAAGTTAAATGTACATGCATAAGAAACAGAAAAAGGACTGAAATGGGAGAAAATATGGTATATTCCTTAAATTAGTCTTTTCACTGAAACAGCTGAACTATTTCAACAGACAAGTTCAGTTGGTGCCTGCAAAGGCTTCACTCACCATTCTGTTCTGGATGCCATGGTTGAAAAGAGAAGCATCCATTGTGCATGAAAAGCGCTCTCATACTGTTACTTTTACAAATCAATATCAGATTGTTTTTGTGAGCTGTAAATCTTCCACTGTGTGGAGGACTCAATGCAGACCGCACATGGTGGGCTCTGTCCAAACGCTCTTTCTACTCTGCCTGATTCAAGTGTCAGCGCGAGACTGATCTCTGCACAGGCGTCTCTGGGCCACTTTTGTCTCTGCTCAATGGAGTGCAAGGCCTACCTCTTAATCATTGATCCAATTAATTTCGGGAACCTCTTCGCTAAACAAAAGGGTCATTGAAAGAAAAGACTCACACAATTGCAATGACTTCATAGTGAGTATGTTGTGTGATTGACGTTTGGGCTAAATGCTCTGTAGCTCTTTTCACAGGTTCAAATTTATGGACTTTGGAAGCCATGTTCATTAAGACTGTCCGCAGTGGGAGTGCTAAGGTCTAAATACCTCATTAATGTTGTTTTGCGACCTTTCTAAACCCACCCCAAAAACCTGCTCAAAGGCCACCTGAAAATGTCTGAATCTGAGACGTTAACCCAGAATGCACTGCTTCAGAAGAGCATTATAATAGCCCAGATCAAGATGTATTAGGTTTTAGGGATTTATTTGCAATACAATTACGCAATCGTCAGACTTTTAAAGAAAGTTTGGTATAGAACAACTATTACTTAATTTAACCTTATTAGTTCTGAAAACAAAACTATTTCTGAAGGACCAATGTCTTGGGGAGATTTAAGAAGAAGAAAAAAAAAAAAATATATATATATATATATATATATATATATTTTTTTTTTAAATGAATAATATTTTAAAGAGTTCTTTAATGTATTGTGGTTGCGATGAAAACCTCTAAGCTGCATTTATACAGTATAATAAACATATGTGTAAATAGTTTGTTACATTTTATTTATTTTACTTTCTAATGTTAATGGTGAGCAATTATATGAAACTGTTTTGAAAATTCATGTCTCCCCATGTATGATATTAACTGAATTTCAGTATTGTGTTGTTGGTAGCAGTGTTAGCTTCACTTTCTCTCACATTATGACTAACTGAGAACAACCGCAGAGTGAAGCCGCAACACTACAAATTGGAACAATGAAAAAGAATATTGCGGCATCAATCAAAGTGTATCTATATAGAGCTTCTTTTTGCCGTTGCTTCAAAGCAGCATAGCGAACAAGAGACTAACCGTGGATCCATAATTCAATCAAATTTAAATATGAATAAAAATTCATTTTGGCATATTTGGCAATGTTGACATATTTCATGGGGTAAAAATGACAACTTGGGAATACAAAATTGCTTTTAAAATTGTTTGTGCCTTTCTGTAAAGGTGCAGGCAACATAAAGGTTTCATTACCAGTATTTAGATTCAGTATCTGGTATAAATAAAGCCATGACCAAAAAAATGTTGTCAAACTTATGACTAGTGGAAAATATTGTGTTTGAATTGTTCAGAGACCTTTATGCAGTTCATAAAGCCATAAAACCATAGACCTGTAACAAATCACTTTGCATATAAGCCAAGAAAGAGTTGACCATAATCTTCTGAGGTAAGATCATGTCCACTTTGGAAGTTGGGCATTATACCTGTGTTCTACTCCATGAATTCACTTTAAAATACTAAATGAAGAAGAATGAGCCACTTTGGTTTGAGTCGATATGTTCCATCTGACATAATCTGGAGATCACATTGATGGAAATAACTTTTTCATACTAGTCATTTAGTTTCATGACAAACTATTCCTGGTTAAGTCGTATGAAAACATCTTCATTGAGTTAGAGAAGTAGTCCCAAATCATCTATTTTCAAGCAGATATGCTTAAGGAAAGAGCAAAACTAAGTTCAGAAACGGAATAAATATCTCAGAGCGACATTTAGATCTTGTGATGATCCCTGTGTTTTTCACTTTTCCAATTACACTCCTTCATGAAGTTCTATGATGCCAATCACTAGGTTCGTTAGTATCCAAAATGCTTTAGGCGATTTCCACAGCAAAACATTTCAGCTAGCTCTATGTTCCATCTCTTCTAAAAACGAAAGCATCGTCAATTACCTTGAAAGGTTCACAGTGTTTTCTTGGGATGTGAAATTGTTTCCTTAAGGGGGGAAATATGCATGGTCCTCATTAATAAATCTGTTTTTATGCCGGACTTGTTTTTCCTGGCGATGCCCATTTCTGGAATCTATCAGAGGGAACAATATACCCCCCATAAACGGGCTTAATAGGTAAACACACAAAGGATACAGTATAAATCTGCCCCCCTGCCTGTAAGAGAGTACTTTCACAATGACACTGGGGAAAAAAAGCCTTCTTAAAACAGTGAAAGGAAAGCTTTGCTCACCCAAACTGCCGAGGGATACTTGCTCACAGGTGTGCTGCAAAGGAACGATCAAGATGTGGAGGGCAAGAAGGCGGAGAGGGGAAATGTAGCGTCCCAGCTCACATATTTTAAAAGTGATGTAATGGTTAAAAAAGCAATCTTAAGTCAAACATTATAACATATGGGTCTCTACCAGGCCTTAACACTTTCCAGAGACGCCATGTGTGCATGTGTATGGGAGTCTGTTGTGAAGCGAGACGGCTCTAAATTCCTCTCGAGGGATTCTTTACACTGCTGACAAGTAGCAGGAACTATGCATTGTGTGTGTGTGCGTGCGTATGTGGCAGGTGTAGGATCTGGAGAGCAGTAAAGATATGTGGAGGAAAAGTTTCTTTCCTCACTCCATAAACATGATTGATTTGAGCCTGTTGCAGAGATTCTTCGGTGTTAATGGATCTTGGCACTGTGACTGATTTTAGGGCATCTTATGAGGTGTCAGAATCCGTTTTTACATCAGAGATGAACTGAAGATCGTTTTTCCATTTTCTCATCTAGGACCCGTAGGGTAGAGAGAACCTTGAACTGGATCGTTTTTGTTTGGTTAGATCTTGACTTTTCTCTTGCAATCTGAAAAGTGCGTACTTGCGATGGCTCACTTTTAAATCTGTAGTTTTTCCTGAGCTTTTAAGTGATGTGTTGTACTGTCAGTTTGTTCTGAATCCAGAGTGAAAGGGAAAGGCACTGACATTCAACTTATCATTATTCTGTTCATACACCTGAATTATAATTGTGTAGGTTTTTTTTTCATCTTTGCCACTTTTTTGGGTTTTTTTTGGGTTCATAATTCCGCTAAATCTTTTACTTGAAAGATCAACAATGAAAATTACATGTGTAGGGCTGTCCGACACAGCAATTGGGCTTTTTTTTTTCTCCCTTTACTCAGATGTAAATTAGATTTAGGTAAATCACGAAAGCCTTTATGAAAACGTTACTGCAGCAACCGAGTCCTAAACCTTTACCTGCAGTTCAGGCCCTTGCTATCTGCATGCCTTTGGAGAAACCATGCTTTCAGCAGCCCTGAAAGGAATCTACATATTCTGTTTACAGTGGGCCTCTCCTTTCTTTGTAGCCTCCTGTCGTTCTCCCCCTCTCCTCTCTGGCTGTCTTAAGCCTGGAGGAGATGAAGAGAAGAAGAAAGAGAGAAATAGTCTCCCCTGAGGGGCCCTAGTGAGACAGTGAAGCAGACTTTCAGAGCTACCCGTCATATTGTATATGCAGTGAATAGGCCTTCAGTCCAGAGGGGGGATTTGTTGTATATTCCTCCTCTTTGTTTGTGTGCAGTTTTTCTCATCTGCATCCTGCATTTCTCATCTTGCTCTCAGAGGTATGAAAAATACTCTCCAGCTGCGGAAGATGATCTGACAGATGAATGCAGTGAATAATATCTATTCTGGATGACATGCACAGAAATTAGCTTCAGTTTCTCTTCAGAATCACCGCTGTGAGTCCAGGTTGGACCTTCAACCTCCCAGCATGTGAAAAGCATCAAACATGGTCTGTGTTTATCTTAAAATATACATTTGAGTGCCTAAGGGACTATATGGCCTGTTATTTTCTCCTGCGGCTATGCCAAAATCATGGTCCTGTGATTTCGCATGCAGATGGACTTTATGGGCACACAAGCTCTCTGGAGGTATCGTGGGGGAGTAACAAGACAGTTTTTACTTAACAGTTACAGATCCAGCAGTGGCGCCAGAGATTCAAGTCTTTGCAGATGGAACGTCAGCAATGTAATTACGGAACAATGTTCAATTTCTGATAGAAAACAGTTTCTAAGGGAGCAAAAACAGATGTTAATGTTTTGTCAGATGAATTATGAATGTGGGGAAGAATATTTTAAAAAGTAACTAAATCCACATTACTGGATATGGAAGCTACATTTAATCCAAAGCAGTTATTGTCTTGCAATTCTTCTTAAGTAGCAAATTGTTAGGAGGCTGAAGTATAACGTACTTGTATTTTGCACATACAGTATGTGCTTAGCTAAACCATACAAAATTGTCATAGTTCATTCTAACGGCTCATTTATTTAAATACACTGTTTTAGCTTGATTAAACTAAACTAAATAATGCTAAATTGTTCTTTTTGAAATATTCAAGCATAAACTAATTTGTTAAACAATATGTAGCATTTTGATCTCTTTTCACTAAAGGCCATTTTATATACATTTGTTATGCATTTCATTTTGGAAAGGATCAGCGCAACGCATTTTTATTCTTTTAAGGTCATTTTGCCTTTTTTTCATACTACTGATGAGATTGAGGCACGATAGTTACTAATGGAGCCAGGAGCTTCTAAGATTGCCGAAACACTTCAGCTGGGACTCAAGCACAATATGTTCTTACTAAGCAAAAGTTCCAAACAACAAAAGAAGGTCACTGAAGTAAATATTACTTAACTTAATGTAAACAAATCACTACATGCTGTTCTCTGCCAATTACTTTCAGAAAGATATCTTGTCTTCTCAAAGAAGGCACTAGTTGTTAAATGTGGACCAACCATGTCTTCTTTCAGCAGAACAATATATTTTATTATTACTGGAGCTTTTACTGCTAGAACTTTAACAACTGTTGTCCATAGTGTTAAGTTCCACCTGTTTCTTCACTCAAATATCTGCAATGTGATTCGTTGTATAACATAAAAGGATTCTTAATTGACATTATGTAAACAAGACTGTGTCTGAAGCATTGAGTTGCCTTGCATTGTATTGCCTTGTAAATATTTATAATGCTCACTTAGTGCCATCTACCATCAAGAAGTCAATATAATTTTTTTTTGAATTTGCTTGAATTTAATCTAATAGAAATGTCCTGGAACATTGCTGAAGATAAACATGCGTGCAGTACAGGCCTAAAGACATAGTTTTCAAAAGAATTTACTTTGGATACATTACTCTGGTTGGCTCTTATCCAGCCTTAGCCCTTTTGTGATCAGTGTTCTGCCACAGAAGGGTAGCAGTCATCCCAAATAAATGCTGCACACTGCTGGCAGATTGAGAGACAGGGTCCAAAGTGCATTAGGTATCAAGAAAAGCGCTATATGCATGTTCTGAATCATTATTCACTTAACAGAGTTTTATCTTCTGAACATATAACCATCATTTACATCACACATGTGCTAAGACTATACAATGAGCATATTATACCACTGAATGGAACTGGTTTTAGTTATTCACATTACTAAACATATAACACTAACTGTAAATGTGTGAAACCGTTGCACCGGTTGTTCTAGAAGGCACACATGTGCTGGATATTTGCTTTATCAGAATAACTCCATAAATCCAGAATGTGCAATAATACTAATGCTGTAAAATTACCAGGCCTTGCTTATGCCTAATGTCTCCATTTACAGTCCCAAGGGTCTGAATATTCACACAATGTGAACAGACCGAGACTGTTATCCAGCTTTTGCTCCCCCTCCCTTCTATTTGAGTTGCAGTAGAAGTGTTTTATAATCAAAACTAAAGCAGTGGCTCAAGTTTAGATCATTATTGATTGAACCAACTCTCCATAGGGTGTTATTCGCTTTAACACCTTGATATTATGTTTTAAAAGCACCTATAATAACTTCCAGCCTTGAGCTTTGCGAACAACAGCGCTGAGTGTTCACCAGGCTGACTATGAGCCTAGGAATGTTTCAGTGGTGGTTTTTTAGTGATCCCATATGATTCAATCAAAAGGGGCTGAAAAGTAATGTCCCTTAACAAGTGGTTAGGCACTACTGAATTTAGGTCAGTGGCTTGTTGGTGTTGAATAGATTGGCCCAGTCAGGTTCAGTCAAATATCCCCAGAGTTGTTAATTCCTCCAGACCAGTAGAAGCAGCACAGGCCTATGTGAGTTTAACCCTTCAGTTTGACCTGGCACATGCTTGAAATTAAAAAAGCAGTAATATATCACCTCTGTTGTCTAAGGCACGAAGCAGACATTAGTTAGAACTTGTGGTGGTTAAGCATATTATTGTTCAATATTTTACATGTGCTGTGCTTGAGATGTCAGGCTTAAAGTGAGCCAAGGGAAGGACATTTATTATGTTAATTCAACAAGACAGAGCGTGAAGGTTTGTTTTCCAGGTCTGGAGTGCTAATGATTTCACAGGGTGAAAACTGCACTGTTGAACTGCAACTTCAAAATCTGATTAATCTTTCTTGAGGAAGTTGAATTAAAATATAGAGCTGTGTAAAAAAAAAAAAGACTTTCTAATTGTAATGAAAAACATGTTTGACATCACCCTGATATATTTGAGAGAGGACTGTGGGGAGGTTGCCATCGTTAACTGCAATTAGTGAAGCTCTGGTGATATCGTTGCATGTATATTAATAGAAAATGCACGCATACATTCAAATTATTTTTTGTTTTGTGAGGAGAATGAGTAAACCACCAATTAGCAAACAATCTAAATACTAGTTACTAACAATTAATTAGATGAGTGGTTTTATGCTGTTAATTTCTTTTAAAAGTTAAATATACTGATGAGCAGCAAGAAAAATCATTTTTTGATTATAGTACCCAAGTTATGTTGCTTTTTAAGATGTTACTATTTTAGAAAATGCTATTAATACATACAATCTAGTATAGAATTAAAATATAAATATACAATTTTTACCTAATGTGCTGGTGGGTTACAGGATCTTGTGAGGATTGGCTCAAACATCACGCTAGCTCAGGCTTTAACAGTTCACAATAGTATACATTTTTATAGTAGAGTCTGAGCTCTCTTTTGATTGGAACTTTGATTTGATTGATTTTTGATTGAGGTAAATACAGCTCTGGGAGTCCAGAGATTGAAATGGGTGTTTAGTTCTATCCCTTCTCACATCTCGAGTTGGCAAGCACGGCAGGCTGGTCAATATTAGCTGCTCGGCTAACCAGCATTAAGGTTCTGGCTTTACTCACTCAGGAGAAAGTCTTAAAAAGCTCTCTTGACATCATGAAATCCTGTCTCAGAGTTCGTCACTTTTTGCGCTGGCTGTAAGAAATAGTGTACAATCAAACTGCGAAAGTTAAATTATAAAAAGAAATGTATTTAGAGCTGCTTGCCTTAACACACTGCACCCTGTTCCCATGGCTCTGAGTCTAAAGGCTAAGCTCTCGATTACCGCTCAATCTAGAATCCTACTCTAACCTATGGCCATGAGCTCTGGGCTTTGACTGAAAGAATAACATCTCTGATACAAGCGGTCGAAATGAGATTCCTCTGCAGGGTGATGGTGTGCTCCCTTAGAGATAGGGTGAGAAGCTCCGGGAGGAACTTGGAGTAGAGCTGCTGCTCCTCCACATCGTAAGGAGCCAGTTGAGGTGGCTCGGGCCTCTGTTGCGGATGCCTCATGAACATCTCCCTAGAAAGGTGTTTCATTGTCCTGCCAGTGGGAGGCGCAGGGGAAGACCCAGGACTCGATGGAGAGATTTTATGGCCAGATTGGCTTGGGAACGCCTTGACATCACCCCTGTAGAGCTGGAGGAAGCAACCTTGGTGAGAAAGGTGTGGGCATCCTTGCTTAGAATGCTTCCCCCCGACCCAGTCCCAGATAAGCAGACGAAGATAGATGGATGGATGGACTTTGACTTTGAGTGTTTCTTCAATTCTGGTTCGTGAAAATATCAGGCAATTTGGTTCCTTAATAATTTTCTTCACAGAATTGCAGGTTATTAGTTTTATCAGGATTTTTCTCACAGGTGATCCCGGAACCCTGGCATTGTTGTCACTTTGCTCATAAACAGGTTTATTTTATACAGTGCATTTAATAATAAAAATAACAATTTAAATATTCATTGTAAAAAAATACATAAATTACACCTTTAAGAAGCAACGTTCATAAAAAATGAACACGCATTGGACTGATCTAATAAGAGTCAAGAGGCTGTGTCAAAGATTAGGACCAAAGATAATTGGTGTTCCTTAATCTAAGTGAACTAAAGAGCTTCGTAACTTTATGTTTAAAGTTGTTATTATTTCAACATTTGAATTAACTGTATTACACTCAATATAGAATAGGAATAAGTTGATGAGGTGAACTTTTTCTTCGACAAACCTCGTGTTGGCAATTGAAATTACACAGGCGACGCTTTGGTTTAACCGGAAATAATTTCATCATTGGATGAGGTAGTTGAGGCACCTGTCTGAAGCATTTCTGTGTATGCGAGACAATGCTGTGTATTCTGCTGCATGTCTGTGCACAGCCGTGTGCCTACGGAGGGTTTCTGTATCCAGAGTGTGCCGCCCCGGGCAGTGTAGTGCAGGAGATGATGTCACCAACTGGCACTGCTCCAGTTCTCCAACTCGATGGTGCAGGTTTGACACCGGGCCACAGTCTTCAGAGTACCACACGCAATCCCATCATACTCCACACACTGCACCCATTTACTCAATGCACAATAGCCTAAAAATCTCTTATTGCGATCTGCCCATTACACAGATCCCTCAAGACCTAATCCATTCAAAATCATTCTTAACCCAATCTATCCTAAATACAAATCCCTTAAAACTGAAACAAAACACCTCCAGATACCCCCCACACTGCCAACTCTTTCCAATACATCAACATGCTCTTGCGGCATTCATCAACATTCAAAATACTCCACATTTGGTTTCATCTGTGGAAATAAAGGGCTAAAAAAACAGAACAAAAACACAAAAGGTTCATTACTTTCAAATTGTAATCAACCCCTCATGAGTGAGCCAACTTTTTTCATTAGTTTGGACTTTACATTCATAGTTAATTTCTCATTTTGTTGCCATATTACATCAATTGCTTGTGCTGCTTGCACAACCTGCTACTAGCATTATATCTATCAAGCAATTGAAAACATAAAAAATATTTTTCAATAGCCACTTATTACAATTTAAAATTGGCAAATTGATTCACCTTTGAGTGAAAGGCATTTGCTTTTTGCACTTTTGTAATTTTAGACTATGTTAGTTAAGCTTTTAAGTTGAGAGGTGGGAGAGTGCTTGATATTTTATTATGCCCAAAGTTTCACATTTAAGTGCTTCAAGATATTCACCCTCAAAAGGTTAGTTTACATATTTGCTTCTATTTTAGAAAACAAATGTGAAAGACAAACACCAACACACTAGCATCACTATGAGCTGCCCGGCAACAGATAGTGTGACGAGGTGAATCACCGTGACGACCATCTGGGCCTCTGCTAAAGTCTTGCCAAGGCAGAGAAAGAGAGAAAGGAAAAGACATACATTTTGTTAGTTGTACGCTGACAGCTACGTCAAAGAAGTGATTTTTTTTTTTTTTTACGAAAGCATTTAGTTTAGCTTACATCCTTCCCAAAACATCTACATTAATCCCTTAAAACGCTGCAGGTGCGTGTCCCAGTTCACAAATCAAGAGCAAATACAGTAGTTGTTATCAGTCTATCATAGGGCAACTCGCACTCGCGGTTGGCGCTCACACTGGGCAGTCATCAATTCATCTGACATGCGTGATTCACGAGTCAGAGTGAACTGTAACTAAAGCATGCATATATAAACCTTACTCAACAAGTGTTCAATCTGACAGTTGAACCAGCCTGTGCTAAGTTCTATGCGTGTTCAGACTTTGCAACCCATTTTTCTTTATTTAAAATAACTTCCAGATTTAAAGAGATATTATTAATCAGATAAATGAGAAATAAAAAAACATTCGGTCTTGGGCTATGTTCAGACAAGAAGTTATGTAAAAAGTCTTTGCCCGTATGTAACAAGCATTGGATGCAAATTATCATGAAACGAAAGGTTGCATTTCGTTAAAAAAAAAAAATTCCAATCTAGGTCGCATTCATATGTGGTCCTGAATGCGTTTGGTATCTGATTCATCCAATCAAACCTCGATCTTAACTGTTATGTCATATTTATTTTTTAAATATTGTGAATAAAGCATCAACCCTAATTCATCTGTTTCAGATTCAGAGATGGAGTAAGACTTATGAAGGAAGTCCATACTGTTAAAATCAATCTTCCAGCACTCTACTATTATTATGTTCCTTCATTTTTCATTAGTTTCCTAATGTTTGTTAATAATAATAATTAGTCTCTGATTTGACATTAAGTTCAACAAAGCCTTTAAGAGCATTCACATCCACGTTTACCTCTGCTAAAAGCCCATTGCAAATGACATGTCATTTCTGAACATGAGTTTTGCTTAAGAGCCAGACTTCACCAAAATTAATCCGAACTAGAATAATAATTAATCCGCTAGAATTTAACAGTTCCCAAAAATCCCAAATATGTTAAAATGATTGTCATTCAATTCCAATAAAGGCTTTCAATTTAAAGTTTAAAAGTATACAACATAACTATGTTTACAGGGATGTATACAACAAATGGTGTAATAAAATATGACAAAGTAGAAAAATATAATTAAACAATTGTCTAAAGTAAGGTTGATAAAAATACACCCAAGAAGAACTGGTATGTGTTTGACCCGACCTCTGAACGAGCTCAGTGCATGAATAAACAAGCATTCCAGATCAGTTGCTTTGGTCAAGGTCAAGTCAGTGTTTTATATACAGTATGCTAACTCCCACCTTCGTTATGGGATTCATTTTCATAAATTGACGTACATTTTTTATTCTATAAATTAACTTTTTTTTAATATCATAGTTTTGTTTAAAAGTTGTACGAAATATGTGTCAGTTAGCAATATTGCACTGTTATCTATAATTTTAAAATTTATTAGATATTTAAGTTTAGATGACAAAGAAAAATACACACTGACCTTCTGCTTTCAGTAGAAATAAATGATTGAAACATCGTTGTTTATATAACTTGCTAATCGATGTTGTTATTTATTTTTAAGAATAAAAGCACAAAATTAACAGATTTGTCAGCTCAGCCTTGCTTTATGGCCAAAAAAAGTATTAAAAAAACTTGTTACTTAAAGCATGTTATAAAGTTATAACATCTGTGGATGAAAAGCAGCTCTCTTGTGGACCCAACTTCAAGTAGTAAGCAGAGGAACTGCAATCCAGTAACTTTCTATTAAAGCACCTGAAGGGAAAACAGGAGATTGCCACTTGGAGAAAATATAATAAATCTGTTCATGTTCATTTGTAGAGGAGCTTGAATACTCGTACCTAAATGAGTTTGTTGTTAAATAAGTCACTGTTTTTCAACCATTAAAGGCTGGTAAGATTTTCATTAGTTAGTCATTCATGCCTTTTTACTCTTATTTAAGAGATAATAAATATTCTTTCACTTGAACAATCATTAATACGTCGTATCCCTTATTGGAAAAAATAGATTTTGTAAATCCAGCTCCAGCTTTAAGACGAATGTTGCAGAATGTAGATGAAACAATTCTTGCACTGTGGCTCGAGTTCAGCAGGTTGTACATATCTCCATTTGCATATGCAATTCTCTATACATTTTTGTGGTGTGTGGTCCAAAATCCTTGGAAGGAGAAAAATGGTGTGTATGCTGTGTGCGGGGGCAGAATGTACCAATCTGTCATGGCCGGTGCTTTGCCACTAAAAGTGAAGTGAAACATTGGCACTACCCCCTCGGCCCCCCATCCAGCCTTGTGTTAATTGAATAGCAGGGGGAATCCAGGGGAGGCTGGGAATTGTATGCATGGAAAACTGAGGAATTTATCACCAACATTTGCATAACAGGATTAATAGGCTTTACCTCTGCATTCAAGGGCATCAAGAGATGAAAGAGTGCAAAGTCGATTTTTCTCTGTGTGTCTGCACAAAGAACACACCTGCCTGGCACCGATGAAGTCTATGAGGAGCAGCGTAAATGGACATTCAGGCAGACAGAGAGAAAGCGAAGCTCTGGATGTGCTCTCATTGTTTGATAAAATTACATTCATTTATTATTGATCATTGTTGTAGCTCCTTTAGGTCAGCTGGGTCACGTTACCCTACACACCACAGAGGGCTCCAGAGTCCCAGAGAGAGTCTGGTTATGTGCCATTCAAAGCGACCACCCTCTTTTTCCATTTAGTTTCTGCTTGCTTGCAGTCTTTTGTTGGCAGTTGAAAGTATGATGTATTTATAGGCGCTGTAATACAGTTCAATGGGTTACTTTAGTATGAAATGTGCAATTCCTGTTTTGATTAAAAATTCTTGTAAAATATGTTTAGTACATGTTTTGTAGTCTTGTGTGTTAGGGTTTTGCCTCTTCATTTCTTTCTGAAGTTCAGTGTTTTTGCCCAGTAGCTGTTATTACTTAAACGTTGCAATGATTTGATATACAATTAAAATAGTTGAAACTACCTGGTGCCAGTTTGAGTCTCTGGTTTTAAAGCCCATTGAGCTTTTACAGAAATGCGCGGAGCAAAGAGAATGAGTCAAGTCGATGGCTTGTGGGAGGGAAATTTCATCAGATTATGTTTGATAAATTTTTAAGAAGAAATCCATCTGTTCTATCAAACTCATTTTTAACATTAGTTATGTTATTTTGCTATATTTAATTGTCAGAGTGAATGTTATTTGGTTGGCATGGATAATCACTTCTATGTGAGGCTAACATGCTACAAAATTTTGATTGGTTGTGTATTTTAAGTTTGAAACATTCACATTTAAACTCAAAAGTTTTGAGTTTGGGATAACAGGAAAGAGTTGGATAACAGGTTTTTAAATTTCATCCAAATGCAGATGCTCTCAATTGTTCAACTGACCTCTATGTTAATGCCATTTCCCTCTCTATTGGTCTCATACAGCCTCCTTTGTGTTTCTTTGTGAGATTTGTGTTTGCTATCTTGTACATGTAATGTTCCTCCTACTTTGTAAATTGTCCTTGAGCTCTGGAAAGGCGCTATATAAACAAAATATTTTATTACTATATTATTGTTAGTTTTTTTTTAAACTAATGGTCATAGCTGGCAAGGTAGTGACTCAGAGTTTTTCTTGTATATTAGGTCTTTATAAGTGATATTATCTGGTTTTAGTGAGCATAGTAACATAATTAAGGTCCACACTGTACTAAGTTATTAAAACCATATTTATGCAAATGTATTTTCTTGTATAATAGCTGTGTGACATCTTGTTTGAAATGTTGAGTTTTTGTAGAAAATTGATTGCTGTTGTAAAAGTATTAAAACTCTCCAACTAAAGTAGGCTTACGATTCCTAGAGAGCAGAAATAACAAAACCCGTGTGGAATAGAGGAAAAATGGCATTTGTTGGGAACATTGGATTATTTTGAAATTATTAAAAATTGAATGATCGAAAGACCATGGCACACTTTCTATTCATTTTCATCAGCTGTTTGAAAATCCAAAAACAAGCTTGTGTTTATGCTTGCTTTTAGCCCTATAGTATGCTTTTATGATTTATTATTATAACTATGCTTTGATTTAAACACTTTGAAATCATTGGCTGCAATAGTTGCAGAAGAGTAGAGTCCAGTACAACATTGATGAAGGTAATATTCTAATTCAAAAAGGTAAAGTAATTTCTTCAAGCGTATTTCACTCGCCAGAGGTGGTAAAACAGTTCTGCTTGTGAACTTTTGCAAAATGGATGAGCTGGACATACTAGTGTGATATGTTGAAAAGAGCCTAATGTTATTAAAATACCAACCATATCAAAAAATTAAAGAGTAGAAAGTGAACATGTGATTTCCTCCATAGGGAGTAGTGATAATGCACATCGGATATGAGCAGCCTAGCCATTGTGGGCAGATCATTCCATTCTGAGTGCTAAGAGGTAGGATTTGATAACTAATATCAGCCAGATGTGCGGCTGGTAATAGGAATCTAACCTTGAGGGAAGCAGCCCTATATGTGTGCCGCACTCCCCTGCATTGAAACTCAATCACTTTAATTGAGGTGATTGAATAACTTGAAATCGTAATCACTTTTAGGAAGCCTCATTGTTCTTCTCTCTCCAGCGTGAGTAATTGAGTTCGGACTTTGCTGGAGTGAATGAAGAAGTGTACGAGTGCTTGACAGAAGTGATGTGTAAATCTGACCCAGTTTTTCCAAGCTGCAGTGGGAAAGTCCGCATGGAAGGATGTGGTCTTAATGCTGTTTTAAATATCCTCTCTTTTTGCCTGCTGTGTTTGCGAATCTGGTTTGAATAGAGGCAGTAATGAGTTTCTAAAATAGAGCAATATTCTGGGATTTCCATGTGTTGATTAAGAAAGATTTCTACGCACTGATCTCTAAAGTCTTGAAGATTTGTTCCTATTTCTTCTCTCTCTCTCATTTGGTCTTGGTCTGTTCTCTGTCTTTTTATTTATTTTTATTTTGAAATTGCAATGGGAACACATAAGTCTAAAAAACCTGCCTAGTAGTAAAAATTATTTAAAATATTGTATTGTTTCACTTTTAACCATTCCATTTTTGTGTCCATAATTATCTGTCTGGTTCCAAGATACATTGTTATTCTCTGAAAGGGAACAAAACCTAATTCATTTTTATTGAATGCATATTGGTGGTTGTTGGTGGTTGGATGGTTATTCTCAAAATGAAATACTACTGTTGTAATGTTTTTCGTAGAGTTTATAGGTTTTTTTTATCAAATATTTCTCGGATTTTTACTAAAACTCAACATTCAATCGCTATTTGGCAAAGAATCATTTTTGTGTTTTAACTAAACACACATTTTTTTTTATCAACAAGTGTAAACTATATTGCATGTTTTAATTTCACATTTCACTTGCAGTTAAAGGGTGACCGAGACATTTTTATTTCTGTTTATCTAGTCTGTAACTTAAAGCCATTGATTTCCTGGAAAACAATAAGTCTGTTAAACAGGGGGAAAAGTGTCCAATAACTTGTTATTTAGACCAATAAATGGCATGAATTTCCTTTCTAGGAGTTTTTTTCCCTGCTTTTATAAATATGCCAGCCTTCACTCTGATCTGCTTTTCCTTAAAGTAAACACTTTCACTTGAGAAAAATTAATTTGAGAAAAACTTAACTAAAACTAAACACCAACTTAGTTTAGGGAAATGGAAGTTAGATCATCGTCAATGGTTGTTTACACCCCCCCATTTTTAAAATGTCTTTTAAAAACTCCCAAATTTTAAATATAGTTTTCTTGAAACATTTTTCCTAACAATTGATATGTGCCTGAAAAAACTATAACAACAATCCGTAGAAAGAATATAATATTTTAGCTTCCGTTTATTTTATTTGTAATATCAGAAAATATATTCACAATCCCTTTGCTACTAGTGGACAAATTCAATTGTGCATTATACTCACTTCCTCTTAACTAATGATAAACCTACGAATATTTAAAGAAGGAATTTGTTGGTGTTTCGTGTTTTACTGTCAAAATTAATCTCATTGATGAAGTGTATTGTACAAAAAAGTACAATGTATCGGCCAAACCAAAGAAAGATCAAATGCACATTTTTACAGTAAATATATGTTCTGAAAATATTGTATAGCAACAATGTATGTCACTTTTGTAAGCAACACAAACTCACCAATCGACCTATTGAGACACAAGTTAATAGAAAGAAGGAGGAAGTTGGAGTCCCTGGAGACAGCCCTGACTCTCACAGGAGAGACATGTAAACTCTTCTCTGGGCGTATCAACCAAGAGTCGACGTGCAAAAGATATTCTAACACCACTCAAACAGAGCAGAGACTCAGAATCTGTGATAAAGTACAGAGACGCAGACATTCTCTACACATAAACCAGTGCAAAGACTCACCCTTCTCACAGTTCAGTCTTAAATCTGAAGATCCTAAATTTAGGTTTAGCTTAATCCTTTAACATAGGTCTCCCCTTAGTCCACAACAGCCCTCCATTATATAGATAAAAATCGAACATTTTACAGAACAAACTGCATGAACGTGAATATTTTTCACGGAGTAATCACGTTACTATTTTAAAAATGTTCTTGGTTGCCAAATATGTTGCACAATGTTTACTGCTGTGCCAATTAAAACTAATTCCAGGGTAAACTCTCAAGGAACTTCCTTGAAAGTTCTAATTTTCATTCCTGAGAGTGTTCTTCATCTGAAAGCACAGTTAAATGTTCACGTTAAAAGATGACGTCTTGATAGCCTCGCTGAGAAAACATCCCAGGCCTGGTGATAGATTGCAGTGTAGGTTTAAACTCCGTAGAGAAACGCACACAATACACAGAAAACTCTGATCTTCAGTTCCTGTCTTTTCTGTCATCTCAAGTTTCTTTCACTTCCAGCATCTGGCCAACATTACTTCAATGCAGCAGATCTCCCTTCTCTGTCCCAACATACACAGACTTTTTCCCCTCAGGTTGCATTACATCATTGCTTAAGTGTTGTAGTCTAAACAGAGTGAAAGGAGTGTTGCCATAACATCGGCCGTGTGCGATAACTTTCTCGAAGTTTGTTCGGGGTATGTTCACCTTTTAAAGAGCTCATTTGTCTGTCGTGTTTGGGGAAAAATGTACTCTATGTTCTCGATGCGAATTGGTGAAAGAACGTTTTGGCTTCTTTTGATTTAATCCCACAATTCCTCACTCCTGGCCAGTGAATGGTCGATCTCGTCACCTGGGTCGAGCTGAGCGCTGCAGTGATGTAAGCCATGTGCTGCCACCTGTTGCAGATTTATTAAAAGATTGGGCTAGTATTTAAGTTTAGTCCTCCATCTGTCGTTCCACTTTATTTTCAAAGCCTCTTGTTCCAAATCTGCCAGTCCAGGAACAGTTGCTGAGTTGCAGGGAAGTTGAGTTTTGCTTAACTCTTAAAAGAAGTTATTGTACTTTTGTTGCTCAAGAGATTCTAAGATGGCCTTAGGTTTGAACAGAAAAATTGAGATTGGGTCCTTTTCATGGACAGCACTCAGAGAGCAGGATATGTGCACACAGCACAACCCAAGTTCAAATGTAGGGATTGTTTTCCTTTCCCTAACTTCCTCTCAACAAAGGGAAAATGGCTCGAGAAACAGTATATCAAGAAAGAAGGCATAGGGGATGTTATATTTGTATGTTCATAGAACATTTTCTCAAGGTTTAATAAACCAAAACATGTCAGAAGTTTTCGAGAAGGTTAAAGTCCCAAGCCACATAGAAACAACACTAAAAATTGAAAATAGCATGGAAAACCAAAGAAAAATATAATAGGCTTCTTCAATCCTTAAAAGTGCACATTATAAATCTAATAAATGATAATAAAACAACAAAAGCACAATCAAATATATGAAAAAGATGAAGAGAGGGTGAAGAGGGAGAGCACTTCTGGGAAGGCATCATAGGTATGATCTGACCAATAGGAGAGCAGGATGCTAGGCACGAATACACAGCAAAAGGAGAACAAACCAATAGGAGAGCAGAATAGTTGTTGGTGTGTTGAATGCATGTTAAGTGATGTCTAGTATTGTCAGCTGTTATATACAGTCAGTGGTTGTCAGGCTCGTGAATTTCAAATGTCGAAGATGTACGCGTACATATTACCTCAGAGCAAAATATTCTTTGAGTGGCCTTTGGTATCTCGAGACGCGAACATTTCACATCACGAAAATTCCAAGATACTAATGTGCTATAAAACAGCCTTTTGATACACCTCTAACCCAAAGAGGACATTTTAAGGACGTCAGTAATGTTCTGTAAATGTTAAGCACATACTATTAAATAACTACTAGGAAGGTTGCAAAATTTTCACCGTTGACTGTGCCTGGAACGTTATTATTTGCTTGCTGATACAGCAGGTTCTTTTTGGGCACAATTTTTTTTTCAGTGTCATTAGGATGAAATTCATTTTCTAAAAGCTTTTTAGCTTTTCAGTTCTTACAGGACTGAACAAAATTAAACTATGTTTTTTTTTATATTCAGAGGTAATGAACTAAGCTCTTAACTTACATTGTTCATAAATAAAATTTTATGTAGAAAGGATGTGCTTAAATGTATAGGTAACATTTTTACCTGAAGCCTTTGAGTGGAGTTTGTAGAATCTTCCCCTGTGCTAATATTTCAATCAGCACCTGAAGTTACGGCAAAAAAAAAAAATGCATATTGGTTTTATTTTTGACATTAAATTTTTTGTCTTTTAAAGTGAAGTTAGTGATGAAAGAAAAAGTGCCATTTACTTTGCAAAAACTTGCAACCTTGCCTGGTTCTACAAGTGCCTTTCGCACATTTTCATGTTCGATCAATTTTATTAAAATTCACCAGAGCTACTTGATCTTCAAAACGGTTACTAGAATTCTGGAAGTCAGATCTAAATCGCATGAAACTGTATATGCATCACATCACTTTTTTTGTTCTATATGGTATATTTTTTGTAATCTTTTTAAACATGCATTTTGATTTCAATTCAGTTTTAAGAAAACAAATTCTGGTCTTGTAATATAATGTATGCAATTATTAAACATTAGCCAGCACTTTTTTTTCTCTCTCAACGTTCACAAAGTTGACCTTTTTGAGATGTGCAAAGGTCTACCTAAATTAGAAACACATTTTTGAATGCCTTTTTATAAACACTTTCACCTTGATCTTTTTAATCTGTTTCCTGAAAAATATAAACATGTAAATTAGAACATGAAAAAGCATGAGTTTAATATAAAAATATCATTATTATTCAGTACAAATAAAAATTTATTTCAAAAAATGTTTCCATTTTACACATTTAATTTCTTCATTCCCCCCAAACTGTGTTTAACACCTTTTGCATAGCAGATAAGCTGGACAAATGTCTTCTTTATTCCACTGCCATTGTGTGTTCTTCATCTAGGCTATGTTTAGTTCTAATGTCTGATTCAGTTCTGTATTTTGAAGTATTTGTTTCTTCATTGGGCGTCACGGTGGCGCAGTGGGTAGCACGGTCGTCTCACAGCAAGAAGGTCGCTGGTTCTAGGCTCGGCTGGGGCAGGTGGCATTTCTGTGTGGAGTTTGCATGTTCTCCCCGTGATCGCGTGGGTTTTCTCCGGGTGCTCCGGTTTCCCCACAAGTCCAAAGACATGCAGTATAAGTGAATTGAATAAGAACAATTGCCCATAGTGTTAAAGTGTGAATGTGTGTGTGAATGTTTCCCAGCGATGGGTTGCGGCAGGGAAGGGCATCCGCTGCGTAAAACATATGCCAGTGAGTTGGCGGTTCGTTCCGCTGTGGCGACCCCGAAAGGGAATAAAGCCGACATGAAGATGGATGGATGGATGTTTCTTCATTGAGGCGTAACGGTGGCGCAGTGGGTAGCACGGTCGTCTCACAGCAAGAAGGTCGCTGGTTCTAGGCTCGGCTGGGGCAGGTGGCATTTCTGTGTGGAGTTTGCATGTTCTCCCCGTGATCGCGTGGGTTTTCTCCAGGTGCTTCGGTTTCCCCACAAGTCCAAAGACATGCGGAATAAGTGAATTGAGTAAGAACGATTGCCCATAGTGTGAATGTGTGTGTGAAGGTTGCGGCAGGGAAGGGCATCCGCTGCGTAAAACATATGCCAGAGAGTAGGCGGTTCATTCCGCTGTGGCGACCCCGAAAGGGAATAAAGCTGACATGAAGATGAATGAATAAATGTTTCTTCATTGTAAATATTTCCTGAATTTCACAATGGCTCAGTAATTAGAGGACATAGTCTGCATTACATGTGGGCTTCTGGCAGCTAGGAGGGTGACGCATATAAACTAGTGTGCACAAGAGTTTATTTTTGAGAGACACCATCCATCAGACACACACTTGAACTGTCCATTCCATCGGCATTAGCGAGTCAATATGCTGTTTAGTCTGGCTCCATCCCACCTTTGGCCTCAATCTTGACCTTGCTTCCCTGTCTGAAAGTTCATGATTCAGCCATCGATTCTCTGCCAGTGTCTCGAATCCCTTCAAACAAGCCCTGTCTGTATTATCTTCACATCAAAGCATACAAACCAGCTCATGATTTCAAGTGTCAATAACACTATGCTAATGGAAGCTAACACAAACAGGCTTGTTGACAGTACCAGTGCAGACTTAGCCACGTTCTCAGACTGGCTGTGATTCTGCTTGTTTTTCCGTCTCCTACTCAAACAGACGAGCCTCTGAAGCCACAGGCCATGATTCAGTTCACACAGAATGGGATTAAACCAGTTTCCTCACTTCTCAGGACCCCAGAGCCGCCCGGGGCAGCTTTGTTTCAGGGCTGCCTCTTGTAGGCTTGGGGAGGAAAGGCAACCGCAGAACATTAGTTAACTGTCAGGTTTTGCAGCAAAGAGGCACAGGATGTTGGGCTTCCCGTGTGAATGGCTGCTCTGATGGGAATCTCAGGGAATATGGGGGAAATTGGTTATGGGATTCAAACCTCTATCCATGGGGTTAATATTAATTTTCGCCATGCCCCTTATAGCTTTTGCTTCTTTTGTTCTCACAGTCTGAGAAGTTTGACAGTTAACATAAACAGAATTCTAGAGCAGCAGCGGCGAATGGAAAAATCACATATGGAGGCAGTTTGCCTGCATCTCCAGAAGGAACCAGTGAGGACCATCTATAATAGATCTGTTCTGCTCTCAAACTGTAGTCATTACTGTAGCTTAACGGACAGCAAGAAACAGTGATTTAAGCTGACGTTCAGCCATGTGGAACTCCATAGCAATCTCACTTGACAGGGTTTCTCACAATCTTAAAATACAACAGAGATTTTAAGTGCTTGACCTTGTTTCCACAATGCTGTTCTTCAATGTTCTGAACACCTGAGACAGGGTGTTCTGCCAGGGCATAAATTTGGTCTTATCATGTGTTTAATCATACCAAATTAAATAGATTTTAGACATTTTAAGGACAACTGTTTAAAAAGAAATTGAACAAGTTAGAGACTGTTGGAACAAGTTGGAGATTGTTATATCTTTACATTGACAAAGTGTAAGAGAAAAAACAACTTTACTATTTTTAATTAAAAATGTTAACATGTTTATTGGAAACAGTTTAGTGAAAAAAAAAACTCATAATGTATATATGTACTTATTAGAATATATATGTTTAGAATGATTTTCCAACATAAACTGACATCTTTGGAAAGAAGGCTTTCCTACCAACTGTTATGTAATGGTACAGGACTCAACTTGGAGGAATTTTTGGAGACTTTTACACAGTGTTCTATTTCATGTATATGTATGTTTTATATAACCATTGATGTTGGTTGACATTGACTATTGTAAAGAAAGATGTGACATTGCTGATTGGTCAATTCCTGAGCTCACCAATTGGGCAGAAAGAACGTAGCAAACTATTCTCACACTTGAGTGCTCTTCCTCTTTTTTTCCAACAGTTTTTTGTCTTTCTGAAATTATCCGTCTTTTATGCTTTCCAGCGTTTGGTGTTCTGTGCAATAAGCTTTTTACATTTCTCTCACAAACTCGCTATTCACCAAGCAAGCTGAAAGTCAGCGGAACACAAGGCGTGGAGATTTGATTGAAGCCAACCTAAACAGAGATGTGCTATTACTAAAATCCGGTGGAAAAGTGGCCTAAGCTCTCTCGCTGTTTACAGCCTCAACTCTGATGCCCTTAGCCAAAGCACAAGATCCCCAACTTCCCTGCACCAATCACGGCCCACCACTCTTGGAATCTGTTCAGATCATGTTCCTTACCCAAACACAATGTCCCATTTTGTCATTTTGAAATATCTGCCTGATAATTGTTTGTCTGCCTGCAAAATTCTTCCAGAACTCCAGAAGACACCCCACAAAGCTTTTACACATTTTTTACACAGCAAGCATGTCTTGGCAGAGTTCTTTTTTTAGGTTATCATATGCTGTGTGTTGAGGTTTTAGCCTATGAATGCAAATCTTTCCTGCAGCGCAAGTGTCAGTGCAGGTCATGTGCAGAGTCTGTCTGATTTACATCCTGGGATCGTAAACCCGAGATGGGAGCATCAGTGTGTGTATGTTCTGGCAGAAAGCAGAGCTCCACATGAGTGACAGATGGAGCGTTTTAAACAGACCCCCTTAGGTTTATGTTTCATTTCTGTGTCAGGGTTGATATAGAAGCTAATATCCCTCAAATAAGCTCCATGCATGTGTATCTCCATGAGGAGAGCTGTGGTCATGCTGGCCTCCTCTGAGAGGGATTTCCCAATACTAGCACAAATAAATCACACAATAGAAAGTTCTTTTCCGAACTGAAACACAAAAGTAAATAAAACCTTGTTCTTTAAGTTACAAATTAATTTACTCTGCTCATCATGTAGTGACGTGCACGATCCTGCTCTTGCAAAGCACGTGTTCGTGTGTGTCTAATCGGACATATTGGAGGTAATGAACCTTGTCTGTGGTCACTGGGCTAAGGACTGTTTTGCTGCAGTGGCCAGGACATTACACCTGGGTTTGAGTCTTCTGCGACTGTTTCACCACAGTTGGACACACAGAAATCCAGTTTTTATTAAGTTCTATTACTATATAATAAACGTAAGTTTATTAAGTTTAAAGTGAGGGTTTTGTTTAAGTTTCAAATAAAAAGTTAATTTATTTTGTTAATCCGATTGAGTTTTTACTTTTTCCTAGAAAGATTTGTGTCAGGGTTCTATGTTTTAATTTTATGTTTTATAACCCTGTCATTATCTTTTGTTGTATTTTGAAGTGAAAGTGGCCAGGGATCGACTTGTGGTTGGAAGGTTGTTGGTTCGATCCCCAGATCCACCGAGTTGAAGGTGGTGTGAGTGATGAAACACTTGCTCTCCATCTTCAACAATGGGCAAAAATTCCGGGTATGGGTCACACCATATATGGCCAACTGGTCACTTTCGCTTTTCATTTTCGCTTCACTTGAAATAAAAACACATCATTAGGAAACAATTTTTTGGGGGCGTTACTTTTGAAAAAGTGTAATCATTTTGACAGTTCACCTTTTGATTTACATTGTGTGTTGAGTTACGAATTCTGTAGAGGGTAAGCATTTATGCCACTTTTGCCCCTGACCAGGCCCCATTTATTAAAGTTCATATATAAGGAATACAACAGAATGCCTGGATGTAATGGGGGAAGTGATTTAATGCAAATAAAAATGAAGAATTGTTCATTCTAAACATAAAATAAAGAAGTTGATTCTGAAGTCTTTAGACTCTGTCGTGATTATCACAGCTTTTTAGATGACACATCAAGACTGACCGAACTAAAAAGATTTTTTTTTTACAAAAATCCCACACAATGGATAAAACCCAACTTGTCCTACTGTTTTACACAAGTTCAGCATGATTTTCACAAAACTGATCTAAAACTAATTTGTTTATACAACCCTTAAGTGTGTGAATGTATTTAAATGCTGTCTGTTTGTAATTTGTACGTTAATAAAAATTTTTTCAAAAATGCTATTATGACCTCATTGTTTACGAGTGAATATACCAACACTAAAATAGGAAATAGCAACAGTGCCAATACAACACAAGTTATTATGAAATAAATATTGTCTAGAAGGGTTAGTCTGGGTTTCCTTGCACAAAAATGTATGTATATTTATGATTTCATTCATTCTTGAACCTCTTCTTTCTTTGAATTTTTAATCTGTAGTGTGCTTTCTTTGAGTATATTATTTTTCAACACATCATACAGCAGCATTCTCGCTTTCGGTGTCTATGACTGAAATTAGCTAAGCTCACTCTGTAAGTTCCGGGTACCATGACGTCACGCTTAACTGCTGAAATGAAATGAAAAATATTCTCATAATCAACTCTTCAGTCTCAAAAGAACCCCCTCCTATTCTTTCAGGCCTTAACTATTGTGATGAGCTGTTCTAGTTTAACAGTATGGCTGATCTTCTGCTCAATCTCTTTCTCTTTCATACTCTCCTTCTGGGAGGTGTTCTGTCAGAAATGTGTTTTTAATCAGGCCCATGTTCTGCTGGGATATGTTAATGTGGAACACTGCTTCCCAAACCCTGTGGGTCCTCTGTTGAGCCAGCCTGAAGCCAACTCTAGGCCAATTCTGGCGCACATACAGGCTGCTGACATCCTCTGTATTAAGACGGTCACTCAGCAGGAGGGAAAAGGAGAGATGGTACCTAGAAAACCCCAGCAATATGCTGCCAGTTAAAACAGTCTCACAGAAAGATGAGATGTGGGTTAGAGGTGCGCTGGCATGAATACTGCAGACGACACTGTTCTTAGAAGGAAGAAGCTGTTAAAGTGAAGTCACTCTTCATCAACTTTGCCTCATACTCAATACTTAGCAAAACAAACAAAGCTGGAGCACAACTGTGTTGTTTGCCAGCGTGCCGCGAACAATGGGCCAATTTTCTGGGTAAAGATATGAAATCATGATTGCTTTTATAATTTCTGCTCTTGATGTGCATGATTTATCATTGTGTGTTATTACAAACTCATAGTCTTCTATCTTTGATGTGAGTCCACAAATAACTGTAGATATTAAATATCTGTGAAGATAATTGAACTCCACCCTACAAAATATGACCTCATTCTGTTGAATATGTTAGATGTTTATTCTTACTTTAAAGTAGCATTTAGATTAAACGTAAGGTTCCATGTCATGTCTGGAACCCAGGACACAAAGTGTGGGGAAGAGTTGGCAGGTTTTTCCTGCAGATAGTGAACAATGCAGAGCTGCAGTGCGCAGTACTTGTTTGAGGCTGAGATCAATTATATGATGTGTTCCTCCCATTTTGTTCATGTGGTTTCACTTAATCACCATTAATATTCAAACCACAAGGTGAAACACTTAACTTCATTTCTGGATTTCACTTCTCAGACGTTGTTTTGAAATCTAAAATGGACCTTGTCTAGATGACCATTGGAATTTGGTAATCCAGTAACAGGTTGTATTCAATAACAAATTCAATATCAATTCAATATGGCTACAAAAAAATCAGGGAGCAGGTAAAAAATCTTTTATAGGCATTTATTCCCAAAAATCCTCTTGAAATGAACTGTGTGACCAAGTTTCAGAGATCTCTTCTTTTCCTACAGTGTATATCTGGCATTTCACTTTTATGTATTATCATTTTATTTTTGTACCAAGTAATTTAGTTTGTGTATGACTTTGGATTTACATTACAGAAAAGATTTCATTTTGCATTCCTCCCATCAGAAGCTTCTTTTTTAAGCCTGTTAGCTATTGGGACCACTTTTAGTAAGGACTACTAGTATACACGCTACAATAAATTACTCAACTCAATGTTCAATTGTTCAAAGCGAAAAGTTGACATTTTTTTTTTACTTTAAAATTACTCTGATACAGAGTAACACAATTGACTTTTTAAATCTAGACATCAACAGCCACTGTGAATTTGAACTCGGAAAATATTTATTCAGTCAACAACTCTTTAAGAAAAATTGAGCCAAGTAAAATGCATTGACTAATTACGGCACTGGAAAAAAATGAATCAACAAACCATAATTAGTTTGGGTTTTTTACATTATAGCGTATGGTGCACTAACATATGGTGCAAATCATCACCCAGTGAAAAGGGTTCAGCGAATCAGTCCTTTACGAATCCTTCTCCTTTTATATTTTTCTAAATATTCTTTCTGTCTAGGCTGAAAACTGTCCAATCAAATAATAGATTTATGTAATTAAACACATGATGCTTTGCACGAGAAGGACTTCCAATGATATTTTGAAGTCATTGCTGCACTGTAAATTGAAGTGTAAAATTGACTCTGTTCTGAGTCTATTTGGTCCTACTCTAAGTAGAGTTTTTTTAATGAAATTGAAATATAGATATTTATTACTAAGTACAAGTTTTACGTGAAATAAGATAAAAATATTTTAGATGATAACCTCATTGATATGTTATTTTTTACTCTATTCATAGTGTATTTGGTCCTACTCTGGATAGAGTTAATTTTACTCTCAGGATTTTACTGTGTGTGTTCTTTAAATTTCATCTCGTAGATTTGTCACTAATACCATTTGACTAAGGTTCCCATTTGCAGTAGAGTAGTTTTTTGAGTGTGCAAAACTCTTTTTTTCCTGCGATCACTTGATTTTGTATGCATATATGTTTCAATGAACACATCTGCATATGCGACTCAGCACTGCTCCACCAGGTGCTGCTCTTCACTGAACATATCTAGCCTCCAAATCTGTAAAGGAGGCAGTGTGTGTGAGTCTGTGTGTGTGGGAGAAAGACAAATGGAGAGATGGAGACTGGCTGCAGTGTGTTCTTTTCTCATCTGGATTGAGTTAACATTCCAAACTCACAGACACAGCAACCGTATCCCTGTACAGTCGACTACAGTTACAACTTCCAGCAAAGGTGTGTGTTTGTGTGAGCCGGACGGGTTCTCCCTTAAACATGCCACATTCCTCCTCCTCACCCATCCTTCTCTGCTTAGTTAGGAGAGCAGATAAGTGAAGGATTTATGTTGGCATAATTGTTGCGCAATGCTAGTGTTTAGGTTTTGAGGATGCTCGCTTCACTTGTGTTTCACTCTCAAGAACATGCGACCTTGAAAATAAAAACATAAAAACTAGCTGTGTTTAATTCTGTTCTGATTACAATGTGGGCATAACCAGATTAAACTGCTTATTCTCATTGGGTTAATTAAATTAACATTGTACTCGCAATGTATGGGGGGATTATGTTTTTCCTAATCTGAAAGGGAATGAATGTAAACACCTGAACAAACTAAAGATGTATAAATAGTATTGGGTGCACAGCTGTATGGAGAGGAGAGTGATGTTGCAGGTCTCAAATCTGAGTTGTTGCTTTTATCCGCTTTAGTTTCACCGTCCGTTTACGGTTACATCAAAAACATATTGCTTATGTTTAAAGTGGGTTGTTTTTCCACACAGTAGTCATGGACAAACACTAAATATGCACAATTCTAGTTCTTTCACCTCCTTGTGTTTAGATCAGGGACTAGAATTGTCACTAACTCTGGAGCCTAGAAAATGTCAGACAATATTAAACCTCTTCAAAGATCTAATTCTTATTGAGAGCACCTGAAAATAGGGCTAATGCTGTGTCCAGAATTTACACAGATGGATAACTAACTTTATCTTCACAATTAATTAATTTCTATGTATTCATTATTAGTACAAAAACAAATAAATATAACTAAAGATCAATATTTTGGATCACTAATGTTGTGGTGTTTAATTACACAATTAAAACAGTTAATCTTGTATTTTATTTGTTATCAGATCTATAGCTTTAAATAGCAACTAATGAACCTCAATCAGAAAGATGTAAAAAAAAAACAATTCCATGTTAAATTCTTATATCTTCAAAAAATTTGCATGTAGTAAAACATACATTTTATACACTTGATTACTGATGTAAAATAATTAGCTACAATGTCTTTTGTTAATGTGCCAACACCATTAAAAAAGGGAAACCAATAAACCAGTAAACCAGTGTCTTAACAAGGTCATACATGCCATTGCACATTGTGTGTCTAAAATGACAGGGTCTTTTTTTTTTTATCCTGGGTACAAGACAACTCACATCACAATTTCACAATTATTAAGGCAAAATAACAATTTAAAACTTGATTTCAAATAAAACAGTATACTCAGAAAACACAACAACAAATGTTAAACCGAAATGTCAATTCAGAAAATAAAACATTTTCACCAAACTAAAAGGGATTTCATATTGTGAGAACCAACAACATATACACAGTCAGTTAAAAGGGAATGTTTGGAGCTAGAGACTATAAACTAACATTAAATTTAGTTAAATTGTTGTTGTTTTTTGGGCTGTGTAAAATGTATTGCCTATTTTGTGGAATACAACACAAAGTTACTCCAACATTCAGCAGTTTACATGGGAAAAATATTTGAGAGTTAGACACTATGTCTATCGCAGAGGAGCATTCAGTGAAGGTGAATGTCCGATGCTTCTCAAACTGGCAACTAACTTCACTACGGTCTGGTGCATGTGACCCGAAAATCCATTGTTTTTATCTTTTTAAAGCTAAACACTAGCCACATTGTCTGGTAGCCAAACAACTTTTTCCTTTTGCAATGGCACATCGTTCTTTCTTCTGAACAAGTCTGTTTTTTTTTTTTCAAGCGTGTTTTAACATAATGCAGACTGACAGTGACTTATTCCATGAAGTGTTGAGAACTGCATAAGACTGTCCTTGCTGGTTTGAGTCTCATGGAGTTTGCATTTTCTCCCTGTGACTGCATGGGTTCCCTCTAGGTGCTCTGGTTTCCCCCACAAGTCCAAAGGCATTCAGTGCAGGTGAATTGACGTATGACTGTGAATGAGTGTGTATGGATGTTTCCCAGTGGTGAGTTGCCGCTGGAAGGGCGTCTGCTGCATACAACATATGCTGGATATGTTTGTGGTTCTTTGTGTCGACCCCAGAAACAAGAACTAGGTTGAAAAGAAAATGGATGGATGGATTTGATTTGATTCTCTCAGTCGTAGTGTTGATTTTTTTACTAGCTATTAAATTGATTTAATCCCGTCTTTGGGTGGAAAGATGGCGCAGGGGTGGAGTTGGTCGTCCTGTAACCCGAAGGTTAGCGGTTTGATCCCCACTAGGATCAGCCGTCCATTGTGGCCCTGGGCAAGCTGTTTCACCCACATTGCCCTGTATGGATGTATGTGACTGGTGGGGTGTGTTTGGTCGTGGTCAGGAGGCCCTAGGCTTTGATTGGTAGCCACGTCCTGTCAGACTGCCCCAGGGAAGCTGAGGGCTGCCAAGGTTACTCATCACCACCAGAGTGTGAATGTGGAGCGAAAGAATAATGCACTAAACATTGTAAAGCATCTTTGAGCTCTGGAAAAGCCCTATATAAATTAAACGCATTATTATTATTATCATTATTAATTTATCATTCATTTATCATGACTAATTTAAGTTCATGTTTTAAAGAACAGCATTTGTGCGTTACTAAAGTAACTTTAAACCAATAAAGTGTATTATTTTAAGGTTGAATTTAGACAAAAAAAAATCCCCACTACATTCACAAAGTCACAATTAATCCCTACTGCTGATATTTGGAGTAAAGAGGGACCCTACTGGGTAGGTGTCAACTTCCTGCCCTAATCCTTGATGTGAGTTTGTGTTTGTGTAGGTGTTTGTTGTGTGGGTTATGACTATACTTGCTAATAGGGTCAGAGCTGTAGGCAACTCTTCCTGCTCTCCTTCTCTCCCCCTCTCTCTATCTCGCTCTTTAACAGCTGTGAACTTGAACTTTTATTTACCTACGTGTGTTGAATTACACACTGCGGCCAAGCACACAGACACTTACAAAGGCTCACTCAGCACAGTGCTACAGACTTCCTATAGGTCGCACTGCATGAATAACCCAATAAAAGCACAATTTAAATGGGTTACAGAAAGGCATTAAGAAGAACCATATTCCCACAATGAAATGAATTCTCAGTAGGTTAAAACAACACAAAGGTGTCTTAGGAATAAGGCTAGAGCATTTATCTTTGGTTGAGATGCAGTCTGTCTTTGATAGCCCAAATGATGACCTGTGGGCATGTGTGGGCTCTGCTAATGCTTTATTTTAGCGGCGTTAGCTTACACACACAGGTCTGACCACAGCAGGTTTTAGTTGTGCTTGGCTCTGGATGCAGAAGATGAAGTAACATTGGAAGAGCAGTAAGAAAAGAGAGGAAGGTGAATGGATGGAATGTGGAGTTCAGGGAAGTGTGGACTCCCTCTCGAAGATGTTTAAAGAAGAAGAAGAAGAAGATACAGCCAGATTGAAGAGGAGGGGATGGAAGGGTTAAGCGCTCGACTGGTGCAGCACAACAGGAAGGCTGTTCTTGGGCTTGACTCCAAACAGATGTTCAATTGTTTCAGAGCTGTGCTTACACTGTTGGACTGCGCTCCAGCACTCAAGGGAGGAGGAGGAGGAGTCCAAAAACTCTGAGAGACCAGCTGCAGATGAGAGAGAAACTGGGAGAGGTGTGGGAGGGTGAAATGCACTGTTTTTCTTCAACAAAAAAGCATGTGTGTGTTCCAAAAAACATAACCCCCAGGGAAGAGGGTTGGACATAGAGGTTCAAGCTTTCTCCCCCTGCATAAACAGCACTTTGAAGTGGGTGAGCGAGGCTGGGGAGTCACTGCATATGCAAACAGACTCACTGGGAGAGATACAGTACAGATGATCTGCTCCCCGGAGGCCGTTCCACTGCACCACTGGAGTCTTACCTCTCACCTGCTTTAAACCACCAAGATTTGAGCATGCAAAATAAAAATGCTTCCACATATCAACAAGAGATACATACTCCATTTTCATTAAAGTGGTGGCATTCAGCAGATTAAAATGAGATTCATTTATTAAAATTCATTTAGACTTTTCACTAAAACATCCAAATTAGAATTTATTCATCCAAGACCTGTTTTATGCTAATTCATGGAAATTTGATTGCTGTGAAAATCAATGCATTCTTAAAATGTAACTTTACATTGCATCATATTTGCACATCATATAAAAAATGATTTCAAATCACATTTTTCTTTATGAAATAGAGAAGTGAAATTGATGGCTGCACCCGACTTTCATGAGAGATACAGTAGACCTTATGATATGACAATACAGCACTCTTATTTCAAATTTTATTAATAAAGCTATGATAGGTATCTTAATCACACAATTATTTTTTATATATATGAAGCAAATACTTTAATATTGTAAAAGTAATATCTACATTGTGCAAAATCTTATGAGTGATTGTAAGCATTGATGAATAATTGAATATTAACTGCAAATTGGTATAAAAAAGCCATGCTGGTCACCAAACAATGTATACACCAAACATATAAGTTGTTGATTGAGAATTTCTCAGTAATGTTTTGAAGAATTAGAGCTGGATACGATAAAAGTATCACACAATGAAGCAAGCCTGGAGAAGTTTGTTGTAACACAGTCTCAACACTCTCAGAACTCACGCTCATGGATTGTATGTCACTTCAAGAATCCTGAAGTCGTGATTTGATTGGTTGAAATTCTCCAGATTTTTCAGCCGCGCAAACAATAAAAAAGATTTTTACTAGCTGTGTGCTCCCTCAATTCGATTATAGAAGATTGTTGTTCTACTCTTGTAACGTTGCGTTATCTCTCGTTTTTTGTGACTTTTTTTTTCCTCCATGGCTAACTTGTTGCATGTTGGTCAGTTGGTGTGGTGACATTTTCCCGAAACAACATGGGATTGTTTTTTGTCATGTTTATCAAACGTCTTCATGGGCGGGTCTTGACCAAAGCAGACTGCTAAAACTTCCAGACCTTACTGGAAGCTCTGGCAGGGGAGACTAGTTGTACCATAGGAAACAGATATATTTATGGAAGCCATCTTGAACATGTGACTTGTGATGTTGAAGCAGTGATTGGATCATTCTCAACTGCACCCTGCTGATCAGTTAAACAAGAATTGCTGAAACAAAATAAAAACTAGTCTGTCAGAAGTTTGTAAATGACTTTGAAACACCTTATATTAGTTAAGTTAACCATCACAAGATGACTAAGTACCACAATAAGGTGTTCTGGGTGCAAAAGAGTGCAAAGTCTTTGTGTAGTTTGTTAGTGGGTTCAACACAGGTTATGGATGAAAGAGTCCCTCGAATCAATATTATTATAAACATAGGGTAAAAATTCATCAGATCTCATTGAGATATTGAACACTCAAATTCCTAAGGTCTTGCTTCATAGAGTTAATTTGTTGGTGATCGTGGGAGAGGGATTGGGAGGAACTTGATGAAAACATTTCCAATGACTTTCTTTGTGTGCTAGAAAGGGAAAGGAAAGTGAGACTGGACAGGCACCCGTGGCACTGAAGAACAAACCTCAGTGTTTATTTACACTGCTGCGTTGCACACACAAACTAAACACAAATGCGCTCAAGGTTGTGTTTCACAATCATGAGAAAGAGTTTAGGCAAAACAATGGTTGGCCAGACTAACGTTAATTACCCACAAAAGACCAGCAATGACCTCACTCAAAAACTGCCTGCAGTGATCATAACGTTGCTCTCTTGAACACAGACCACACTATTTCTTTGCTCTCTTGAACTTAGGGCAGAGGTGCAGGGTTTTCTACTGACTCCACAGAGTATTCTAAACATAAGTGAAAGCAAACAGATTTGGTCTGAGAAGTAAAACAGGTCAGTAGAAAATAGGTCTCCATAAATGCTTCTTTTTATGGTTTGTTATGGTTTTATTATTTTATTTAGTCTTCGCATTTAACCGTCTGCCAATGAGTGTAACTTTCATCACAATGTTGTGACCGCTTCTAAACCACTGTGATACCCACATACATTTTTTTATGTGTAGTTAAGATCATATATCCTCAGTATTTTCCCCAGAACAAGCTAATTTTCTCCACAAATCACAATATTGCATATTTAAAAGTTTTAAGACGATGTATTCCCACCTTAAATTTTTTGCAATCATGCAATTATCAATGTTTTTTGACAGTGCCGTTTTATGGCTTATGTCATGTTTGTGTCTTGTTTAACATGAAATACACATTTTTCAAGGAATTAAGTCAGCTCAAAAAATTTTATATTAATGTTATTGATTTTAAATACACCATTATTATAATATAGAGTGAGCAAATGAATTCTCTCTTTAAGTAACACTTTGTACACATTATAAAGTGAAAAGTGAAAGTGAACAGTTGCCCAGATATGGAGTGACCCATACCTGGAATTTGTGCTCTGCATTTAACTTAACCCAGTGTACACACACAACAGTGAACAAAACACACCGTGAACACTCACCCGGAGCAGTGGGCAGCCATGGCTGCGCCGCCCGGGGAGCAGTCGGGAAACTGGTGACTTGCTCAAGGACACCACTGCGGTAGGTATTGTAGATGGGAGAGCAAGTATTTCTTCTGAATCTGGGAATCGAACCTGCGGCCTTTAGATCACAAATTGATCTCCTTATCCACCAGACCACAACTGCCGTATATGCCAACTCCCCACTTGTTTTTTGTACCCATCCATACAGCTTCTTCTCCCTTTCGGGGTCGCCACAGCAAAATGAACCGCCAACTCATCTGGCATGTGTTTTACGCACTGTACGCCCTTCCAGCTGCAACCCACCACCAGGAAACATCCACACCTACGTTCACTATGGACAATTTAGCTAATCCAATTCAGTTGTACCGCATGTCTTTGGAATTGTGGGGAAACCGGAGCACCTGGAGTAAACCCACTCGATCACGAGGAGAACATGCAAACTCCACACAGAAATGCCAACTGACCCAACCGAGGCTCAAACCAGTGACCTTCTTGCTGTGAGACTACCGTGACGCGCTGTTTTTGTACCTTAATGTGCATTTTCAACCCAGACAATGAATAGAACATGACATATGAACAGAATAATTCAAATCAAAAGTATTTATGAAGAAATATGAAAAAAAGAAGCTTTTTGAAAGCAGGTTAAAAAAAGGATTTAATAGATATCCCCTTGAGTGTGTCACCCATGCCCTCATTAGCTCATACCTCTATTATGGCATCAAGTCATTGCTGGTCAACCCAATCCAGAGTGATTATTCTTTAAAGATTCGTTGGCTTCATTCATTGGATACATTAGATTTGTGAATCCAGTATAAAATCTTCACTTTTTTCACTTTTCTTGGACTGTACTAAATACTAATACTCATACTAAAACGCAGTTCGAACAAGGTTGTTCACCCATTCTACCCCCTTTCTGGCCTGCAATCACACTGAACTTTTATGCATCAGGCTTTAGCGCACATACATAATTATGATGTGACTGCATTCCAATAAACTGGAAAAGAACCCCCCTGAAACGCCATGGAGCATATAGTAATTTGTATACTATGTGGCTAATTTTGTGAGAATGAATGTAAAAAAAAAAGTGGAATTCTTTGTGTGCCTGTGTGTTAATCCTGTGTTTCTGGGTTTGTTGAAAGATATAAGAATGAACCTTTTGCGAAGTCAACTCCCGGAAAAATGTGAAGAGAAGCTAAACTCTTTTTACTTTTTGAGGAAGCATTTAAAAAGAAAGACATTAGCATGAAATTAATTTAATTGAAATGGTTTGGGTTAGGGTTAGGGTATATATTTGCATATATTTGCATGTATGTGTTTGTTAAAGTTAACAGAGCCCAGAGGAGAAGGAGACAGACATGGTCACAGACAGACCTGTGATCTGTACTCTGGTTGTGGCTGATGATGGCTTTTCAATAAAACCAGATTTAATTTGACTTCTAAAAGCTTTACTGATTTTTTAATAACCTAATAAATGTAATCCAACGAAACTATCCGGGTCAGGGTCGGCAAAGTGAGCTGTGCTTGAGTGCAATATGGAGGACTCGCTTTACTCAATCTATCGGGGTCAAAGTTACACAGGTTTGACTCAGAATGGTTAGTGTGGGTACTCACTCATATTATTGACAATATTGTCATGCATATCTTTCCATGTTTTGTGAATTAGAATGCTGGGGTGGTTTTGCTTTTATTGTTGCCCAGCTCTGAAGAATGCTGCAGTGGAAATGTAAGTCCATTCCAGAGCTACATACTTTAGAATTAAAGGCTTACATTGGCTTTCAGTATGTTGGAGAGCTTTAAGAGATATATGGTAGGGTTTATGTCTTTCTTGTAAATAGTTTATGCATTTATGTTTAACATTTTATTCTGTCAAGTGTCCTGGTCAAAATCAGTGTTCTGAATTGGCACTCATTTAATTGATTTGCAGATATCACACATAAGCTATTTTGCCGTTATGAGTTGTGTCATATCCTTTTATTTCCTTTTGCTTTATGGCCCGTCATCTGACATTAGAGAGGTCCTACTAGTAACACATTATTGGAAGATAATGAACTCTAATTTGACAATCCAAGGTAGACCGTGACTGCTCCTAGGTTGTAAATCAAACAGGGAAACGCGATAGTAACTTTTACGGCTTGTTTGGAAGGGAATGTCCATTGGTACAATGAAATCACTGCAGCATTTTTTGAACCTTGAACTCGTGAGTCACACAGACACAAACATCCTGATTGCTTTATTATTGTAGGTTACTCGAGCAGGCGAGATATGCCATTGAACAGGTGGTGTGTTTGTCAAGGGTGTGTGTGTGTGTGCGCGTATATGTGTGTATGTGTATGAAGTGATGCATGCTGACTCAGTAATGGTGTGTTTGAACAGCAGACAGAGCGGCTGGCATCTTGAGGAGGTGTATTGGAGAGCATTCTGTGCACCGGCTGAGTTAAGCCTGACTCACAAAGGAGGCTTGGATTGCGATAGCTGTAGAAGAAGCATGCGATGAGCTTCAATGAAATCTAGACCACGAGGCCTCTGGGAAAAATGTACCTGAAGAGCTTCAGATCATGATTTTTTTTCTTTGCTTTCTTTACAATAAAAGAGATATGGTCCTCAGACAGGCGAAAAGTAAAATGGAGCCAGAAGGAATCCAATTCAGAAGAGTATTTAAAGAATAGTGGTGTTTTAAAGGATACAAATTATGAATTAAAATAAAACAAACTGTCATCACCACATTCATAATGTTTCCTGTTCATTCCATGTTGTCTTTCAACTTTAAGCCATTAAAGGCGATTACAAACTTTTATTCAGCTAATCAAGTCTTAAAATGTCTGTGTAAAATTTCGCAACTGTTGTACGTTTGAGTTAATTTGTTAGTCATTGGTAAATATTGCAGCACTTCATCATAATTTGGCTTTGAAAGGACATTTTAAGGATGTCAATTTTCATCAAGGTAGTTTTGATTTAAACACGCACCAAGTAGAAATTCTTCAGCTTGAGTCATTATTAATGGTTAGGCTTCATTGAACACTTTGGGGTTTAAATCATGCTTCATTTGGTTAATGAACACTTATGCCTTTTATTTTCTCATGTTAGTTTTGTAATCCTTAATAGCTTTATAGATACTTTCCTTTTCATCAGAATTCTAAAACAGTCCTGTGTCATTGATTCTAAAGATTTATGGGTTTGCATACTAGCTTTATATTTAGATTCCTGAACCAGGTATGTCTCGCATAGGGAGGCTAATTGATCTGTTGGATATCCTGTGGTATTATGATCTATTATTTTGATTGAAATTGATTTAAAAAATGTCCAAAACAAACAAAAAACATTGTTTTCACAACCTGCAGTAAAAAGCATGACGCATTGTTGTTTTCAAATTACTCCCTCTTAAATAATTACATCACTCTTCACATGATCATGATGGTGACGAGGAGATGTAGCATTCATTTCAAACTGAAAGATGCCATTATCATCATTATCAAAAATCATTATCGTTCAGATATTGGTTGTAAATGTTACGACATTTTTATACTTGTTAGGATTTTGTCAATGTTATTTCATTGCTGATTGCTTTTGCTCCTCATTTCTAGGCTGTAGCAATTTCTACAAATATGAACAAAATTATTTTGTGAGAGGGCAACAAGAGGGTAGGATGTCCTAATATTTGGGATTGTCACATGCGGGATTATGATATATATAAATAGGGTTTCTAATATGCATTATTTCCCAGATTACATTTTTATCTTTTGGCCCACAAACATACCAACTTCCCTTCTGTTTAAAATACAATTTAGACCTATAATTATAATAATGTTAAAAAAGATTTTGGGACTATTTGATCGATGCTGTTTTGTTGCTGTGTTTTTTTACATGTAAATCAGATTTAGCCACAACTGTGAATTACATATTTTTTTTCTGATTGCTGCAGTTATATGGATAGAAAATATACTGTTTACCACTGAAACAAAGCAGAGTTGCAAATAATACAAAGACAGTTTAATTCAGTCTCCACCAAAATGTTCAGTCATGTGATTCTCAAAGACAATTTATAGACAGAAAATGAAGGGTTGAACCTTATTTGCTGACAAAGCGCAAAGTTGTTCCTTTTGGGACATTGCTTGGACTTGCAGGACAAGAGCAGAGCAGAAAGTGTGAGGTAACTGTAATATAATCAATATTGGCAGACAGGGGACACCAAACTGTTTGGACAACCACAAATAGATTGCTATAAACATTTAATATGTTACATTAGTATATGTTGGAAGAGAATTAGAGTTGCATTCAAGTACATAATATACAGCTCAAGGTCCATTTCTCTATAGAAATGAGAGGTCAAGTAAAACACATCTGTGATGAACTATACTTCATGCTGTGCTTACAATAAAATATGTCTAGAAATTATTAAAGCAGTGAGTTATTGTTCTCTCTCTCTCGTCCACTACCTCTCTTTACTGGGTGATGTGTTTGGAAGCAGACTGTTGCCATGGTGCGGTTGCCATGTGGCTGGTGTGTGACTCAGACAGGCCCACATGCTGTCAGTAGGAGGACAAGAGGTGAATCACTGTGCTGGACGAGTGTGATGGAGGCCAGAGAGCTGTTCATCGCTCCATCTGTACCACACGCTCACTCCTCGTTTCTTAAATCAACATTTTATGAACCCTCATGTAACAGTAATGATCCATTATTGATGAATAAGTAGATAAGTAGATTCATTTGCTATGAACATTTACAACATTTTAATTTGGTTTTGTTCTGTGTTTTATATAATGAAGTGACAGAGACTACCACTCTGTGTTAAACAGTGTGGCATATAAGTCAGATATTCACTTCTTAAGACTGAAGAGATCAAGAGATATTTTGTTGCGTTTCCAGCAAATCGTTTGCATAATTTTTTTGTTTTACCCCCAAAAGGGTAAAACCATTTATTGTTCATGTTTAACATTTATTAACATGACATATAATGTTAATAGTGTCACCTAAGAACTTGCACGGTGATTAACCCCAAAAAAGCATGGTGACACAGCTGTCACAAACCATTAAAGAACTGTGCATTATGGAAAATTATTTAAAAAATAACTGATGTCCACAAACAGAGATGAATGCCTTCATGCATATGAGCTGATCAAGCATCAATGACACTATCACAAGCAAATGAGGCTGAATTCAGCAGTATATGTTCTCAGTCACAAAACTTTGCAACTTTGAGACACATACTGACCCAGAGTTAGGTGAGGGGTTTGGTATTTTACACCATAATCAAAGTTTTGCAATAGTTCTCAATTCCCTGGGAGCCTCGCTGACTGAGGCAGGTGCTAGTCACCTCCCCAGCATAAAGAATATACAAACTTAATCGACGAAAAGTTCGCCGGACAGCACCTGAAAAAACAAAACAAACAAAACAAAAAAAAGGAAAAAACTGAAACTAACAAACAAAAAACAATAGTTAGAAAAATGTAACACAGACAACAAATAGGGGATCAGCATCAGCTGCAGGATGAGTGATACATGATGGGGATAGGTTAGAAAGTCACATTGAACCACAATGTTTTTTCAACAGTTTGTATGTTTATAGCGCTCAGACACCATATGCGTCTGGTCAAATACCAGGAGCCAATTATTCGAATGCTAGATTAAACAGATATGTTTTTAATTTACTTTTAAACTCTGTGAGGGTAGCTGAGCTCCGGACAACATCCGGAGTTTGTTCCAGAGCTTTGGGGCTCTATATGAGAATGCTCTTCCCCCTCTGGTGGATCTACTGACCTTCGGATTAATCAGTAGAGCTGCTTCTTGTGAGCGAAGAGAGCGAGCTGGAATATATATGGTGATAAGAGACTGTTTAGGTAGGCCAGAGCCAAGCCATTCAGCGCTTTAAAGGCAAGGAGCATTATCTTATAGTCAATGTGATATTTTACAGGAAGCTAATGAAGAGAGCACAAAACTGGTGTAATGTGATCATATTTCTTTGTTCTTGTGAGCTATAAAGGAGCTATGTGCTAAAGCAGAGGTCTCAAACTCAGCCCTGCACTCCACTGATTAAGCTCTTCTGAGTTTGGTTGAAGCTACTGGTGTGTCTCCTGAAATAGGGTTGGAAGAAAAACCTGCTGGGTGTGTGGAGCTCCAGGAGTTGAGTTTAAGACCCCTGTGCTAAAGAATTTCTCCCACTAAAAAGTTTTTTTTTAACCCTGTATACATGCTAATTATTATTAGATTCATAAGGCTTACTGATGCACACTCCTTAGATCTTGTTGAAGACTGATAAACACCATGAGTAGTACACCATTAAAGGTCATACCTGCTCTAGTAGGCTATTTAGAGTGACTAGTGAACCTGATTGCTTATTGTACGTTGGTCATTGATAGTAAACAAGGAGAACATTACATCCTTCATGCCATTTGCATCAATTATTTAAACATTTAAAGCCACTGTGTTATGATTTGCCACCACTATAATAATCCTTAAAACATGTTCTAAATATCATTCATTAAGTATATGCCAAACATCTCACTCAACTATCCAAACTATTGAGTTCTCTATGTAAATCCTCCTTTCCCCCGTGTGTAAAATCCATCAGGCCCCAGTGTGCTTGTAGGAGTATGCTGGCATTTTAAGTCCTCTTTATGGCCTGCTGAAACGTTAGAGGAGAGGCCATCTGTCTGCTCTGTTTATTTTGATATGTTGTAACATCGAGTCAGTGGAGAAGGCAATGGAGGAGCGTCACTGCTGAGCCAGAGGCACCTGCAGTTAAAGTGTTGACTCATGGGTAAAACAGCACCATTACACTGGCAATGATGTACTGTAGGAGCATTACATACCACGTAAAGGCCTCATTTTGGAGGTCCATCAACAGTTGTTTGGATCTGGGGATTTTTCAACGAAATCCCACCCCTTTGGCTCATAAAGTGATGCATTATGTTCTTTCTCGTACTGGACTGTCCAAGGATGAATTCATGTGCTATTGGATCAACAAGTGGATTTGGTTTTTATGCACTCACCATCTTGTGTCACTCTTTTGTTTTCCGAGACACATATATTGGCTCTCAACAATTTGCACCATTACAACTCTAAGATCTCATGTTAAAAGTCTGGGATGTGATTTTTCCAAAATGCTTAGAAAGTTGTATAGATCATACTTAGCATATGCCAAAAGAAACATGTAGCCAATCAGCAACATCAAAATATCCACAAAGCACTATTGGTCCAGGCCTGTGCCTGTTTTGGGTATTTCTGAGGTATATATGAACTATGGATATTTTTTGGGTATATATGAACTATGGATATCAAAGATTGTACATTTTTGCCAATGCTTGAGTAAGTATGGTAATATCAAAGCAATATAAAACATATTTGTAATTAGAATACTGTATTATGAGTATTTGTGTTTGTATTCAAAGACCACCATAGCCTCTTCACATTGATCGTAACAGGTTGATTGAGAGTTTAAAGCAGTGATTACTTGTTCTTGTATATGTTGACCACCAGCCGTTAAATGAAAAAATTGCCTGACATTTTATTTATCAGATAAATAGTTTGCACTACAATTGTACAATTATTTGACAATCCACTGGAGATGAGAAGCTCAAAACTACATCTATTCATATTGTCATCTTTAATCCTTTCATCCCCTTTTGTTTTGAGTCAGAAGAATATTGTGAAGTCGCAGAGCTAACATATGATTTATTGTAAAAATGGTTTATTGGAGATTGAAAACTTAAAGTATTTATTACTGGTCCTTGTATCTAAACCATGAATAAAACTTCAACTCTGTCAATAAAAAGGTGTTTTTTTTTATCAGATACATTTTTGAAATACAATTATCCGGCAATCATTACTTGTCAGTTTATTCTTTGAGGTTGAATTGTGTCAAGGAGCTTTACAGAAGTATTTATTGATCATTTAAAAAAGTATTTAGAAAGGTACAAATGTCTCCGAAAAATAGCAGTTAATTCAGTGGCTTTGACTTTAAATCAAAGAAAGTATAGTTCTTGAGGAGTATGTCCCTACTATATCACAAAGTTTCCTTTACGTAAAGATGGTGTATGCATTTTTAAGAATGATTAAGGAGAGCAACAGGCTGGGTAGCCAATCAGCTGAAACTATAAAACTGTTGACGTTATGCTATTGGTCTTGGAGCTTGTTTCTTCAAACATCGACATCAAATTCTGGCGATTGCACATAACACCTTTAAATTATGTTTAGGGTACACCATCACCAATCTGGCGAGAATCTAAAGCACTTTTGCAAACGTGCTTGGAAGTTTTAATAGAATTTCAGTTTGTTACGATTATGAATTAGTTTTACTGTTCATCTTTGTTGACATTCGTTGTCCAAAAATAAATGCTATTTTGCCTCTTTGTGCAGTGAGTGATCCGCCCTCACCCCCCTCTGCATTTAAAAATTGTACTCCAGACAAATTACTACATAGAAACATTTGTACAAAAAGCATGGCTGGAAATATGTAGGCAGTAATATTTGCTTTTAGAGGGAAACCGCGGAACGTTTGTTCATTTTATTTAGCACTCTGGAAAGAACTCTCTTAGCTTTTTGCCTCAGAGATTACAGTAAGTTTAGAAGCAGCACAGTCCAGACATAGAGCAGACATAACAAGCTCTGGATGGGTGAAACTGTTTATATTCTCATCCCAGAGACAGGATGTGCAACTATCCTCTCTCTCTTTCCCTCTCCCACATCCGCTTGACAGTAAGTCAAGACATTGATGAAACTTTATCTATTCAGCTGTTTAACATAGAAGCCACGTATGAAGTAGATAATTCCAGGCTTTAAATTGTCATATTATGGACGTGAGGGAAATGTATGGACAATTTTGCAAATCCACTGGAGATGTGTAAAGCTCAAAACTACATCTATTCATATAATCATCTTTTCCATTACACCCTCTTTATGTGTCGACTCTCAGGAAAAGAGGCCGCTGAGGAAAAAAAAAGTAGGGTATTGCAAAAGTGTGGTAACTCTTTAAATAGGCAACTTTTGGCAGGTTTTGGCTCTTGAGCGTCACCTTCTCTGATTCCAGTTAAGTAACGTTAAGATGTTCAGATGATTGATAATTAAGATAAGACTATTTGTTGTGTTAGAGTTGATGAGACCTAGACAGACAAATTAAATAGATTGCTTTCTTGGTAGTTCCTGGACCTTCTTCCGTGCTCTCCGTCTTTGCAAACTCTGTCTGCAATGCAGGGTGCTCTTTCCATGCTGCTCTCCATCTCCTGAAATCTCTGCTGTTCCATCATCTTGTGTCTTCCCACACCCCCAGTTCCATTAATCCAAGCTGACGTCCATGTACAGCGGGAGCCCCTGATGCCCCCTCCCCTTCCAAACACATCCGGCCGCAGGACACAAATAACTACATGCAGTTCTGCGTAATGATACATAGTGGACCAAAAGCTAGAATTATAGCATGGGGAGGAAATTGTGCTGTTCTCTCCCCTGCTGAGCCCCTTTCTCTCTTTCTATCAGTGAGGAGAAACTTGAAAACATCGATGGAGAGCGAGACAGAGAAATAAACATAGAAATTACCACCAGCAGCCCTCTACATTGAGGCTCATTACAACCCCTTGGACACCTTCTGCAGCGAAGATGAGACATAACTACACAGGAAATATTTTTAGGTATAATGTGTCATCAGTTTTTTACGTAAAATTCACAAATATATATTGTTTGTGTTTGTGTTCATATTGCACATGCAAGCTCTATTCTAGTAGAACATGGTATAAATATCTCTCAGCTATTTATAAGCATCTGTGATGGTTGAATGCCACAGTTTTCTATTTTTTTTTACATGTAAACAAAATTGTGGTTTTGTCAAATCTCTTTATTTGTTTTATCAAGAGTTTATACATCATCCATCAGCATTGTTCAGAAGGGGGTTGAACTTCAGCTGGTGGACCTGCAACACACCTGCTTTCCCAGGCTCAACTTAAACCAACTCTTCAGGCCAGCAAGTTACTTCAGATGCAACCAGTCGCAGATTTTTTTTTTCGTACTTTAATAGACTGCAGTGTTTCAGAGTTCAATCACACAATGTGTTTTTGTTGAAGGATCTTTACAGCAGCTCAGCTGCAGATTTGGTCTCTGGAACAGAAGTGAAAGTGTGAGAATGTTGGATTTTACGGAGATGCCGGAGTTTTAATGACAGGGTTTTATGTCAAGCCTGGCAGCGTTCATGATTCTCAGGTGGAGTTTAACCAGTCTTGAGTCTGGTCCGGTGAAGGTGTGCTCCCTGTTTCCTCTCAGAACAGAGACGCTCTGTGTTTTTACCAGCATCTGGACAAAATCAAGCTCTGCCAGACAGGAGAGCGAGAGTGAGAGCAAGGTTTCTGCTTCCACCGCTCACAGCCTCTAGTTCAGGTAAAACAAAGTTCAACAGGAAATTTAATAACAAGACCCAGAAGACGTTGCTCTCTGGCTAATTGCTCATTTATATTTTGTCTACCAATGTATTAAAAATAGTAGGATCACTTGCATAGTTTCAAGTAAATAATTCCAATATGTATATTTAATTAATTCATTACATTCTAAATTAGTTTTTTTATTACTTTTCATTATACATCTGTATTTACAGAAATCTCTAGTAGTTTTGAATCTTATTTAATTTTAGTAAAAATAGCAGGTCCAGTTTTATGTATTATAATTATAATTTGTTTTGTCTTTTTCAGATCAGTTCAGATTTGAGAAAGTCCGTAAACGTTGACATTGCTCTCTGACTGAGCTGCAGTTTTAAAAATAGAGAAAGCTCCCTCTGTTGAACCAACCAAGCAACAACTTCCCTCTTTCCCTTCAGATATGTAATAGCAAGAGACTGAACTCTGATTCATCTACTGATTTCCATTGACACTCATGTTAAAAAGCCACACTTTATAGCATAACAAAAAAGTTTAAAGCCTGATAACTAGATGTTTTTTTTTTTTTTAAATCCAACAAATAATCTTAACAAATAATGGATACTGTTAATCTTATATAATGACATATTGGGCATAATTGAGGGAAAACCACCAGTAGGCTAAGTGTTGCAACTTATTACAAATCTGTGGAGAAAAACAATATCCAGGCCATGATGCAACCCTTTGATGATTAAATGTTTTGCTATGTTGTTTACGAATGTTTTAGTTTTGTATCTGTTTTTAGACAATTTATACATTGCGAAGGTAAATGCTTGCCTATACAACATGCTTCCTTCATGAATAAGCCAACCAACACCTAAGAAGATGGTATTTGTCGTAGTGAGACTAAGACTTGTTCTGATGTCCCAATGCCTCTTTTCCAAGATGTAATTTGATGTTTGTTTTGTTAGGTAGGCCGATATCCGATACTGATCCAATCTAATTATTTCCTACCATAGAGACAGACACTTTTCCCCTATTTATATAAAAATAACTATGCTGAAAGCACTGATTTTCCTTTTCTTTTGACATATATTTATCAGTGTCTTTGCGCCTACCTTTGAAAGGAATACTTTTTTTTATGTAATCTAAAAACTTAAAATCTGTTCACTAACTTTTTTATGCAAAACAGCTAATGTAAATTGGATATGACGTAACAGTGCTTTAATGTACTTACTGCTGATATTTAACTTTATTTGTTAATTTATTAACAGTGATTCAGTTAAATACAAAAATAAGTGCTGCACTATACAATGTGAAACAATAATAAAGCATCATACAAATATGCTAATTGGATTTAACACATTTGATGTACTTATTTAACATAGTTACAATTTCATCAACACTGTATTCATTAAATACATTTTAAAATAACACAGATGTTCACAAAGAACAGTAAGATTGAATGACGTATGGTGACAAAAAATGAATGCTTGTCAAACTGTGTGATACATTTAGTCAAAAAATTATATTATATGCCATGCAAAAAAATATATATATGAAAAACCTTCATTTTCAAACACAGAAAAGGCTTCATTATTGAGAATGAAATCATTTGAAATCTTCCTCCTGTTTGAGCTCCCGATGCTTGTGTGTAACTGCAAAAACATTCGCTTTATTCTTCTGCCAGTGTTTAATCAAGTTGGTCTTTCCATCCAGTTTCAGGTTTTCAAAACATCAATTTAAACTTTGCTTTGGCTTTACAATGTAACTCCACTGTTTGCCATGTGAAAATTAAAACACTAAGATTTGCCAGCATAGCAAATTGTCTGTTTACTGCATCCTGTCAAGTACCATAAAGCAGGACATAACATTAAAAACAAAACAAAAACTAGTTTGGACCAGAGTTTTATTGTTCCAATCCACACATTTGCACCTCTAGATGTAAAAACAAAAAACAAAAAACTAAAAAAACCTTGAGTAATTTAGAGTTCTGCCACTTTGAGGGTTGCTTTATTGTTAAATGTTCTCTTGACGTCTTATGTCATAAGATATGTAAGATATATATATATATATATATATATATATATATATATATATATATATATATATATATATATATATATATATATATATATATATATATATATATGTGTGTGTGTGTGTGTGTGTGTCATATATACAATACGCTTATAAAGAGTTTAAAATTAAGCAAGTTTTGCTTTTTATATACATGGCATTTTAGTTTGACATCAAATATTTTTGTAAAAAAAAAGTGTGGAACAGGAACAATGTTCATGCATTGTAGATTAGTTTTGCTTAATTTTTTTTGCAGCACCATGGGGAAAAAACTCCTGTAGAGCGCTGGCCTATGATTTCCACATGACAGCTTCATGTGCGAGCCCTATCATTAAGCCGAGCGCTATTTCCATATTCACTATCTCTAAATGTCAGCATCCTTGGAGTCTAGAGGCAGTTCTTTGTCAATGACAGCTGTCAAACCTTTAAGAATTAGAAAGTCATCCTCAGCTTCTGTTTGTCTGCTGCTGTTGTCATGGAGACTGAAAAATTCCATTAAGCGTCTTGAGGAGGTTCTCTGAGCACCTTGTGTTAAAAAAATATGAAGGATAAATCTGCATAAAATATAGTGATGTGAAACTCTTTTACATAACTTCATTATGTAAAGCGGCAGCTGTTAATTATTTATATTTACTCATTCATGTGGAACGTTAGGGTCATATGGGGCCTCAGTGTTGTTGGATGGAGGTCATGTTTGGTGCTTGGTGATGATGACGTAACCAACTTAGTGACAATATTTGAATTATAAATGTAGACATCTTTTATAGAGAAAGATCAGAGTGCATTTGGGTCTATGATAAATAATCATTAATAATAATAAATGTGATAAATGTATTTGAAAATACTTTTGTTGTAATAAAAAAGTTTATGTTGGCAATTTCCCTAGATGTCATTGATATGCCATATAATATTTCTACTCAGATTTAACAAATAAAAGAATCAGTCACATCGCAGAAACAGTGAAATGGTGTAACTAAAATAAAATATAAGAAAAAAAGATGATTCATTACTTATTTTCATGACATCATTTATTATTTGCCGTGCTTTTATGTTTACACTTAATTGTTTAATGGGTTATACATGATTCATTACTTAGAATTTCAAATCATGTGTTTGAGGTTTTTAAATGTGATGCTAGCAGAAAAAAAGAATACATTTAAACAAACATTTAGTACAGTTGTTTTAAAATGCTTGTGCAATTTTTTTTGACCAATTTACAATTAGTAGGAAGTCAATGATATTGGAATGCTTTTGCGTCATTCCATATCTAAACCCTTTTCATTTTGATCTTAAGTCTGAAAACAAAAATTATGAAAGCATTTACATGTTTTATGATTCGTTCTCTGTTGTAGAACATTTTTTTAAGAAACTCGGCATTTGTTCATTAAATTTTAAGCACTGAAAACCCTAAACTTTGGTTTTAGTATGGCACACCTCTCTTCGGGGCGTCCATTAGAAAAAAGGGCTGTTCTATCCTTGACATGACTGCATGAGCCCTAGTCTGCGTCCTTGTCCTGAATGCTGAATGTGAATGAAGGCACATTAGCTTAATCAGCAGAAATCAGGCCGCGCTCAACCACAGCTGCTGCGCTCTGCATGCAGAACAGACCAGACTGGGTCTGCTCACCTCTAAATCAAAGCAATGTACCGCTCTTTTGTCTTTTGTACGTCTTTCAGCCCTCAGGCTGGCTCGCTTTAATCTGATAACCTGATCAAGACCTGCCTCTCACTTTAATGGAAGACTTGGATCATCTCCCAGGGCATCGTGGGATTTGTAGTCAGCACTATTCTGACATCGTCTTTGAAAGTTGCTGTTATACCCAGACTTCCTCTGCGTGGTAACAGGATGAGGTTAATGAATAGCAAAGTGAATTAGTCCCCGATGGATACAGGTTCCCAATTGGGTTCCATCTCTCATTCCCTCGTTCACACTGTGCAGTAGATTGAGACACAATGTGGTCCCAAAGTGGCTGATTACTCTCGCTGTAACCCAGGAGACTCCTCTGTCCTCAGCCAGGAAACCAAGATGGGAGAAGTGACGGGAAGTTGGAAAGGGATGCCAGCTAATTAATTACTTGTGGGATTGCAGTGTAAATGCAAGACAACTCCCTACATGAGGCGGTGTGAGTTTGCGTAAGGTGATAGATCAGTTTGTGTAAATAACACACAGGTCTCTGTTAAGGAGAGCAGTTAACAGTTAGTACCGGTAGTCATTGAGCTCCATAACTAAGGGTTGAATATTATATTAAATGTATTTCTTATTTTCAGTTTAGCTTTTGAAAAGTTATTTTAAAAATGTCTTGCATTTCCCTTTTCTGCTTTTGTTTTGACTAACATTTTTTTTGACTGAGCAGAGCATACTACGTTATAATTTAATATGTTTTTTAGTAATACAATTCAAATGTGACCTCTCATAGACACCAGTGTATAACATCCATCACTGACACTTTCAAGTTGCACTATTGAAAGAATAGGCTATGTTCAGCAGAGCAGTAGCAATAAACCAGCAAAGCTCTGTGATAGAAAGCATTTTGTGCAACAAGTAACTTCACTACAAAGTGACTACATTTAATCTCAATGCTTCTATAACGGAATGGAAGGGATTTGGAATGATACCAACCAAGCCATTAATGGTGCTTTTTCATTACACCGCATGGCAGAGGTTCTGTACGGTTCCGACCTGCAATTTTTCATTGTGTGCTGGACGTGGAACAGAAACCGTTTTTAGTACCTGCTTCAGGCTGGTTCTACAGCCTACACCAAGACTGGAACTTACACTTATTTGAAGTTTAAACCGATCGCAAGAGACTGAATAAATGGTATATTAAGTTCAATGAATAACAAAAGTTTGTTTTTCTGTTTTGGAGACATTTCTGCAGTTATTTGTTTCAAACTAATGGCTAAAACGTGTATTGATATAGACGTTGTTCATGATCACTGGAAAACCACCATAAACATAAAGCACTGCGATAGAATGCATTCTGTCCAACAAGTAATTTAACTACTAAGCGGCTACATTTAATCTCAATGCTTCTATAACAGAACGGGATAATTGGGGATGACACCAACCCAGTCACTAATTGGATGGACGTATAAAATGACAGATCGAACCTGGGATGCTGAAATGCATAGTGCTTTGAGGACCCTTCAAGTGGTTTCATGTTACCTCAAGAACAGTGAATAGAGAGCTTGACTGAATGCAACTTCTTGGTCGAGCAACTCAAACCACCAAAGCTTCTCCAAAGATACCGGTAATGTGGTGTAAAGTGTGCCATATCTGGAGGAGCGAATCTTGGAAATGATAAATCTTGCTTTCAGGAAATATTGTTTTATTTGAGTTCCAATACAAGGAGTTTTGAATGTGTCAGCATACCAAGAGTGTTTGGACCATTCCATGGTCTTAATTTTGAGGAAGTTTTGAGAGTAGGTCTTTACTTTACACTATTGACTGCACAAAGCTGCACAAAGCAATGATGGGACATGAACTTGACTATCCATCCTAACTTGCAACAGAAAAAATTGTGAGTTAGGATTTGTAATCCAACATCATTTTATGACAAAAAATCCCTTAAAACACTTCATGGGAAACTGAAGCTTGTATGCAAGTTTGCAAATGGCAACCTACTACTGCATACATGTGAATATATAGCTTCACATAAGTCTCTGGTCCCATTCAGCTCTAATGCATACATACCCAAAGGCTCGTCACATTTCTTCTTGTGGTTGGTGTCTCCGAGAGTACTTTGAAGAGAGTAATCTTCAGATTGTAACCCACATCTCCACCACACAGTCTCCTGCTGTTTAAAATCTGAATGTGTCTTGAAGCGTGGGTGTGCTCATATGGTTTTGTTCAGGTGTCTGCTATCTTTACAGTGGATTTTGGAATGATTAAAAGCTAATTGAGTCACTTTTTTTTTTTACCTTGACATTTTTGTGAAAAGCAATTTTTAGACTTTCTAGAGAAATCTACATTGCAGCCACTCACTCGCTAAATCAGCTTTAATTTGATAGTCCTAGACTGTCGAGGCTCTGACAAGTCTTTTAATCTCAAAGTAATTCTCCCTCCTCTTTAATTGGAGCGACTGACTCTTTTCTTTAGTCGCTTTGCTTCCTTTTCTCTGATGTGTCTGCAGCCCCTGGCAATTACGTTCTGCCATCTGAATGTTGTTTACTGGTGCTAACAACTCTGGTCAATAATAATGGCCTGTTTCTCTCTCTCACTCTCTTTTGCTTGCTTTGTCTCCATATCGGGGTAAGAGACTCTTATTCTACTGCCATAAGCAGATGGAAAGAAGCAGAAAGAACTGAGATGGATCCATTTTCAGCCCTCTGGACCCTCTTCATGATAATCCCCCATGATAAGACCATTTCTCAGGGCTGGGTATACTTCAGGAGTTTCTAACAAGAGGCAGATCAGAAGATCTGGACAGCGTTTGATGTCTGGCGGGTTCAAATGCTGCTCTGTGTATTTGGAGACTGAGCTTTGGTGCTCTGGTTTTGTGAAAAGTCAAAGTGGACCCCCAAGACACAGATTCATGCTCTTTTTCCTTCATCATCGCAGCTCTGAGTGAATCCATAACAAGGCTGAAGTTCTCCTCCAGCTCTCTTGGTTTTTAACGTACAAAAAGACTGTAACAAAACTGTTTATAAATACAGTAGATAAGTCTACTATAAATGCAATTTATTTATGTCATCGCAAATTTTGGCAAATTTTTTCTAATCCTTGCTAGTCTAGCATCTCAATGTTGTGAAGTTTAGATTATTTTATGTTCACTGATTTCTCGATAATTTGGTTAAATCTCTTATTTCTTTTAGTCATTCTTAAGATTACAGGGTTACTGTTACCTTTCCCAGTCTATACTGGCCGAAAGGCAGCAGCGCTAGCCACTGATACTCTATATTGCAAACTGTTGAGTCTTGTGAATCTTTACTCTGCTCAACTGGAATAAATAACTTTTGTAAATAACATAAACAAATTTGAGGAAACCGTTAACAACGTGTCCTTTTGATAGCACACACATGCACAGTCAAAAAAGCCTCAGTTTTCTTATAATATGCCTTTAGTTTTCCAGGATTTGGTCATGATTCCTAAATGATTAGTTTAGTGACTCGTTCATAAAAAATCCCTCCTTTAAGTAACACAACCAGCGCAGATTATGGAGCTGCTGAATGAAATCTATCTGACTCCATTTACAGCAATTACATTGACAAAAATCAACACAACATAAAATTGTTTGTGAAATTGTCTGTGATTAACTCATCAGGGAAACTCAAGGCTTGTAGAGAGAGCATTTATCATTCAGGGTCCCGGGTGAAAATATGGTTCCAGTTCCATAATCCACAGATAATTAATTCACTCTCCAGCAAACAGACACGGGTAACTTACAAAATCCCCTTCCTCCATACTAATCTTTGTGAAAGGCTTGCATAACCATGCTTCCCTTCATGCGATGTAATCCAAAAGCCATTATCTAGATGTTTGGGGTGATTCTTTAAACATTTATTCCAGTTTTGTTTTGTTTTGTTTGCTTTTCAGGAATGAATGGAGTGGTGGCTGATTCACTTTGAACTTGAACTCGTTTCAGCAGTTCTGAGTTGACTCTTTCTTAGTAAAGGCAATACTCTCCAGCAGGGTGTTCCTCAAACCTAAAGCTATATTTCACACCACATGAGAGGTCATTTTTAAAAATCCATCATGTTGGCTCTTTAAGGGAAATTCAATTTAATATTTGGGGTTGTATTTGGGGATGTATTGTCTATTCAATCATTGGAAAAAATTCCTCGGCCCTTGACCCTGGTCTCAATTCATGGCAGATTTAATCAACTCTAGTCTAGTCTAGGCAAGGCATTTTTTTGCATAGCACATCTTTGTGCTTTTCAAAAGAATAAAACAGATCAGATATAAAACCGACAATAAAAACAGAGCAAAGATAAAAAGCAAGGAATAAGACATTAAAAGCATTACATTTCTATAAAATATTCTAATATCTGATAACTAAATGAATAGTTGTTATTCACATATTGTTCACTTTCAGTTTTTTTACTTCAGCATCTAAATGTATTAATGAAATAAAGAGTTATTAAGTTATTAATAAGGCTTCTTTATGAGCACAAAGTGTAGTGTTTTTTATGCAGGCTAGAACTTTTCCTGCCAAAATTGAAGCTTTGGAAGTGGAGAGAGACTCGTCCATGGCAATCATTTCTGTGATACGGGGCATCACAGATGGCTCTCATTTTCTCCTCTCATCCTTCCACTCTTGGGAGGTGGATGATGTCTTGATTTAAGATGGATAGAACGACGGAGAGAGGAAATGAGAATGTTTCCATGGCCGTTTTGTTATGGTGTTCAGTTCTATATTTTGAAAGAGAACAATGGGAAAGAAGATTCAGGGTGAGGCTACAGGAACGTAGGGCGGGGGTTACATAGCAAGGTTTCTTTTTTCTTTTTCCATCAAAGCTGCTGAAAAGCTGCTTTCTCTCAACATTTAAAACAAAGGCTTTCACCGTGGGTCAGGGCTAAGCATGAAGTCTGGAATAAATTAGCTTGATTTTTACTCTTGTGAGAGGCTGTGTGGGGTCTGAATAAAAACAGCTTTTAAAACATTTGGTATTGTATAAAGAAATAAATCAAATTGATGTCATTTGTCCCTGAGCTTTGACTCATTACTGACAAGCATCTATACTTGTGTCAGCTTGTATTTCTTTTTTAATTGTAGTATTTATGTTCATTATTTTTTCTTACATGTTTATATACAAATGTTCTAACTGGTAGCATAGCAACAGCACAAATACAGGCTATTAAGATCGCTATTTCCATGCTCAAAATTGCACATCCTTTATTATCTCCATAGCTTTTTTTTTCTCAACAACAATTATACACGGTCACAATAAAATACACTTTTAATCAATCAGAGCATGATTCTACATAGAATATCAGATTTTTTTTAGCTGCTGTAGATCACATGATATTTAGTTTGTTTTGAAATGCAATTTATTTGTATTTTATTTAATTTGTTCCTGTATGTGTTCATTACATGTTTCCTGTTGCATCATTGTTGATGGCAATATACAGCAATGCATGGGTTCAACTTCTAAAGAGAACAATTACTGATAAATCAGCCACCTTGGAGAGGCTTTGTAATTAGGTAAAGAAAATAGGAGAGAAGGAATAGCTGAAATAAAGCTTTATAAACAACAGAGCTTGCATTGCAGGATACAAAATAGTCATCCAGTATCTATTCACAAAATGAAACAATCAAAACTGAAAGAACTAACTATTTTTTTCACCACCTTCATTATTAAAACATCTGTTTTTAAGGTGTACTGCAAAGAACAGTTTCAACAACTGACAACGTTTATTATTTTTCTCAATTTTTATTCATTATAATTAGTTGCTCGTATTTCACATGTCACATCGTGTCCTGTTGCACATGTAGTTAAATCGACTGTAATCAGGAAATGTCTTTGTACACAAAAATAAAGTTTAATACAGTCTATGGACATTGTTGATTTCTTTTGAACACATTAACACATGAGATATAAAGGCTCAGTAATATTCTAAATAGAAAAAGCAAATCAAAGCACAGAAGGTACCATAATTAGACATATTTAGTCTTGTGGAAATGCATTACAAGGCATAAAAATTCCTCACTTTAGATAAGTTCACAAAAACAGCTAATGAATATCTTTAACTAGCGGAATTAATCATGAGTTACTGTAGGAACATGTCTTAATAAAGCATGAAATATCAATCAGATTAACTTTTACTATATGTTTAAAATGTAAGTATGAGCTTTCAAATCGTTTCATAATCATTTATTAACACATTCTAAATTATTTTCATGAATTGCTAACAACTAATAATGAACTGGTTTTTAAATAGCGAAAAGTTTAATTTATAAATGATTAACTGATCCTCAACAAAGCTTGAAATTAAAGTTATTATTTTATGTAGATGCTTATAAACCAAGAATGAATCCTTTAAAATTATATTTGTACACTGCTTATAAATGTGTATTAACATAGAAACAATGTTTTATAAATTATTAATGAAATAATTGTTAATGCTTAAATAATGATTCATAGTCTGTAGTTATATTAAAGTGCTACCAAAATGTCTAATAATTGATGGTTAGTTAATAAACGTATAAAACCAGTGCATACTTATTTTGCTTTTGAGTTAAGTTGGGATTAGAGCATTACCTACAATTTTACACATTTAACTTTTTTAAATATATTATTTTCATTTCAGAGCGTCATGGTGGCGCAGTGGGTAGCACGGTCGTCTCACAGCAAGAAGGTCGCTGGTTCGAGCCTCGGCTGGGTCGGTTGGCATTGCGTGGGTTTTCTCCGGGTGTTCCGGTTTCCCCACAAGTCCAAAGACATGTGGTATAAGTGAACTGAGTAAGAATGATTGTCCATAGTGTTAATGAGTGTGTGTGTGAATGTTTCCCAGCGATGGGTTGCGGCTAGAAGGGCATCCGCCCCATAAAATATATGCCAGAGAGTTGGCGGTTCATTCCGCTGTGGCGACCCCGAAAGGGAAGAAACCCGACATGAAGATGAATGAATGAATTTTCATTTCAAATATATGGACAATTTATGGTTATGCAAACCTGTGTAAACTGTGTTCATTTAATAAGTCTAAAATGTGATGCCTAACTACAAGGTCAGTTCAAAGATGATCTGTCTTTTAACCACTAATTGGCACAAGACACAGCCTGCGGTTAGTCCAAACACAGTCTGCCAGGCTTGCAGTTCTTGACAGAAAGAATCAGCTTGGCAGATCCCATCATTTCCTTCTGGAGCTGGCCCAGGTCCCCTGCCAATCGGCCCTGATCAGAGGAGATGGGTCACAAGGCTCAAACTGGCACTGGGACGGAAAGTAGGCATCTCCGGGGCCCAGGAGGGTCCAGAGAGGATCAGATGATAGGAGATACTCGGAGATGCCAGCTTGTTCATGTAGGGGGCATAGACTGCAACCGCCCTCCCCCTGGCCTGACCATAGGCATTTTGACGGGGCACCAAGCTGTTCCATCTGTCCCAGAGAATCAAGGCTCATTCTCTGAGTATAGAAGCTTAACTCATATCCCTTTTATCAAAGACACATCAGATCCATCCCTCTGTCTTCTGTGGCAGGACGCCAGTGCAGCACCAGGCCTGACAGACAGACCGTGACCACGAGCGATTCCTTATGTTGCTTGTTCAAATGAATCTGCTAACAAGCTCACAGAGCATTTAAGATTCCTACCAACATTTTTGTTGAAAAAAATCAAAGAGTGATTTTATGTTACTTAAAAATGCTATACGTTGAATTCCAGAACAAAAAAAATACCCTCCACTATTTTTCATGACCAGAGGGGTGGAACAAAGAAGACAGGTCTATGGTTAATGTCTATAAAGGTCTATGGGAATTTTTTTGTTTTATGTATTAAAAGTAAAAATGTTTTTAAATGTAACACAATGTTTTCCATTGATTAAATTACAAATACACTAGTAAAGGTAAACTTGAATGTTAACCTCAAGGCAAATATAATCAATACAATAATTTGTTTATTATTGTTTTGTTATTATTATTATTATTATTATTATTATTATTATTATTATTATTATTATTATTAATATTATTCCTGGTAGAAAATGTGCGTATTCATGTGCTTCTGTTGATCAAAATATAAAGGGGTTTTGAGCTGGATTTTTTTTTGTAGTGTAAAAGTGTTTAGATCATTTTTGAATGTGCTTTTAAATCGAATTACAAAAAGCTCCTTGGGTTCTTAAAGGTGCAGATGGTCGTGTCAGATGATCAATGTGCAGATGATCAATGTGCGATTAGAATATGAAAATTATAATGAGCAAGAATGGAAAATAATTAGATAGATGGACAGACATACAGACAGACAGACTAATAACGACTAATTTGGCAATTAGATTATCTAACATGTCTTATTTTAACTTATTTAACTATCTCTCTCAAAGGTTGTGAGGGTACTGCACAAGTCAGTACTGACTGCATGAAATGTGAAATACAAAAATGTGTGGCATTAAGTTTACTTTGGACATGTTAAAAGTAAGTTGATAAGAAGTTTTAATATCCCACCTTTTTATTACCAACTTCTCATCTGTAATTTTTAAGATACTAAAGTATTGTTGATTTGTTTCTCCTGAAAAAGGAATAGGTAGCAAACAAATGACCAAAGGATAATATTGTGCTAAATATAAACTTTTCTCACCTTCTATGGAAGCAAGGTTTTTACATGGGAAACTTGATTTATGCCCTTGCTGCTCAAGGTGTGGGGCTTTTGGCTCACTCTGTAAGCTTTTCACTCTATTTCAAGTGATCTGACTGCAGAAACACATATACGTGTCTTTCAGCCGCATCCAAGAGTGCAAGATGGAGCTTGTCAGTGCTTGGAATGCAAAGGTAACCAAGCAAACATGTACAGTACCTTTTCCCAGCCTGAGGGGAAATATGTATAACAACGTTTACCACCCAGAAACTCTTCATTTTTTTTCCACTGTGTGTTTTTCCATGTTGTCAGAAATGACCTCACCTATAAGGTTGCTTTAAATGAATATTTCAGTAATAAATAATTGAATGTGTGTTAACTGAAGTGGTCTTGACAGTAGTTTCAATGGACGGATGACTGTTTCTGTTACAACAGGATAATTAATCAAAAGATGTTTGCAAAACTGCTCATGACTTGTGTATGTACAAGATTTAAAGCTGAAAATCATTGACAAGAACCGATGGCTCTTGAACTTTTGGCTTTGGCCTGTATGTTTGTGAAATTGTATAAAATTTCCTGAATTTAGCTCCAGTTCATGGCTTGTGACAGTTTAACAAAATTAACCAAATTTAGATTTTTATAAGACAACATACTTTTTTTCCTCAATGAATTTGTAGTTGAAAATCATTATACCAATATGATTATTTCAGCTGACCAAAAAGGCCTTTATATCCTGTGTGTTAATTCTGTGTTTCTGAGGTTGAAGAAAGATGACGGAATGTACCTTGTAAGAAACAATGTCAAGAATGTGAAAGAGAAACCAAACTCTACTCTTTATCTGTTTTTCTTCATTTTGAGGGAGGCATTTAAATTGAAAGAGATTAACATAAAATGAATTTGATTGGAAGGGTTCCCAATATATTTGCATATGTGTTTTTGTTAAAGTGAATAGAGGGGGACAAAAGACAGGGACTCAGACAGAGCTAAGACGGGTTTTTGGGCTGTGACTGATGATAGCTTTTCAATAAAAATGGGTTCGATTTGACTTATAAAAGCTTTACTGATTTTTTAATAACCTAATAATCATAAATTAACACCATTTTTATGTTCTTTAAAGAAAGAAAATCCACCATAAAAATAAAAAAACACCCTCCCGTATTGTTTTTTTTTTTTTTCAAACCTTTAAAGACTTATTTCCTCTTCTGAACATAATTTGCGTTTGTTTTGGATACAAGCCAAAGTTTTTGTTTATGTAAAAATCTGAGTAACTACACTATTTTTAGCACGCCATTTAAAATAATTGAGTTTAAACTCCTTTTTTATACTTTGTCCTACAAATAAAATCCTACTTTACCACAGAGTACAGACAAAGTTTACTTGACTTACAGCCAATTTCCTGTACACTGAGTAGTCTGGTGTCTATAGAGGATACAGTGCTTTAGACATCGTTCACACACTAAAACACAACATGAGGCGCCTGAATCCAGAGAAGATAATTGGATTTAAGAGCTTTATTCTGTGAACTCTTTAAACGATCCCCATATTATATAGCACAAACACTGTGTCTGTCTGACCTGCATAGACATCTGTGTAATTGTTTAGTCATAGCTGTAGAAGCTGCCGTGCCTCCACTGCATGCGGATGTGCTGAAGCGTAGCGTGTCCCTGTCGAGCCTGTGGGTGTTGTGTGAACTTTGACCTCTCTCATCGCTGTTGAGCCTGGCGAGCTCCTCAGGGACTCGCATACAGTCATATTGAGTACGCCTCAGAGCTTAATTAGCTGTTTAGCACAGCGGAGTGAAGAGCAAGCTGTTACTACTCTCCACAAGAGGAGCTGTCTGCCTCACGCATCCATCAGTGGAACCATTTTATTTTTCTCCGTTCTCTTCAGAGCATTAAAACTATGGAAATTTGAACTAAGAAAATAGTTCTAGTCAAATTAAGGGCTTCGGTTATTGAAATTACTCTAAACTAGGATGTTCTGGGAGTGTTTTATACATTTAACTCAAAACTGAATCTTTTTCTTGTTAGATGAAGCATTTAGGCCAACATCTTGACCCTAATACATTCTAGTTTTTTTGACTAGCAGGTGAGTACATATTAAGTATGATAAATATATAAGTATACATTGTAAGGTTTTGCATGCTTATCATTGCAAGGTTTCACGTTTAAAACAAAGTTATTTTTCAGTTACAATATACAAAGCTCCTTATGGCTACAGAATGTGATGTAGGTTCATGGTTTGCCAGGGACCAGGTCGTAGGCACTGTACACACCTACGCTGCTGCTGCTGCTGCTGCTGCGTGTATGGCTGCAACAGGTTTACTAGATTCCGATTTTAATTTTTTGAGAGAAGAGCTTCTATCCTAGACAACTAATGGTGCAAGAGTGAACAGAGAAATGAATGGAAACAGGAACACTTTTGAAATATATTTCTTTTTTTATCTGCGTTCATTTGGACAAAGCAGTTCTTCACTTCGCAAGATGTTGCTTTATCGCTTAAAGGAACACCACGACATGCAAAATGCCAAAGGGATGTTGTTTGTTAGATACACTCTTATTATCTTCATTGTTGTTGTTTTTCTTTTTCTCCAACTGAAGGGAACATTGTGCCGTTAGCGCCCTCAAGTTTAGAGCAGAGCTTCTTCAGTTATTTGAATGAAAGAATAATATCAGAGACTTTGCGCGGTGAAGTGGAATACCGAAACGAGCTGGCTGCATTTGTTGAAAAGCAATGCCTTGACATGCTGCATTTTGAGAGCTTGTGTGTAAGGTCACAAGTTTTCTTGTTTTTGGATAGATGCAGCCCCAGCTACATAGGTGTTTAAAATCCTTTAGTCGGATTTTGCTAGACTTGGTAGGGGCTATAGTTTTCCACAAACTATACCAATAACACATATTACAAGGTTCAATACACTGATTTCTGTAGTGTCTAGCAGCTCTGGAAATCTGGTTTCTGTTATTGTAGCCAAATCGGAGTTTTCCTGGTTTCTCTTTGAAAAAAATAGACACCTTTAAGCAGGAGTGTAGTTGTTTACTTTTGTATGCATGTCATTTTATGTGCTTTAACAACAGTTGAAACTGTTGACTTTTAAAAAGTTTTTGTTGTGTCCCTGAATTCTGAACAAATCAGGCTATTAATCACTCATGGCATAAAAACACTACCACTTTTTAGTTTTTTTTTTAAAGCTTGGTGCTTTTCTTGAGAGTCAGGGATGCGGGTATAGCTTTATTACTGTCTTAAAAACTAAAAAACATTTATGTAGTGAAACAAACAAAACTGCAGGAGTCGTATGCACTGTAAAGACATATGGTGTACAATGCATTTAATAGATTTCACTGTTTGTCTATGAATTTGCTGTTCTGAGATCTGATGTCTCTGCTTGTATCTGGGCAAATCTCTGTTTCTGCAAAGGGCTTTAACTTTCTTGACTTGGCAAAACCTCACTGAATAAACTGGAAAAAGTTTTTTTTTTTTTTTTTTTTTTTCATTGATGAAAGAGTTCCATCTTTTACTTTTTTCAACATCCTCATAACTTAAATTAAGCATTTCTTTTTCTCATGACACAACTAGTGTTATTATTATTATTTAACATTGTAATATGAATATTTTTCATTGGTTGGTCATGGCAAGCTAGATCTTTTGTTGTTGTTGCTAGCATGTTGTTTTCCCCCTGGTGGTGAGGAGGGTGGGTGGTGGAAGTGTAGCGTAGGTTTGTTTGGGTTCAAGTGATATGTTCCTTGTTGAAAATACTGAAAATAAAAAGAAGCTTCTCAACATGAAATTAAATTACATATCAACATAAAAGGTTTTATTATAGTCAACTTTTGATTGACTATTGCTCACTATTATGATGAACGTATTTGTTTACATTGTCGGTTTAGTAAAGGTTTGATAAGTTTAACAGTCCTGGTTGCTTTGATTAGTTTCCTACAATAATTTTTTTTAGTTTTCATTGTTGTAGCTGCGTGTGAGTTGCACACGTCGAGCAGACTCTACTCAAGCTGACAGAGCCAGTAATACACACACAGGATGTATTATTCTATGCTTGCCTGACTGCTTAACTTGTCTTGTTTATTCATGCGATCGAATCAGTTTTAAATCTACTGTAGCTGGTTGTGTGACCGGATATGAGCTCTGCCAAGGTAAACAAATATGTCAAGATCCCTATATGTAAAAATTGGCTTCGACAAGGAAATGAATCATAAATCACAGATAGTGAGTCACTTGATGCTCTGAGTCTTCATATATGCTTTAAACTGGCGACATTAAAACCTCAAATGATAGACACACTAATGATTTGTTCATGCGTGTTTAAAGTTTGCGTTTTCAAAATATTTTTTGATACAATTTATTACTGTTTTTCTCAACAGTACCTTGACATTGTTTTCTAAAGTATATAAAAGCATGGTTTAGTTTTTGCAGTCGGCTAATTATTTTCCATTCTTAGCTCATTATAATTTTATATCGTAAAAGCACATTGAAAATGGCTCTACATGACCGTCTGCACCTTTAAGAACCCAAGGAGCTTTTTGTAATTAGATTTAAAAGGACATTCAAACATTATCTAAGCACTTTTACAAATATTCATTCATTCATTCATCTTCATGTCGGCTTTCTTCCCTTTCGGGGTCGCCACAGCGGAATGAACCGCCAACTCTCTGGCATGATGCCCTTCCAGCTGCAACCCATCGCTGGGAAAGATCCACACACATTCACACTTTAACACTATGGGCAATCGTTCTTAATCAATTCACTTATACCGCATGTCTTTGGACTTGTGGGGAAACCGGAGCACCTGGAGAAAACCCACACAATTACAGGGAGAACATGCAAACTCCACACAGAAATGCCAAACGACCCAGCCGAGCCTAGAACCAGCGACCTTCTTGCTGTGAGACGACCGTGCTACCCACTGCGCCATCGTGACGCTCTCTGCAAATATATATATATATATATATATATATATATATATATATATATATATATATATATTCTTCGTATTTATTATCTGTTTATTTATCTGTTATTTTAAAGAAGAAAAACAACATTTATGTACAATAAATTACCAGATTGTCTTGGTTACAGCTCAGACGCATACTCATGGTATGTTTTTGCCTCAATGCCAATGCGTTGACCATTAGTGATAAAAAAAATGTGGGGACCACTGGCCTAAAACATCTCAGAATGAGTGTTAGCACTTATTTTTCCTTCAGCAATGTCCAAAATTTAAAGATGCATTATTCTTGTTTTGTGTGGATTTTTTTTATAGATAAAAATTCATTTAAGATTATTTATTAGCTGAATAAACAAATTAGAAAACGTTTACTTAAAGTGTGTATGCATGAAATGCTTGGAATTCACTGACAAGGCCTTCGTGAGTCTCTGATTCAGTATGTGTTTGTGAGTAATAGTTTATAACATTCTGGCTAGAAATTCCCATTTGTAGTTGTTCTAAAGTGGTTGTCTTGCAAAGCATTACATTCTCCTGCAATAGGAATAGTCAAGAGGACCAGCACCTACCCATCAAACCTTGTCATGGCCTGCATATAGTGTGTTGGGTTCTCCCCCATGCTAGTTTACTTGAGTTGGCAGAGACACCAAAACATGATTTTCAGAGCCAAGCCTCAGTATTCATTTACAAATATCTATTGGAGCAATCACACGACCAGCCTTACTTTTCTGAGTACAGATCGCTGCAACCTGAGTTGGAAGACTTAATCCTCCCAATCAGTGTGATGTCGGACCAGGTCTATTAGCTTGTGTGTCAGCGAAGAGTTTTATTTGGGGTTGGGCTAACTTATTGGGAAAAACACTATAGATGTCACTGACTGTGCCAAACATCCAACACATGTTGCAGCGAGAGCCTGACCCGAACTCAAGTAAATGATAGAAATGAACAATAAACTTGTGTTAATCACCTTACTCAAATGTAATGTGTTCATTTACAAAGTGATTCACGTGCGCTAATGTTGTAATTTGCCAGTACTAATATGCACACATCATATCAGCAGAAAAACGGAAATATTAAAGAGAGAAGAAAGCAGTCATCGTGCTAAGAAAGGCAGACAATCATATCTGAATACATTTCACAGCCCTGATATAAAAATACCTGCCCTGGAATTATAGAGAAATATTAGAACATATATAATGGAGCATAAATAACACTTCTGATTAAGATGAAGTGCTTTTCTGTTGCTAATAATGAGAGGATGATGGTCAGTTTTAAATACAGCTCCATAAGAGACCAACAACAGGATCTCAAGTAATCACTTGTTGAAACTAAGGTCTGCAACATTTTAAACCTTGAAGCATGTACTATTTACAGAACACTATCTGCATAATCAATAACCAAGCTACTCATTGCTGTAAACAATTTGGTTGTGGATAGGCTAAAGGTGAAGATGGGTTCTCTTCACAACTTATTATGGAATATACTTTCATTGCTTTAAGCGATCTTCGTTGCAGAAAATGTTAATGCGTTCGTGGAGCTACAAAGACAGATCTTTGTTGAGTTTGTGCACACTTAACCTGTTAGTTCTGTAGCGCTTGATAATAAACTGTGCTTGATAAAGCAGCGTTTTTGAAACTCTCTAATCAAGTGAAAAGTACCTGCCTGAAGGGAATTTGACAACTTTTGTTTCCACGGAAACTATAGAATACGGAAACTTGGACTTCGAGTGTTGGTATACTGAATAATTGTGTTCAGTTTATTTTTGTTCATTAAATAACTAATGTTCTACATATTCAAAATAGGTAGAGATCTTTTTCTTGTTGTTTTATTTGCTGATTTAATGAAAGAGAATAACGAAACATGAACAGATTTTTCACGACAACAATATTTTTGTCAGCAATAAACACCGTAAATAAAATACGTGCAAACATTTATTTTACTTTAGTGTCAACTAACTACACAAGAAAACCATTACAAAGTGTGTATATCATATTAGCTAATTAAAAATACAAAATATATTGTTAAAATACATTGATGGTCAGCCTACACTAAGAAATGTACCGTTCAATTTAGTAAAGTTGCAAAACCACACTGTTGGTCACTGTTGATGCAGATACAATCATATAAATAAAAGGTAAAAAAAGAAAACAAAGAACAAGGTCATAAAAATGAAAAACCAACTACGACCTTCATGCTCTGATCCCCATGCTACCCATAGGCCAGTACACAAAAATATGTCTAAAGTTTATCTTTAAATTGTATTGCTTACTTTATTAGTTTTATAGAATAGTTTAGGAAATCTAAAGTTTGCTACTAAAGGTAAATCTAAACTTCCAAACATACATTTGACTTCACAAGTAGAGGAAGATACTTTTGTTTGTCACAATTACAACAAATATGACCAGACCTGGCTAAAATAAGGTACCTTTAAAAGACACTCACTAAGAACAAGCGGTTATCAAGGCATTTAAAAAATAAAAACTTTAAAACATAGGACAGCACCTCCTTCACCTTCTGGTTACTCAAGTGTTTTTCCAAAAATTCAATTTAGTGAATAGAACCTTTGATTTTTATTTTATTTTATTTCACCTACATTTATGAATTGAAAAGTATTTGTTGTTGTTGTTTAGAGTAAGGATTTGGTCAAAAAAATCCGAACAGCATAGAGAAGCAGGCGAAATCCTAAAACATATACAAACAACCATTTCCTTGCCAGCAGATAGACACGGAACAGTTCCTCTAAGTTGTTCATGTTGTTATCTCCGTATGATGATTGACAGACACACCTAAAGAGGGAAGGCACCTACTGATGTGTTTGAACAGGATTGAGAACAACAGTATAGATATTGGTCATAGAATGGTATGATACTATCCCAGATGCCTCCTCCAGACCATTACCCATGATGATGATGATGATGATGATTGCACTTTACATATAGAAATGTTTGTTGGATCATCATCAATAGCTAGATAAGTCCTGTGAGTTTGTTCGCTGTAATTACAAAGCATCACTTCACCCCCCTAACACCATGTGGACTGAAATTGTCAGGAGAGGAGGAAAAAAAAAGACCCTTTCGAAACCGTATCTGATCTTCTGACTCACAAAGAAAGCCCACAACAAAAAAAGTCTATAATCTTGTCCAAGATCTCTGAGTAATGGTGCAGAAAAGTGACAATTTATGAGTTGACGCAAGTGCTGCCTCTTTGATGTTAAAGTATTAGTTAAGTCGTCTGACATTACGACTAAATCTGCCAGTAACTGTTTATGCTAATAACTTGGTTTCCAGGCAGTGAGGGAGAACAACAGTGAAGATTAGAGCTGCCTTTAAAAAGCTGGAAGCTCTGGAAATGACAATCTTGTGACAACAAGTTCCCATTCATCTTTATGTTAATGTTTTTAAAGGGGCCATGTTTAGTTTTGCCTCAGTGTAAACTTTAAAAGTTTTTCTTAGGTTAAAACAGCTGGTTTGTGGGTTTCATAAAAGACAGTGGTTATACAAGCAAAATCTGTTTAATTATTGGTTGGTCCATGAGTAATTTTTTCTCCAAAAAAAGAATTGATACATTAACTACTTTACAAATGTGTGCGTCTGGGGAATTAAATTTGATGTAATTGTATTTACACAGCAATCATTTATGAGGGAAGCAATCTATCATACTCTCAAATGTTACTGTTCTAACAACACACCTGTGAGCTTGAGGGCAAAGCAAATCTACCGGCAGTCCCAGGTTACACCCATTTACTTTTATTTTGTTGGCTGTGAAGAACAAGTATTGCTGGATTCCTCTGAGATAGATTTTGCTTGGTTTTTCAATATTTTTGTTATTTTGACGGTTGTAATACAACTTAGATAAGCATAACATGGACTGACTAGAACAAAATTAATTATGCACTAAATATATTTTAAATTGGTTGCTTATTAGAGCTGTCCATTTAATCGAAATTCAATTACCATCTTGATTATGGGCTTCAGTGGTCATGAAAATAATGTTATTGAAAGAACAGGATTATTTTGTTAAACCAGAAGCACTCTCGGTAAATGCATGTTCTCTGATGAGAGCTGATTCTTTTTTTTCACATCAGTTCACCTGCAGCAGCTTGCCGAATCCTTTTTAATTTCCTGCTGTTCAAACATTTGGCTAAACCAAATTCATCCATGTCGAGTTTGTGTCGGCCAAGCAAAGGACATACTGTTTACAGCTGTGATATATTCTACATATTTATGTATGCATGTAAATATGTGGAGACAGCAAGAGAGAGAGAGCGACAGACAAGTAGAAGTACAGAAGAGTTTAACGAAGCATAAAAGTTTAAGAACAAAAACTTTACAAAGATGTTGCAATGGAAAATGTTTTTTGGTAAATCTCTTTGTAATTTGTAATTTACTCCTACAAATAATAATATTTTACCTCAAGAGTTGTAAAGTAAAAGCTGCAACAAACACTCAGCGGCCACTTTATTACGTACATAAATTACTTTATTAGGTACCTTGTTAGTACTAGGTTGGACTCCTTTTGTCTTAATCCTTTGAGGCATAGATTCATCAAAGGTACTGGACACATTTTTGAGTGTGGTCCACATCAACATGAATGCATGACTTTGTTGGCTGCACCTCCATGATGCGAATCTCCTGTTCCACCACATTCCAAAGATGTTCCACTGGCCTAAGATCTGGTGACTGTAGATGCCATTTTAGGACAGTGAACTTATCATCATATTTAAGAAAAGTGAAAAGAAAGGGATGAACAGGGTAAGAAGCATTACTCAGATACGCTGTGGCATTATCAGTTGGTACTCATGGATACAAAGTGTGCCAAGAAAATATCCCCCACACCATTACATCACCACCACCAGCCTGAATCAATTGTACAAGGTAGGATGGATCCATACTTTCATGTGGTAAATGTCAAATTCTGAACCTACTATATGAGTGTCACAACATTAACACCAGGCAACGTTTTTCCAATCTTCTTTCGTCCAATTTTGGTGAGCCTGTGCGAAATGTAGCCTCAGTTTCATGTTCTGATTTGACAGGAGTGGCACCCGTTGTGGTCTTCTGCCGCTGTAGCCTGTCCACCTCAAGTTTCAAATGTGTTGTGCACTCAGAGATCTGCTTCTGCAGATCTTGGTTGTAATGAGTGGATATTTGAGTTCCTGTTCCCTTTCTATCGGCTCAAACAAGTCTGGCTTTTCACCTCTGACCTCCTGCATACACAAGGCAATTGCACCCACAGATCTGCCGCTGGATGACCTCTTTTGGACCCACTGTTAACTCTAGAGATGGTTGTGTGTGAAAACCCCTTTAGATCAGCAGTATCTGATATACTAAGACAAGCCCATCTGACAGCCAAGCTACACTCAGTCACTTAAAGGGTCAGTGACATTGTTATTTTGAATAATATGTTGTTCAAATTGGTCTAATTGTATTGGAGCTGTACTTATTTTGCTTATAAAGTCTCTATTTTTTATTTAAATCCCACCCAACCTCATTTTCTAGCCGAAAATGAGATTTTCATTTGACAAACTTCGTAACGACTCCCCAGTTAATCATCTATTGGTTAGTGATTAGCATATTCATAATGTGTATGCAAAGTTACTGTCTGACGGTCAATGTAGATTCGAGAGATGTTGTAGGGATTCATTACGAGATGTTGGAGAGATTATTAATTCACTAACCCTAACCCTAACACACGAACACAGAGCTAGCAACTTTGATAGACACTATAACTGCCTTTGGAGGGAACACTATTATATGGTTTCTGTACATCCTGGAATTGAGCATCTTTTAATCCTTACAAGTCCTTTTAATATCCTCCTTTTAATCGTTTTAATAACACAATCCAAGTTGTGTGCCTCTCGCTCCGTCTTTCACTCTGTTTGATTCGCACACTTGTTTTCTTGTTTTCGGATGTCACAAGAGAAAGCGTTGCTTTGTGGATAGTGTTTTTGTTTGGGAACGTCCATGGTTCGAAATTTTGATTCAATCTACTCTTATAAATCCCTATAAAAGCCACAAAAAGGCTCACCATGACACGAGCCCTTTAAATCCCCTTTTTTCCTCGTTCAGGATTCATGATCGGTTTGTTTTGGATCGGATTTTATTGACCATGCCTAAATGCATCGAGTTGCTGCCATGTGTTTGGCTGCTTAGAAGTTTGCATTAAAAAGCAGTTGGGCTGGTGTGATCTATAAAGTGGCCAATGAGCTTATCTCAAAACTCAAATAATTGTGATCTCAAATAATGTTATTAATTATCATAATTATATTAAATATCTCCAAAATCTACCAGTCCTGCTGCTTGTACGTCATGTTTCTATGATAATTAAATATTTAAAAAAAGTGAATCGGATTCAAATTCAATAGTTGCTGAGAGATCTTGAGCAATTGTGTACAAACGTGATTTGAAAGTTTACAATGATAATTACTTAGGATCCATAGCACCAGCCAGTCATTGACTGACGGTCACATTCTTGGCTTCCTTCCATTGTCAGAAAACAATGATATCTTGTTCATTTAGGTGAATGGGACCTCAGGTGGCAGAATACAACACATTAATATTATACCTTTAATGAGTCATAACTCCATCAACAGTTCATTCACAGTTGAAAGCGAATTTAAAGCTGCTGTTGTAGTCCGCCTAATCCCGCCCCATAAAGAATGCTTTCTCTTAGGTATTATAACTTGCTTTCATTTGCGCTGCTTAAGGTTACAGAACTGAGCGAAAGTGCATGAATTTTGACACCCACAATGTTGTGAAGGGAACAGTTAATCCCTCAACAGTGCCTCACACGAGAATCAAATGGGCGAGATGCCAGTTCCCAACAGCGGGCACATGGGAACACATCTGAGGGCTGAATGGTTGACAGCCAACCACACCTTCATTTGTGAAGGACATGGTCTTGCGAGAGCCATTAGCCTCGAGGAAGAGAAAGACAATGTGTGTGACAGACTGCTGGGATCTAAGAGTTCAATAGCATTCCTCCATCAGCTCAGTGTGATTGTACAGTGTAGAGTGACTGGCAGGGGTGTGAAAAGGTAAACGAAGCAGAGCTTTACTGTTGCCAGCCATCAGACTGTCAGTGGAACTGAGGAGAAGAGCATAGCTGCTATTAAATCACTTTCTGTCACGGTGCCTGTGTGCCGGTGTGGAGGATGGAAGATAGATTCACTACTTCCAGATGTGACAGACACGCAGCTAATGGAGTGACAAGCGTTTGAGTGTGAATGAGCCTGCTGGGTTACAGCACACTTTTACACCTGCTACTAATGAGCCTAAATATTGGAGTGATGGATAGAGCAGCATGATTCCGGATAAACTGCAAATCAGGTTTTTTTTTTCTAAATCCGAAAGTGTACTTATTCTCTGTGCTTTTCTAGAGGTTTTGGCATAGTTTTGCAAGCAATCTTTTTGCTTTTTTTTAAACTTGTTTTTTTTTTTTACAGATACAATATAGAATAGTGTTGTATCTAGAGAAAGTACGCTGGTGCAGAGGTTAGTCAGTTGGATCCTGTCTCAATCCTGACAAGGAGATGTGTAGGGATGGGCCATATCATATTACACTTAATGGTTTAAAATTTTTATTGTGGTACTCTGACGTGTTGGACGTCAAGTGTTTTACGCATGCCTACGCAGTTTGTGTGAACGGCGCCCTCAACTCAAAGAAGAGTATTCTAAACAGTGGTGGAAAGCAAGCATGGCTTTAGGAAGTTCAGGGGAAGAGTTAAAATCCCAAAATTGAGTGATGTCATTGGTGTGGAGGTGGTTTGCATACAAAAGAACAGTTACAGAAGAACACCTGCCGGAAAATAATGCAAATTCGATGAAAAGAAATTATATGACTACAGTTTGTAATCACATGCTTGTATATTAAGGATTCGCAAAATGTAGCACTAGAACCAACCAACATGAACTGCAATCACGATGCACACTGTGGCGCTAAGCATTCTGGGTACTGTAGTGCTTAAACTGTGGCGATTAGAATATGCCTGCTAAACTATAAAAATAAAACTGTCATAAATCAACATTGATACTTAATATCACTATAACAATATTGTTAGTTTGCTAAAATCCTAAATACACAAATGGAATAATATATAATTTTCTAGTGTAAATAGTATTTTGATCTTTAACTGAGCATTTGAAAAAAAAAAATCTGTTTTGTTCTGTTCTACAGTGTAACGTGTTTAGCTTATGCCAATAAATTTTATGGTACTTATTGTGTACAATTGTATTTTTTTGTATTGTAAAAATATTTGTATGGAATATTTTGTCCTCAAAAGCGTTTTATATCTTTATCACCACACTTTCCTAAAATAACGTGCTATCATTTAAGGGCCATATTGTCCACCCCTAGAAGTGTGCATGTTCTTCCAATTTGTGCGTGAGTGTCCTCCAGGAAACAAAAAAGTATGAATTTTAAGTTTATTGATTATTTGAGTGAATATGGGCCACTTTTGGCCTCAACCTCTATTTAATTCAACCTGGAATTGCCAGCAGTCACAATATTGATTTAACAGCCTAAAAAAAATTACATAAAAATATATATTTTATTTATTTATTTATTTTTGAGAGAGAGAAGGGAGGGGGGGGAGGATACCATTATTCTCTATGCCAAGCACCATATAAAGTTCTCTCCACCACAAGCTTTTGCTGATCACTTATAGACAGCAGAGAGTGGAATATCGTCTGCTGCAGCTGTCACTCACCAGAGATCGGGCATTCATGCTCAAGTAGAAAGTGATTTATGATTGAGGGTTATTAGATGCAGTCAGGAAGAGGGAGGGGAGAAAAAGAGTGATGGATGGATGGCTCCGGTGAATGTATGCTCTCCCTGAGGCTAAAGGGTGACTCGGAGGTTGGGTCAGGATTTGAGAAATGTCTGAAATCGGATCATTATTCAGGGCTGTCATTTTTAGAACTGTTGTGATGAATGAGAAATATTTGAGAGAGCTTGAGTTGAAAAGTTTACTGAACTAATTTTGACCCAAGACTTCCACTAGAGTTCCCTCAGGGGATACTACTGTAACAATAATTGCGTTTGTTTGGCTTTGTGGAAGTTTTGGTGTAGATAATTTTATAAAGAAAGTTTATATTGCATTAAAAGAAATTGTAAAGCTTATTTTAAATAAACATATATAAACATAAACATATATATCCCTGAAAATACACATTTTAAATTAAATAAGTTTAGTAGTTAATCTAGTTAATGTGTAGGTAAAATTAGGGTTAAAAGGGTTAAAAATTAATTTCCCAAAAGGCCCAAGTCACATGTTAGTTCTTTCTTTGTTATGCATGAACACAGTCCACTTTCATTTTTAATTACAGTTTTTTTTTTTGTAGAAAACAATTGTGTTTTGAGTGTGGAGGTTAAAATATCTTCAGAATAGTATCCAAAGCAAACATGAAGCACTATCTCAGTCAGCTTTTGATTGATGAGACATGAGAGTGAACAGACTTGAAACGCAGACGGTCTCATCTGATCTGCAGAAAACAACAGAGAGGTAGAACTCTATCTGAAGATGACTCCCCGAAGAACCGTGAGAAGAAAAGAGGGCCAGACATTAATGCTGATCAAATATCTGACCCATATTCTCACAATGTCCTCATCCTTTAAGCTTTCCTTTTAGAGTAATGGATGTAGACAGTTCCTGAATGACCAGAGAATAGAACATTTTGAATGAGACTCGATGAAAGAGCCTGAACCACTGCAAGTTTGATTAAAATAATCATTCTCACTCTTTGTTTAAAAACATGCATTTAAAGAAACGTGTAAAACATTCCATAAGAAAAGATCTTACAGAGCATAAAGTCTAAGATCCTTCAATCCTTTGTATACGTATTAAGTTTGTATCCAGAGTAGCTTCAGGAACTACAGAAAATTATTTATTGTAACTTTTCGAAGTGTATGGTTTGATGTCACCAGAACTCATTTCTATAAACCATCAAGGCCTTTTTCCCATAACAGCAGAAAATTAGATGCCGCACGAAATGTTTACAGCGCTTCTGTTGATTTCGAACAGAAACCACTGTGGCAGAAATCAGACCATTTAGTTAATATTACGAGATGATTATATGTTTTAATAGTTGTCAGTCAGAGAAAATTCAAGTCTTTTTTTCTAAGAGAGACAGTAGATTGTAGATCTTTCATAGCTGTTCACGAAGCAGAGGAGCATTGGTTTATTAATAAATCAGTCTAATAGATAGGAAAAAAAATGCACAATTGCTTTAAAATTGTAGAAATAATGGGAATGGGAGCACAAGATGGTCACAATTTACCTAGAGCTAGGGAACGAATAAGTACAGTAAGTCATGTTCATACTTAAAGGAACAGTGCACCTAAAACTGAAATGTCCTGTCAGTTTTTCAACCTCACTTTGCTTATGCTGTTCATTTGTTCATCCTCATAACAATACTGTAGATTACATTTCCAAGGCTTTCAGTACTGCACTTTTATTTCAAGCTACAGAAAGGTCACGAAAATAAAATCGGCTTAATCTTTGTTGACTTCGTTTTTTTTTAGTCAATCAAACCACAAAATAACAAGTTCAATCATACCACTGACCTACTGAAGATTACATGTGAACGCATACAGTGTTGATGGCTTGTATCTCAATATTTAAATCACCCCAGTCTTAAAAGAACACTCCCCCTTTTTAAGAGTTAAACATTGAGGAACCATGATATTTTACTTTCTTGTTATATTTTTTCTATTAGATGGATGAATGGATGCCCGTTTGATGCTTGGATCCTGCTTTTTTAAATCCAGGCTAAAGACACACCTTTTTAAACAGGTGTAAAATCGTTGAATACTTTCTGTTATTGTTTGTGTGTGTCTTATCTGCTTTATTGTTCTTTGTTGTTTTGCTGTTTTACTGCTTTTACTGCGGTAAATAAAATATATTATTACTATTATTGTTAGATTAACTAATTTCTGTTATTTCATGTTATTGATCTATGCTAAAACAGTCATCTTCAGAACCGTCTAGCGTAGTTGGGGAGTGAGTTTCAGAAGAAAGAAACATTATTTGAATAAGTTCTTGGTGACTGACAAACATATATTTACTTGGATGCCTCTCCAACATTTCAGTCAATGCCCACATCTTCATTTCGGAGCTTGTTAGTGTTTTTCACACTATTACCTTCAGAAATTCAAACACTTGAGTTTTGTTTAATGAGAGGAGGACAGCACCACTTTGTGATCTGTCGCTGCTCCTCTCAGTACTGCAGAGTGGGATAGGGCTTTTGTCTCTAAATATGTAGTGTCTGTCCGTCTCTACCTGGCTGTCTAACACAAATGAACACAAATGAAATGCCACAGGCTCTTTTATTCATGCGCGTGGTGGGTGTACTTGAGTTTTGGCTGTTTTTGAGTGAATTTTAAATGCATAGAAGTGCTGACTCCCACCTGTCCTCCTCCGCGGGTCTCTGGGTGTGTGTAGGATGATGGACACACTCACTGCTTTCAGAACTCGTTTCGGATTGGTGACATTATTGCTCTTTTGCTCACAAGCAAGTCATTGCAAGAATTTCAGGACTGCTCTCTATTTATAAATATGATTCAAATTGGCTCATGTGAAAAAAGTACATGCTGTAAATATTCTGAAAATACCACCACCAAAAAAGCTAAACAAAAAAATGAAATCATATACTGTCCTGCTTCATTCCTGCATTTATAATCTATATACCACATAAAAGTGTTTAATTTTAATTTATTTGTATGAATGGGGATTAAAAAAAAAAAAAACGAATTAGATGCAGACACATCTTATTTGTATCTTACAAATTGTGTCCACATCAGACATTACAACACAACACAACACATTTCTTTTCACGCTTTACTTTTATTAGCATAAAATAATATTTAACATTTGTATGACATGTTAAATATGCATACTATTTTAAATATTGTTTATATTTACTGGCTTTTTACATAGGATGTACAATCATTCATTTAATGTATAAGCATTAAATAGGGAACACCTACTATAAAAACTTTCTTTTTTCTTCTGTCTTTATTTTCTTCCTTTATTGTCTTCCTGCTATGGTTTATTGATCAGTTGATACAATTTATATTATGAGCAATCTGAGATAGACTTGTACTGTGTAACAAATTGCATATTGTCTCTCCCCTACTATAGACAAAAGCGTCTGCCAAATGCAAAAAGGTAAATGTATATTGAATGTTAAAATATACATTTAAATATTGAATCTAAATGTCGTAATGTGGTTTTCCAAGCGTTTAAACTGTATGCAGAGAGAGGCCAATACACAAGGTTTTCTTCACAAAACCGTACTTTTATTGTGCCACCAGTGATCAACAAAGTCAAACCAACATAAAACATAAAAAAAAACAGAAAGGTCTACAAACAAAACACTGCGGTCAAAAACATACAAAACAAATGCTGAACAGCAAAACCTACACTAAATTAGACTGTGAGGACTCCAGAACATTATCACACTAAATTACACAAAAAGTCATATATGCATAACAAATCAATTTTGTTTATGCACTTAAATGTACAATTTCAAGGACATTATAGGAAAACAATGTTAAGTTTTCAATTTAATTTAAAAGATTTTTTTAAATGAATGATTAGTTGCTATCCTCATAAATTGTTATACAATGCGCTAGAAAAAAAATTATTGATCCTTCGAAATCCGATGCTGCCACATAATCTGTGTTAAGGAACATAATTCCCAACACTCTGTGTGACCCAGGCTTGGATCAAATCTGTCTGGCAGCTCTGCCTTCTGACTGCAGCTGCATTATTCATAACCTCGAGCCATGCTTAGGATGGGGTCAATTAATAGATACTGTGCTGTATGTCGATTGATAATAGCTCTGGGGAATGAAAGACAATGCTTATTGTTGATAAATCTATGTCACCTATCGGCCCTAGAGCCGGTTTATCAGTTTGTTATAAAGTTGCCATGATGCCAATCCATTGTGTTCATTGACTAACTGACTCAAACCTTAAAACAAACATCCCATCACATGCTGTGAAGAGGAGGTGGAGGTTTGTTTTGTATAATAGGACTGTCAATACTTGTGAAGATGTGGGTGCTTGAACTTTTCCGCGTTTTGTTCTACCATCAGAACGATTATTTGGGTGAAATTAATAAACTGTAGTTAGTGTTAAATGTTGCAGTTGTTTGAAAATAAAAAAAAACCTATATATCAACGGCTCTAAAAAGAACCAAACACAAGACACAAGGCCGTTTGATGTGATCACAAAAATATAAAATACTCAACTGCATACCTCTTTGCATTCTCACATGAGTGAAACCTTGAAACACAGTTTGTGCTGCAAACCTTCATTGTTTTCCCACAAAGAACAGTGCTGTTTTGATTTCTTTATGCTTCTATAAAATCTAGAAGTGTTCTCCACAGATGAGAGTATCTTAAGCCTAGTGCAAAGCATTGTTTGCAAAGCTAACCTTCAAATTCATGTTATTATATTATTGTTCTTTTTGGAATTTTTTTTTGAGGGATTGTGTCCCTGATTGTGCCGAGGTCAGGTGAGCTAGGTTTTTTTACAAACTGTACCATGTGTGAATGTAAAATGATCTGAATAAAGACTAATTGTAGCTTTTCAGGGCAAAAGTTGCAGAGCTTGAATATTTCATTTACAACCATAAAAAGCATTAAACAAAACAGCATGATGAAAGCTTGTTTAAACTTGAAAGACTATTAATCGTCTTTCACGTTTTAGTGCCATGTACTTTTCGAATCTTGGCAAGTAATTCAATTTGTTCTCTTTTTTTGGAGAAGCTCCTTTTATCTTGAAGACATCACTCCGTTGATGGAGCGTGAAACACTGTTTTGATTCATCGAATGTTCTCTTTAGTCAGCCAATCAGATGTAACGTGACCAGGGAGTTGGGTTTGAGCCAGTGTTTGCCATTTCTAAGTGTGATGTGGATCAGATGGTCAGTGAATGATACATTGGCGAGCTTTTCATATGCTGCCTGAGAATAGACGGACATTGGAAAGCCTTCTAATGCTTGATTGAACAAAAAATCGATGCAAGATTTGCAAGTTAAACTCTTACACATGGTTTTATGAAAGCAATGTTCTTGCTACTTTCATTGGAGGAGAATATTTTAACAATATTATAAGAATATTAATAACGTCATCTACTATGCCCCGTTTTGGTATGATGTGATTTTAATTGTATAGCTCCTAAAAATCTCCAAAAAACAACCCTTTTGAGAGAATGAATGAACGGCAGGGCTTTTTCTTCCTTATAGATTTACGTATAAATACTTTCCGAACACTGACTTTTAATAATGATTTATAGCTTAATAAATACATGACAGTACTGTAACATAAAAACGTAATATATTTTTAAATATATAAACATTAATATATATATATATATATATATATATATATATATATATATATATATATATATATATATATATATATATATATATATATATATATATATATTATTATTATATATTATATATAAATATTTAAACACTTACTGGTAGTTTTTCTGTTAACATTATATCCCTGTTAGCAGTCTAGAGTGTGAGTTTGCAGCAGGACAGTCACCAACGAGTAATTTGAAGCCCATAATAGTAATCAGCCATGCCCCTAATGTTAATATAATATTATATACCATTAGTTTACTGCCAAAAAAGGAGAATTAAACTCTTCTTCTAATTCTTTACTTAAAGCTCCCCCAAACCTCAAATTTAAGCCTATAGAGCCTTATCAATGTGCTGAATATTGAAAACTGACTTGATGCATAATAATAATTTCATCACAAAATCTCAAAATAGGATTTAAAAACTGCTGAAGCAGTAATTGTGACTCAATTTTGTTGACTTAAAGGAGTAATCGTGTAAGATTAACATAAGCTGAATATAACAATATTGAACCTTTTTTTTGTTTAAAAAAATTATGTTTAGGTTTTAATAGACATCAAACACAAGCAAAAAATAAAACAAGTACTACAGCAAGATCTGACAATACATGAGCATTGTTTTTATTTGCTAAATAAAGTCATCAAAGGAAATAGAAGTAGTTTAAACATGAACATGTTTCTCAAGCTGGTCATGGGTAAAGCAATGTTAATTGTTGGCATGCCATGGTCTTTTGACTTCATAGTTCATAAAGCTGTTCATGGTGAAGTGCGTATGCGCAGCTTCCAGCATGAAAGTTTCACAGTAGGAATTTGGTTCTTTTTAGAAATTTCTCTTTGGTGCTTTTTTTGAAGCTGTGAACAGAAACTCCTGGCTAACTATATATATATATATATATATATATATATATATATATATATATATATATATATACAGCTTTAAAAGTTCCTATAGAACTTTTAAAGACTCTAACGCGCAAAGACTAATTCACATAAATGTGCTTTCGATAGTGTTCTGGTAAATGTCTTTTGTTCTACAGCTTGATTTTTAAGGCAAGAAAGATTATTCTCACAAAAAAAAATCAGGATTTATGCAGTCAAAAAAAAATCCCAATACACACTTGGCTTACAGCATCAATGTAACCTCTCCATCATTATACACATGCATCATCTGCTCTACTTATGAGTGATCTTTGCTAATGCTTCTGTAATGGTCATAAAGAAACATGTCACAATTAAGCACTCCCTTATGATCATCTGCTCATCAAAGCGTAATGATTTTTGGTTCCTTAAAAGTTCCCAGAATGCCCTAACTATTCCATGTAAGTCTATAAATTGAGGGCCCTCTACATCAGGGTTCCTCAAAACAATTTGACACCCTCTATGTCAAGGGTCTCCAACTGCGGTCCTGAAGGAGAACCCTGCTTTATGCATGTGGCATCATAGATTGAATTAAAGGAAACTGTTTGATGATTATAAAAGAAATCATTTAATTTTTTCTAGACTTTTGTTCCGAACATGAAGATAGCATTCCATGACTTCCTGTAACAAATCATTGTAAAAGCTTAGATACAGTGATAAAAACAAACAAGGAAAAACTACAATCAAATGCACACATAAAATCAAATGGAATTAAACAATTCACAAATCATTTAACCCATGTAATAAATCCACGCATTTCCTTTGCAAACAGACCATTCCATTGCAAACAGAATGCTTTTCATATTCAGCTTCACATTAATTGAATCAGTCAGGTGTTTTTAAAATAATAGTAATTTAATAGTAATTTGATATTAGTGGAGAACTGTCAAGATAAATTACAATAAACCCCAAAATCAACAAGAATCAATAATTAATTAATTAATTAATTATCAATCAAGTTAGTTACAACGCATATTACTCTAGCTTAAGATACTCAACAAGAGCCTAGATTTATGTGATCAGGTGTGTTTCATGATGGTAGATGCCGGGTCTGCGGCCCTCCAGGGCCAGATTTGGCGACCGCTGCTCTACCCTACTTAAGATTCTTCCCAAAAAATATCCTGTTTTCTAGGTTAGCAAAAACATTGCTTCTATGAAAACATTCTTCAAAAAATCAACGGACTTTCTCAAGAAAACAAATTATTCAGTCTACATTACAAACACTCCGCTCATCTATATCAGTATGTGATATAGGTGGAACTGCTCACTGAAAACTCCTTTCCTAAATGCAAATTCTATTTGAGAGATGCAGTTGGTGTATCATCCCTGCGTGTGTTCCTGGCACTGTGACAGTAATGAGGAACAGATCTGGTTTCTATGGATTCTGTGGAAGCGGCTGAGGGCACAGACTGACACCGGTAATGATTACTGACACTCATCTAGCCAGCAGAACAACAGCAGCTGTGTGTGAGTGAGGAGAGAGAGAGAGAGAGAGAGAGAGAGGAGAGAAGAGGGAGAGAGAGAGAGAGAGAGAGGAGAGAGAGGGAGAGAGAGAGAGAGAGAGTGATAGAGAGAGAGAGAGAGAGATGAGAGAGAAGAGGGAGGAGTGGGAGAGAGGAGGGAGACAGACAGATTGTGAACCCTCAAGAGTTGTCTGAAGAAAATATGGGAGAGAGACAGAGACAATGTGGAAGAAGTAGAGGACGACAGGCAGACAGTGAGACAGACGTGACAGTCAGAACTAATGGGTATGTTACGTTTGTGGAACTCCTGTCAGACGCTGTAGCACTGTGGCTAATGATGCATCCTGTCAGTCCATTATCCATTGGAAACCACACTTCCTCTCCTCAAATATACCGTACACACAGACGCATGCTGACCTGGCTGCCTGGAAGGACAGCTGTTGTTATTTCCAGGGTTACTCTAGCACATATGTGGCATTCTGTATATTGAGAGGGGAGATAAACAAGGGTGTATTATGTGGAATAATGAGTAGAAAAGACTGCACACCTGTCTAATGATTGACAGTTCAGAGCAACCAGCTGACCTGTTCTGTTCAAGGCTTCCACAGCTGCACACCTGTCCTGCAATGTAAAGCTACAGAATATGGAGATGCAGATATGTCCACTGTTTACATTAGATGAGGAGCCTGCCATATAGACAGCAATGAGTATATTATTTCTTAATATTGGTAAGTCCTTTTGACATTTTGTCTACCTGAATAAGTTTGAGCTTAGGTTGATATTATTAAGCTACACCGTATAAAAAAAAACAGCAGAAACGTCTAGCAAGGATGTTGCCAGTTACTTTTTAAAATATTGTTATATTCCATATTTATATATTCCATAGTTATATTATTAAATTAATAAAAATGTATTTTGTCACCATAAATAAATAAATAAATAAATAAAATAGCAAAGTAGCTATTCTACTGGTACCCCTATTTTATCTAATTTACTGGTGGAATTCAGTAAGTCAGAAATCTTTTTGTATACAATATTATATACAAAATGTAAAAACTTTGCCATTAAATACTTTTTTCCTTGATAGCTACATTTGGCAATGACTAATTATTTTAGCAACAAATGTTTTTATCTAAAACGAGTTACAATAGGAGGGGAAAGATGCATTTTGTTACAATGACCCAGTCTAACTCGGGTTGTTTGGAACAAAAGTCAGCTGAACATATAAGCTAAGTAAAAGTGCTAATGGAAGAGTTTTGAGTTGCTTTATGAAAGTTGTTGCTGTCTCTACTTTTCTTACCTGATCATTGAGTTTGTTATACCGGCAGGGACAATAGAACCTTCCACTGTTCCTTCTCTGAACTCAAGCTTCTGGAGTGCAGGTAGGGTTGTGTGAACGATGGTAAATGGGGTGGATCTAGAGATTGGTTTGTAAGCAAGCATCAGTGATTTGAATGTAACATGTGCTGTAATGGAGCCAGTGTAGAGAGACGAATAGGTGAGTAACATGAGCTTGCTTCGGTTCCTTGAAAATCAGCCTTGCTGCAGAGTTCTGGAAGAAGAGCATTGGAGTAGTCCATAGTCTGAACCAGGATTTGAGTTGCATGCTCTTTTAAGAAAGACCTAATCTTCAGATGTTGTGCCGTGCAAACCTACATGTTGCAGTTTTCTTGGTGACGTCTTTGAAGGTCAGCTGTTCCTCCAGAAAAAGATTCCTGGCTGAAGGATAAGAGTGATTAATTAGAGTTTAATGGTGCTTCACTGTGGGATTGGCTGGGACTGTAAGAAGCAGTGTTTGTGCCATATGAGTCAGTTGGTGGAATGGCTAATAGAGCTTTGTGTCATGAGCATAGCAGTGTAGAAGAATCCATGTTTGTGGATGATAGAACCCGGGGAAGTGGTCTAGATAAAAAATAGAAGGACCTTGAGGAACCCCATTGACCAGTCGATGAGTGTTGGATACCTGACACTGAAAGATGTCAATTTACGAGTTCAATCTTGCTTATAGTTGCATGTTATCACAAACATGATTGATGAGCAATGGAAAAGTGCACAAGGAGAGCTGTCTGAACGAGGAGTCCAGGAGCAGGAAGTGACCTGGGCCTGGAGAATACCCCCCTTTGAAGAGACGAAAGGGGTGGAAGGAGGGATATTTTGCACAACGTTGATGGTGTCCCCTGAAGTCGTGTTTTATATACTGGAATATTGTAGATGGGACAATATGATTGGGTTGGTCCTAGCACCTCACAGTACTTTGGTGTGTGTACAGTTGAATGTCTACTCTTGAATCCTGTTTGTTGTTTTGTCTTGATTGTAGATGACTGGTTCTGAGTTTAGCCGCGTAGGATCTTTAGCAGTGAGACAGAGCTTTAATTTTCCAACAGTGATGTGACAAGTTTTATTCAACCAATTATTGAAAATTTGTTCAAACTATAAGTGGGACATGATTGTAATTGTGTGGGGAGGGTTGTATTGAAAAGCTTTGAATCTACCTTTGATTGTTTTCTCAAACAGTTCTATTCTTTTGCTTATGTTCTTACTTTTAACTTGTGTTTCCTTTGAGAATAGTTTGTGTGAGTGCGGAGTGATCTAAACTTTTGTCTCCCTGTGAGAAATTTCCTCACGATAAGAAATCTGTTCATTAACGCATTGGATTGAAAATGAACAGCCAGAGAGGCGTGCATGTGGAGGAGTGGTTGAGTGAGTGAATGCACTGCAGTCGTGCTGATGAGTGGGTTCAGATTAGGTGGATGAGTATGTTATGAATTTGAGCATGTGTGTCAGTAGGTGTTGTCAAGTGGGTGTAGGTCATGTGAGCTGTGGTGTGGTGTGTGTAGGGAGGGCAGGTTAGTGGGTTACAGTGTGTGGCTGTGTGTGTGGGTTGCTCTGTTAATGCAGCACCATTGGCAGTCCTCCAGAATACTTGAGTCTGTGTGGGGATCAGTTCTGCTTTCTGAAAAATCGATCACACCAGCAGCCAGAGGCAATTCAGACACACTTTTTAGACATAAAATATAGCAAGCGAGTCCATTAGTGAGACACAACTGTATAATAGTATGCCGCAGCATAAGTTATACTTTTCTGGAGCTAACAAGGAACAAGATTTGGGGAATTACTGTATCTTTTTATTCAGTTGTATGGCTGTGAATGGCTCTATGAAGTTATCTTCGGGCTGTTAGTCAAATTAATAATAAAATTATTTGCAATTTAAAAGTGTAGCTTCAAAAGTGCTCATTGTGAGTTGAGTTTGGTTTAATTGAACTCAATCTTTACATGCACTGTAAATCTATGTACTGCTTTAATGCCATGTATTAAAACTATGCTTTTCTTGAACATTTAGATGCTATTGACAAAAACTTGAAATGCACCAAAACACGATATACACAATTACAGTAAAAATAATTTTGGTATAAAATATTTATTGTTATAATAATGTCTGAATAATGATGTTTAAGAGGTGTTTTTGTTTCAGACTTCCTGAAGTCAAAGTTATGTACTCAGATGAGTTCTTTTACCTTCTGTTTTGGAGTTGGTTTTAGTGGCAGAACCCTGATGCTGCTCGCACCTTGTCCTTGGAAAGCTTGGCTCTCTGGTGCTGAGTTCACAACTATGCTTTATGTCTAGTGTTGAGTTGGAGTGTGTTGAGCATTTGAGTGTTTTCTTTTGCTTATTTATTTGCTCACCAGTCAGGTATGTTTGTTTACATGACTTGTATTTTATATTCATATTTATTTTTATATTTTCATGTTTTGTCTTTTTTTTCTTGAGCAGATGACACTTGTTTCCTACATGTGCTCTTAGACTCACCTCTTTTTTTTCCTCAATATCCTAATCAGTCCTGATCAGTTTTTCTACCTGTTGGTCCATAGTTCAGTGAATTTATAAGATCATAACTTCCTAGTGTTCTCTTCCTATTGTGGGTTCATTGTAATGTATCAAAATGTTAGTGATTTATATATGTTGTTTGATTTGTTTACTGATTTGGTTTTTAGTTTATGTTTGCGAAGTTTGTTTCTATTTAAAAAAATGTCACCCATTTTGAGTAATTATATTTTCAGTCGAGTTTTTTATGTGGGCTTGTTTTCAGTTTTTATCAAATTAAAACTAATTTTTTTTCTTGAATGTCCAGTAATTAAGTCCTGACTCCAAAGCTTCACCCAATCACAGTGAATTTGAGCCTCAAAGGAGAAAGTGGGATCAAGATGATCCTTAGAGTCGTAGCCGATCTGAATAATGTTATGGAACAATGTTATACATTTATTTTTAACCAAGTGTTTTTTATGATAGCCAAACCTTCTGTTTTATTGTTGTTTACTTTAAGGAAATTATTCAAAATCTAGCAGTTAATTTTGTAACAATGATATGTGATGCTGAATTTTCTGAAAATTGGCCATATGGGCAAAACAAAAATAATGAAAAGGAGAGGACCCAACACGGTCCCCTGTGGGACACCAGAGATGATCTGTGTTGGCGGAGACTGAATGCATTTCTCTTGAATGCGTTTAATTTCAGTCCATCAAATTGAGACTACTTCAAAAGCTAAGATTTGGTCCAGCTAAACCAATCTCCTGTCGTTACAGTGAAATTCGATGGTCAACAGTATGATGGTGTTTATAGAAGTAGTCTATTAAATTGAAGTATTAACGAAGGAAAACCACACTGTTTTTGCTTTATAAATTTAAGTGGTAACTAGTTACTTTCAGGGGAGTTTATCATACAATGCTTTGTTCACTTAGTAAATGAAACACTTTTACTTTTACTTGAGTAAAATTTTCTGAAGTACTTGTACTATCTCTCTATCCATGTCTGAAAACACGGATACTGATGTGAAGGAGAGCTGAAAGTGTCAGGCTGCAGGTTAATTAGTGGAGAACTGTGCCACGGCATGTGTGTCTATGACAGGGGTTCATGACACCACTGATAACCTCTCTCATTACCTTGGTGCTCGAGTGTCTGCATGGGTGAGAAGGAAATGCTCTGAAGAGCCTCTTAATTTGCTTTACACACATCCAACTCTCTTTGATACATTTTTTAATAGGTCTCTGCATCTCACCCAGAGAACTGAGTGATTCCCTCTTCAATTCACGTCCTTCCCAATTAATCCTCTCTTATTTTTGGAGTGTTTCTTATCTCATCAGGCTGTCTCTCACTCCTCATATTCCCTGTCGAGGGTGTGCGGCCCACGTTCACTCTTCGAGTCTGTGCACCCCTCACTTGGAGAGAATGCTTGAGATGGAGGAGAGACAAGCGCAGCGTGGGGTGCTTCCCACGTTGACGCATAGAGCTCCAGACGTCAGGATTCCTTTTGAGTCTGCGCTCATGTACATTTTTGATTATAAATCAACCAAAGAACTGCAACACACCAGTTAGACACTAACAATCTGTGCCTAACCCAGCTCACTCTCATTAGACAAAAGGTTATAGTAAACATGAAATCCATAAAAGGGTTATCTTTAGTGATTTTAGAGTATAAAACATATGCAGTTTTGTGAAAAGGATTTTTATTCACATAAACCCTCTCCTTTCGATGATGATATTCGTACATCTCGCCAATGCCCCTAACAGCCACTGAGCCCTGCACCCCCTCCATAGTCTGTCTGACGCCCACGAGACCTCCTCTCCCGCTGTGTCTTCCTCCTGCGCATTTGGCTCTCCGATTATACAGCCTGTGGGAGGCGCTTTCATCTTCATCTTACCAGCGGGCACCACCATGCCAGCCTGGCAGACATGGCCTGGTGCTGACATTTTAGCATCTCTTTTAGCTCGTCTGATATTGCTTTCCACCTGATGTCTCACTCCATCTCTGTCGGGGTCATCATCATCCCTTCAGTAGGAAAACAATTGAAACCTGCTTTTGCCATCAGAGCTTCAAATCTGATGTCATCTGACATTTAAAGAAATTATTCACAATTCCCTGTCCCCCATTAATTCATGCAATGAGGAACTTCGATAAAGAAGTGGTCTGTCTTATTCAAACAATATATGCATTCAAACCCAGCAAAATTGTATTAGTAAACACATCTCAATAACCATTTGTTTTGCATTATTGGAGGTTTTTTTTTTCTGTCTTTAAGCTATAAGCCAACTAAAGCCTCGATTGGCGTAGGCTCAGCCTTAGACATTGTGGCAACAAAACATTGGCTAAACATCTGATTAAATGGAAACTTAAGTCTTGAAGTCATGATCTGATTGGTTTAATGTATCTATGTTTCTGGAAGAAGCAAGTATTCCGTTTATTTTCAGCAGGGAAAAGGTTTATAGTGTACTGAAAATTAGAGATTATAAAGAACAACTAAACATTGGATTTGCAGAAGGATGCTAAATAATTAGAAACACTCTTTAATAGACATCCAGGGAGATTGCTTACGGCAGAAAATAGATATTTTATCCTGTTTACTGACTGGATCTGGGAAGATTTTTATTTTACAGGTCTGGCTGACCGTCCAAATCTGGATTTCCTGCCAATCTGGATTTCCTGGAATATAATACAAAGTATTAAAATATAAATTTATAATAAAAAGGAATTTCATTATGTGAAAAAAATAAGAGCCATAGAGTTCCTACTGAAATTAGAAAATATATTTGCCCTTGTTTAGTCTTATGTGGTCAATATATGATACATAAACTTCCATGTTATTTAAGCCTAATTTGTAGTTCCCAATTACTTGTAAAATGTGTGACTGTCTCGAGTGTATCCCATGCTAATCTGTTAACAGCAGCAACAGCTGCAGCAGCGTATCTGTAGCTCGTCCTCTTAATTGTCCTCTTAATATTTTCTTGGATTCAGAGACCATTGTCTGACCACTATTTGTTTGTCTGGTGAAATTCAACATCACACATTTTTACACATGCTCATTCTCAGCTTCATTTAAAAACAGCTTGCTAACCAGCTCTGTTTTCAGGCTGCTCCTGGTATTCTATCTTTATCCAGCAAAAGCTTTGAGCCTGCCCAATGGCAGAATGACTGAAACCAAACTACAGACAGGCTCTCCGCTGACACATTCAAACACTCTCAACCACAGCGATAGTTTTATGGCTCCTAAACACGATGCAGAGTAGCCACACCCTGCAGAATCTTGCATGCATCCGAGCAGAAAGGACTGCTATGATAACTCCTACTGTGGGAAACTTTTCAATTATAAGAAATGTCTTTCCATCTGCATTGAAACGCCACTGGAGGTATAGGTCTTCTCGAAATACTGACATTAGTTTCTAACTATGTTTCTAAGATTAATGAACAATAAATTCGTAGTAAAACTGAACAAAAGGCCAAACTCACAAGCCAACTGCCCTCTAATGGTTGGGAGCATTTTTGTCTGGCTGTTATATTGTTGAATTTAAACTTTTAAAACTCAGTTCTATCCTGATTTTAAAAAGAAGTAAACATGTTCAAAATAAAATTTGTGTCCTCTTACACAAATTAACTGTGTCTGTGTCAAGAGCTTGTTTTTCTTTAATGATTATGACAAATAGTTAATAAAAGCCAGATTTAACTAAAAGAATGTTAATCATATTAAAGAATTCAAAGAAATAAAAAAATCATTAAAATGTTTCAGTTTTCTTTTATTTGAATTAAAATAAAAAAGTATTTGTATATCTTGTCAATTGTCTTGAAAAAAAACCCTTGTTTATTTTTCATTTCTTCAAATTTTAACTTATTCTGAAACAAAAAATAAATCTAGATATTGTACATTTTGTAAAAGATTTAAGAATCTTTACAACCTCTCCAAATTAATGAATTTATTCTATAATTAAGGATTCAAATGAACCGGACTAATGAGCAGTTTCAGTTCATTTTAATTGACCCAATCCTGTCATGCATTTAGACAATTCCCAGCGGGGCTTCTTCCAGGAATAGGGCACCGGTTTGACGGGTGCTGTCAGGTCATTCCACCAAACTACACCTGGGATTGTGCCCTGTAATTTTCCGGCTGGCTAAGTAACTTTAAAAGACTGGCAAACAACAGCCATTTAAAAATCCCTCAGTAGAACACCCGTGACCAAACCACAGAATGTTCAGGTCTAAATCAAATCTTTGCTTTAACTCTAATGCCAAAACCAGGCCTGGTAAATAACTGACAGAATCATAATTCAAAATGTGTATATTTTTGGGGCTTTTGATCAGAATGGAAATCAGATGCTTTTGTCATTTATTTGAAAATGATGAACTAATTTCTCTTGATAGCTCACTCATGACAGCAGAAGCACCAACAAACGAGGTTCATCTTTGTAGCCGCTCTCCCTGGAGATGGAAGGAACTCGTTTTCCTGTACCATAACATCAGTCGGGCTTTAACTGAGTTTCAGGCCAGACAGTCTCTCTTTCTCTCCCTCACACACACACCACTCAGAGGGTCAACTGGAATCGACTAGCGCTTGTCCCTCGAGGTATCCTGATTCAATAATGCCATCAGTGTTCAATGACACGCATCAAATAGAGCGCTTCTTCCAGCTCCCAATAACAGCATCTCATTCTAACAAGAAGCAGTGGTCTAGTCAAGCCACACTACTTTAATTTGTTTAGTTTTTCTTTGTGTTTGTCAAATTTGCTGAGTAACTCCGAAATGAATGTTAACTCATCTTTACATATTAGATTTTTCAAGCTAAATGCTATTTTAGGAAAATGATATACCGTATGTTACAGATACATGCATTTTTTCTTAGAAAAGTGTGGAAAATAGCTGTTCTGTTTCTCAAACTGTTTTGTTTAATAAAAATAAAACTTTTTCTGGGATTTCTTGTTTGTAAAACACTTGTTTTTTCATTATTTCAAACTCTTAGATTACCAATAACATTAAAGTAGGTACACTTTAGAGAATACTTCACCCTTACAGGCACCAATTGGTGTCAGTTGTTTTACATTTCCAGAAATTTCAACAGCAAGACATTATTAAAACAGTTCCTTTATTTGCTCTCTCAAATTACATTAGTAAGCATGTAATCTGTATTTTTAGTGAGCAATAATGTTTTATTTGTGAATGAATAGGTTGATAGTAAAAGACAAGGTTGCCATATTGTATAAACTGGCAAGGCATTTTAGTATCAAACATTTTATCTTTATTTTAGTTCCAATTTTGTAGCTCTAAACTGTAGTGTAGTTCTAGCTAGCTTGAAATAAGAAACAGAACAAAGAACTTCTGGACAAACTTTATTTTGGATTATGGGTCTATACACTGTACATCCTGACACTGCAGTATAGAAGCTGAACTACTTTCAACTCTAATCTCATAGAGCTTAATATCTTACAATACAGTCCATGTTTGGGGAAAAGGAGAGACATAGGCCAGATCCAAGTTGTGTGAGCGGCAACAGTAGAAGAAGAAAGCATTCATTAACCTCCTACATAAAAATAATTTCAAGAGTTGCACAGATTATAGTAGGTTGTAATAGCAGCAGTGAAGGGCTAATATATACCAGCAGGGGAAAATCAACAAGAATCTGGGAGGCTGATTCAGCCAGAGAGGGAGACATTTTAGTGGATGGGAGGATTAAAACGGCAAAAGAATGGCAATTACCATCAAGGGTATACTGAAAAGTGGGGAAACGAATGAGACTTTAAATGATTTGGAACACAACTTCTTTTAAAAACACTTTCTTTTTTTTTTACTTTAAAAACGCTACATAAAATAGAACAATGTTTTGTTTTGTCCTCAACCTGGATTAAAGGAACTCAATATACATTTATAATACAGCTTTTGCTAAATGAAAAAAAAAATGCTATATACATAGGTGAAATTCCTCTGTTTGTCTTAAGACTGGCTAATCCTAATCAGCGATCACACATTTTTTTTATTGCTCTGTTTATAATTTTTATTTAGTTAGCAAAAATGGCTCATTTAGAAAAACTCCACATTTATCTTCTAGTTTGGGAGTAAAAGAACCTCTTTGATCAAAAACTCACTTTTAAATAGAAAAGCGTTGACAAAGTATAATTGTATATCAATTTGCATGTAAAAACAACTACAAAACAATGTCATCTGAAATATTTGCATGATTTTTGAAAAGTCTTTCCAAATGCAAGCTCTTCACTGTAGCTTGCAGTGAACTTAAAGGCTTTTAATTTATACCAAAAGTAATCTCTTAAATATATTTTCTTTTTTTTTTCAAAAAGAGACAAAGGAAAGGGTTTATTTACTATGTCATACATTTAAATGCTGTCTTTGTAAATAATTTGTCATTTTTCTTACCAGAGGAAATTGAAGCGGTAATTTCTGCTATGCATTTTCTGTTTAACTATTCAAATATTTCAAGAAGAAAACTATCAAAGCAATACTGACAAACTGGCATTAAAAACTATCAGAAAAGCTTTTGGTTGCTCTCAAGCAATGATAGTCAAGTTCTTTCTGGCAATATAGGGCAAGCAGAAAAGTGCAAAAATAACACTAAAAAGCTCCCCAAATGACAGTGCAAATGGGATGCCCCATTCTCATTATCTGACCAGGTGGCCAGTGCCAAAAATGGCTCATGAGTTGTTTTATCTCTAGAAACCCCAACAGACCCAAGACAGGCACTTGTGGGTCTCCAGCATTGCATATGCACATAAGGTTTCATAGTTTTAGCTCTTAATGTTGCGTTCCAAAGCTGGAATTTCTTGTTCGAAGGGTTCTGTTTTTTGTCTTATCCGCTTATATCGCATAACACAATAAAAAAACTACACAAACCGTTTTAATGCCCAATAATGAATGGCAGACATAATTATTTCTTTTAAACTCCATGCATATGAAAGAAATTACATTAGCTTGCTATTGAAAGAAGAAACATAAGCAATAACATGTTCACACGATCTTGAAAAAACATCCAACAAGAACAAAACTGAAAAGAGCCAAAATGTAACATACATTCTGATTGCATTGTACCCAATGTCTAGAAATCACTTATAAAATATATGTATTTAACAAATCTATCTCAGCTAAGATTGTGAACTGTCTTATTCATTCATCCTTATCTTGTTTGTACACTTACTCACAGCTGAGAGGAGCACCTGCAGTCATATTTAGACTCCCTTTACCAATTCGTCTGTGAACGGTTTTAAATTAGATTCGAAACCATTCCAAGCCTTTAGGAACCCAGGACAGTAACAATAACACTTCAGTGACGATTAAATCAAATAGCAATAAATCTGATTAATAATGTCAGAATGAGAGAGCGGTTTGTGAACCGTTCAGCAAGCAAGCATGTAGAACCTTTTATAAATCTGGCGTTTTATTTACAATAGTTTTCTTAAACACATGATTACATTGCATTTTTCAGAGCTGCATATAAGGAACAAAAGGCTTGTTTCAATTTCAAACGTAAGAATACTAAAAACGCTCTGAGATAAATGTGTGGGAGCGCAAAGCATTTAGACAGTTTTTGTAATAACGACAAAGTGCGATTCATTATTTGTAATGTAAAAAAAAAAAACAAAGCAAAAGAACATATTTGTATTTACAGATTATAATTTACTTTAAAAGAACAATTTGTGGTTCTTGATCACATGACGCCTTCTGCCCCAAAAGTCCTGTTTTCGAAGCGTTTCACGTATTCCTCGGGAGCATTGCCAACCCCTCAGCCCATGAGAAGCAGTTGGAAGAGAACATCGGAGCTCTCCCATCTTCAGGTCCACGAACACTGGTAGCGTTTGACGCAGCGTGTTAAAGGAAAGTGCTCAACGTTTGATCAACACACTTACTTAAATCCAAATCTCTCTGTAACACAATAGAGCTGATTCTCCTCTCTCAGGTCTCCAAGTTCTCGGGGTCCCTGTGCAGCCGTTTGCCTCCATAACTTCTTTAACCCAGCCAGGCGATCATGCCCAAGTAACAGAGGACCATGTTTGAGGTCGAGTTTTTCTCTCAAAGTCTTTTAAATAGCTTATTGTTTAAGAAATTTCTCCTCAAAATGGTTGATGGTGATGAAGGGGAGTACTTGTCTCTTTAAAAACAATGATGAATGTTCAACATGCTCTTAAAAAAACAAAAAATTTTATAACCAATTTTTTTCATAGAAAAGTCTTCATTTTAAATTTCCGTCCTAGGCACACTTAGATTTTGTGCTGTTGATAGCCTGCTTTTCTCGTACTCTCCTTTTTTTTTTACACGTCGAGTGAGGTGCATTTCAGTGCTCTTGTTGTTTAAATCCCCTCTGGATATTTACTGGTTTTGGGCCTGGCTGAGAGGCGGGTGGGTGGGGTCACCCGGATGCTATTTGGTGCTGTCAATCTGGGTGGAGTTTAAGTGGGCTGGGAGGAGTTAAGCGGTTGGAGAAGATCAGTTGGAGTCTTTGGCGGATGGGGGTGCCACATCTGTGTTGTTCCTGCAGGGGGTTTTGGGCCAGAGCTGTTCCTGGAGCTCCTTGACCACTCTCTCCAGATGCTCCCGTGCCTCCCGTTCCTGCATCAGATCAGCCCGCAGCTGCTCTCGGTCAGCTTCAGCATGCTGTAGTTTCACCTGCAAATCTTCTATCTGAAAACAACAAAACTCCAGGTAAGGAAGGATTGCAGGGACTAAAAATAAGACCACATCACTCCAATTCTCTCCTCCTTGGGCTGGCTTTTTGCATGTTTTATGGTTGATTTTAAATGTATTTGTTAAGGCTCTATAAGGACTGGTCAGTTGAGGCCAGTATTTCAGTTTCTCTATTTCTACAAGACCAAAATAAAAGACATTTCTGTGAATGCATTTAGATTATGGAATCAACTCACCGCTTGATGTTAAACCAAATCCAATATTCCTTTTTTTTAAAGATATTTCATTCCTTTGAAGTTTGAACTAAGTCATGCGGTGCTCTGCATCTTTTATTCTTTTCAGTGTTTTGTAGTTTAGTGTATTCATTTCACCTTAGTGTAAAGTTTATTTTATGTATTGCATTTTGTGTATCATTTGATCTTCAGACAAATAGCTTATTTTTTTATAGATAATCTTATTTATTATAATATTTGGCTCATAGTGTTTATTATTACTTTATTATTATTTAACAAGCAAAATATCTATTTTGTTTGCAGAAAAAGAAGTGATTTTTCACTTCATCATTTTGGGACTGTGAGAATTTAATTAAATGAGGATTATGTTCTTGCAATTTCAAATTTATTCATACTTGAATTTAGTTCACTTTAAAATGTTTGCAGTTTTATTCGTGTTAAAATGCTCATTTTAAGGTTGATAATTTATTTGGAAATATTTATAGATTTTTTAAATGCAAAAAGCTTATTTATTGGTGTTATCTAATCTGCTTTCTTTGCCTCAGTTAAAGTTAAAGTTAAAGTTAAAGTGCAATACATTTCAAAATGTCCAATACTCCAAAAATATTGTACACTTGTCTATTTTATTTCACGTGTTACTGAAAGGTCTAGATTTAAACAGCATCCGGGTAGCTATAATCTTCTTACACGAGAGCCAGCAGCTTAAAAGACTGCAGGATTGCAGTGAAACACAGATGCAAACAGCCAGACAGTCAGACAAACGTCTCAGTGATGTCTAGCGCTTGTTTAGTCTGAAGCACACATCTCAGGAAGTAACTAGTTTCCTTCTGAGAATTCAAACATATCTTGTCAGCCGTGAAGAGCCACACCCAGCCTTAAAGTTAATCTCAGATGGTGTGTGTTTGTGTAGGCTGTGCGATATGTGCCAACACTAGACTAGACTTCAGATTTCACCTCATTAAACACACACTTGCTATAAATCAACTGTCAGCACATTTTCAGAACTTTGACAACCATTCAGGGGCAATGCACGTCTCTTTAAAGAATGTTAAAGCTTAACAAATTGTGCAATGTGTGCAAAAGAACGTACCTGTGCGGAGTACTTGGCCCGGAGACGCCCGGCCTCGCAGCCCTTGTCACACACTCGCAGAAGTCTGGCCTGGTCCAGCTCTCTCTTCAGCCTCATACGGGACTCGTTGGCTTCCCTCATTTTCCTCTCACTCTCAGCGCGCAGGCGTTCAATCTCCTTCCGCAGATTCCTCTTAGCCTCAGTCGCCTCACGCAGTTTCTCCTTCTTAGCAACGCGGAGGAATTCCAGCTCCTGAGAAACACAGGAGAATGACCTTAAGATTCTCGCTCGGTCAACAAGACTTTTGCAACACCAAAAGGATAAACTAACCCTTTCACTTTTAGATATAATTTTCAAGTAATCTTTCGAAACTTCCACCACTACAAAAAACATATGTTGAAAAGAAGATTGATGCTCGTTTCAGCTTGATATTTGGGCCAGGAAATAAAATGTTGCATGTTGCAATAACAACTTACTACAAAAATAAAATGTTTGGTTAGAAGTGGAGGCTGCTTGAGTACAAAAAGAGTTTTCTCCAACATCGACCTGTGACTTGTTACCTTAAAATCTTTCAAATTAACCTGAACATCCTCTTAATGCAGAATAGGAAAGGTACTGGTACTGTGGTTTCTCTAAATCTAGACACATCTGCCATAAAATTAGCATCTATAGATGAGAGGAGGAATGCTATTTAAAGCCTAATACTTGATCATGAAGCTGAGATCTGCATTTGCAGTAAATTTCTATCAATTATTTTAAAAAGTGGCCATCTGAACATTAAACGGTATTGCAGGACACACGAAAGGCATTGCAGATTTCTGCAAATGTCAGGGCTTTGGTTGAATTATTCAATAGGAACTTTTTTCTTCTAAAATGTAAGTCAAAGCTGATAACAACTGTTGAATATGAGATTAATTGAGGGGGTAATTGATGGAAAAAACTAGAGGTTTTAATAGGATGTCTACAGAAGCTTTTATAAGAAGTAACAGAGCTGTGCGTGTGTGTGTGTGTGCGTGCATGCGTGTGTGTGCTTGTACGTGTGTATGTGTGTGTCTGTATACCTGCTGAAGGCTCCGTTTGGCCTGCAGAGCGGATCCAAGCTTCTCTTCCTGCTTCACCCTCATCTTCACAATCTCATGCAGAAATTTCTCCTTTGACTCTTTGGACTCCAGGCCGCTGTCCAGAGCTTGCCTCAGCGTCTCCAGCTCAGATTCCAAGTTGTTCACAACACATCCCTCTCCTCCCGGTAGCAGAGGGCCCTCTGGGGGGCTGCCTGCTGATGGAATAGCCACTGGTAAAGAAGCTGCGGGACCTGATGGAGAGCTCAGGTCTTTAGCAGAGCTCGAGGATGGAAAGGATGGTGAGGAGAGTGATGAAAGCGATGAGGTCACTGAAAAAAAGCACAGAAGAGTTTCTGAGAAGCGGAACAGAATGTGTAGGCTTCATTGGCTCATGAGTCAACACCATCGGGATCAGTTTTTCAAGCACCTGTCAAAGACTCGAGATGTGCTTTAAAAAGAGCCGTAAAGGATGAAGAGCGATTGATTTTCTGCCGCATTCACACGAGCGCTGGCACCGTTTTAATCCACCTCTCTCCAGAGCGCTCAAGGTTGACTGAAAATGAACTCTGTGCAAATGAAGTGTGAATCAAATCTTAATGTCTTTAAAGCAGCACTTTTGTTTCACAGCACACGTAGCATCCTTCGATATGCTACTTTAACTGACAAAATAACTAAAGTTGATTTGTAAACGAATTTGATCCAGTCTTTTGGTTCAAAAGAGCTTGGAGGAGGAGTGTTGGACAATTTCAAAGCAGAATCGCACGACTTACTTTTCAAAGTCAAACAGCCAAAGTCTATCACAAGCTCAGCATTATGAAGTAAACTAGGTGTGGTCAAAAAAAACTCGCTTTAAAGAACAGAAGTCAAAAACATCACATGGTCTAAGTTTGACAACATCTGTCACTTGACAAATGATGTTTAATTGTTCGTCATTTCAGTTTGTTTTGTGTAATTCTTTGTCATGACAGCAACAGACGCTATCCTCCTGGCACACGTGTATTGGTCATTACACCTTGTAAATACACAGGATAGATTTCATAAATATTGCTTATTAGACAGAGTCAGATAGTACAAACTGTATAAACTGTTTATCCACCTACAATAGCAATTCTCTATAATATTTATACTAATATTTACAAAATATATTTACTAAATACTATTTAAACTAATTAGCCTACGTCAACTATAGAATAATTTAAACATTTAATTAAAAACTAAATAATTTTTTCTATAAATGTTTAAGTAAAAGTAAAGCTAGCGTATCAAAATCCATGTTTATAATTATACTTTTGTTCTTGCTGAGATGTATTTGGTCTGACTATATTTTTAACTGCAATGAACCTTTTCTGAAATGGAAAATAAAATGTGGACCCACTTTGAAATTGTTTATGTTTTTTTTTTAAAAAGCCCCTACTATAGATTTAAAAAAAAAGATCTTTCATGTGATGTGATTTTTTATTAGTCATTTCATGAATTAAAAACAAAAATTAATTTACGTTTTTAAGTCTGAAACTGCCAAGTGTCTAGCCTCAGAGTTGCTGAAACAAAGGAATATTTTCTTGAATGTTGAGACATACAAAAATTATTTTAAATATCTTACCACTATTAGCACACACACAACTGGAAAACCAAATCCCTCGGTAGGTTCTGCATGCAAAGGCGATTGCGTTCAAGTGTGCTGCAATTTCTGTTTTGTCATCATTTTGTTTGAATTTCTGATCTGTCATCACTCTAGTGAATCGTTGATCTGATTTTGATCACTTATCTGTTAAACGACCTTAGCTAACAACCGTAAACTGCAGGGACAGCTCTGAGATGAGAAAAAGGGACATTGCGCTGTGGATTGCGCTTGATTGGCTTCTTCTAATTCACACTTCCACAGCATCCAGTCACAACAGATTTGTTGCTACTTAATAATCACTGCAGGTAACGTCATCTAAAGAGACATTCGGCATAAATCATTTAAGGGTAAATATAAATTATTACACTAAGAGATGATGCTTGCATGATGCTAGATACTTTCAAAACCCAAAGTATGAACCTCACAATAAGGGCACTTTAACCCTTTTCCATTAAACACATTGCCAACAGTCCAAATTTTTGCTAGATTTGCTATTTCATTTCATTCTTTTTAACTGTGTTCCCTTGGAGTAAAATAATACAAATAAAATAACATATATATATAATATATATATATATATATTTTTTTTTTTTTTACAGTTTTTGCTTCCCATGGTAACCCAATCCACAACCATGACATCATAAGCACAAGGCTCTGCTGCCTGAAACTGAGCTACTAAAGTGAAACAGTTACTTACATTCCTCTCGACTATCCACCTCCACTTCCACATCCGACTCCCGCTTCTCTGGGGCTGGCAGGACGGCTTTACTGGCACTGGCTGAGGGGCAGCGTTGAGGGCTGACATGAGACTCGCCTGTCAACCTCCTCTTCCTTCCCCGGCTGGCACCTTCGCTTTCTGCCCCGTGAGGCTGGAAGTTGTTGGGGGCAGATGGAGAGGGCTGTCCTCCTTTCTGCAGAGGCGTCAGAGCAACATTGGGGGCTACAGCGTTCTCCAGACTCTTGTAGTTGTAGAAGCTGTGGATGAAGATTGCAGGTAAATTAGGGCTAGCTTTTCATTAATGGTGTACTATTATTTCATGCGCTTGAGTTAGGCTCTTAACTCAACTTATTGGTGAATAATTCTAGCCAAACACAGGAAAAAATATCATTGGGAGTCAAAATGAAAGCTGGAGGAAGTAGAATGACTACAGGACTACAGTTGAGACCAAGAACTTCTTCCTAAACTAAGTAAAAAGTAAACAGTTTTTGTTATAAACTCTCTGGCAAACGTCATAATAATCACAACTTCAATAAGTTCAGAATCAATGTCAAAACGAGTTTAACAGAACTGAAGAGGGAAAACCGTGAACCAAAACGCATACAAGTGGTATGTCATGTCAAAGTTTGCATCCTACTTAGATCTAGTGGTCTGTTATTGAGAAAACCAATGGGGACTGAACCAAAATGTTAAAAAATAGAACAAATTTTCAAATCTAATGTCCCCTCCCCGAATATACTTTTCACATAGATTGTTTAATCCTGGAATTAAAAACACTAGACATATGAGGTCTTGCTTGGTGTAATATTAAGTGAGATGTGGTTGAAATCATATTGGTACCAATGCTAACTTTCACCAGACACTAGGACAGCAAAAACAAGGCTCTGACTGGTCCTGGTGCAGCAGTGCCTATATGAGAGGTGGATGGAGCCTCAGGCTAGTTTAAGAGAGGAAGTATATTGTTTTTTTTAACTAAATATATCTAAAATGTATATAAACTATGCATGTCCTGTGCGTGATCCTTTCGAGATGGTTCTGTAAAAGGTTTTAAAACTCACAGCAATCTTTTAAATGCAGTAGTCATGTAAAAAGATTAATATAAAACTTGTGCAACTTGATAATTACAATACATATATTTTGTGTGTTGTGGGCTAAAAAAATAACAAGTTACCTCTCACGTAACAGAGTAGCGGTTCTGCTAGCCCCCTCTTTATCGCTACCCGAGACGTTCGGTGACCATGGCCTGAAGGCTGAGGCTCTCTGACGAGGCTGGATGCAGTTGAGCCCCTGCAGCAATCAACACAAGTTAAAAATAATTAAATGAAAGCTGAAAGTCTCTTGAATAGAGGAAGAGAGAGCAGAAAGACGCCTGGAGGATGCCCTGCAGTACAAGTACACCGAGGTCACTGTGAAATCAGAGAACTCTGCAGGCTCTCTTCATTTTAGGAGAATCGATTTTTTTTCAAAAGAACACCATCAGTTATTTTGGGTTCAGATCTTGTTTCATATGACTCTCTGGGGCAGGAAAACAGTTGCTTGGCTCCACAAATTATCAGAGGAATGGAAAGATGTTGCGAAAAGGCTTGCATAGTAGCTTTCTTACAAATATAAATATGAACTTGACTAAATCCTGAGCTATCTTACAACTAATAAAAATGAGGCTTTTACCTTATTGGCTGATGCAGTGAGCGATCGAAGCCAATCGGGCTGCTTGTCTTTGTCTCCTGAGGGTGACTGCGCTGGAAACTCATCGTGCTTGGGCTTCTTGGCAGGGATCGGATCAGACACCTGGAAAAAGGGAAAGAAGAATGTTTTGGAGTTAGAAGGTGAACGAACATGTCAAAATTTGTGTCAAAAAAAGTGTAAAACGTCTCCAGTTGAGTCTGTAATGAGTCTGATGGAGACCCTTGGTTAACTGCAGTAGACTAGATTGGATTTTAGCAGTCTGTGTGCTGGGGGAGTCTATCGCCTCAGACTGAGCTGTGAACTGCAACAGACAGGTGCAAAGGAAACTTATCTGAAGACTAGAACTATCACTGTTAAATTTAGCTCAAGTGTTGACATTGCAAGACTGCATGAGTCCGAGGCAGGCAGAAAAGTCCTTATATCGTACACTAAAGAGTGTGTTCATGTATGTGATTAAAAGAAACATATTGCACAAAAACACAATGTATAAAATAAAAAATATTCACCCATTCAAATAAAAATTTGCATTATCCAATATAATTTTGGAAAAATCCATTTCGTAGAGTATGAAGATCATTTAAAACACAATGGGTCATTGAGGAAAATTAAAACGAATAAAATAAAATAACTAATTCGTCAATATCAATATATTTTATATTATGTAAATTTAAAAAAAATGGAACTGGTAAAACACATTTGTTTGGACTGACAGAAGTGTGAGGTTTTCCCTGGGAGGTTATGAAACCTTTCATAGGTTGATGAAAGCATCTGCTTTAATGTTTCCACATGAGCTAGGAGCGCAGAGAGACACCCAGCCAGTATTTGTTTAAGTTGTGTCACTATTGGTTGTGGGATGACCTCACTCCTGCTGGATTCCTCACTGACTGCAGTTTAATCCTGAACCCACACTGCCCTTCCTTTTCCCCACATTCATTGAGTTCAGAAACCAGCGGTGTGCAGCAGCCATTCATTTCAAACGTATTAAACAAACCACAGACGCTTCAATGACAAAATAATGCACACAGACCGGACAAGTAACTGCTATAGTTTCCTTCTCCACATAGAAATCTGTGCCAGCCTTGTCTGCTAGACTCTGAGAGCATCAAGATCTATTTTCAAGCACGGCTCCTCCTGGGAACGGTGGAGAAACCCAACTGTCCTGGCCTAGTGCCCTAACTGGCCCAGAAGTAGGGGCTTCTGGGTAAGAAGCTTCCAACTGGTGTCTGACACAATTATCTTTTGGTTTTAGAACTTTGTGAGGAAGCAGAAAAGGAAAACATTGTCATATGAAATTCAGTAGGTAAAAAAAAATGTGAAAAGAAGGAATGTATGGGACACACTGCAGATGTGAGTGTTTACATCATCGGTGAGCTCATTTATCGGGCCGGTCTGCTTGGGTGGGGTAGCTTTCCAGCAGCAGAGCCAGATTCTCTGACCCTGAACAGTCACAAGCCACGCGCCGGTGTTTATTCATGGATCAGACCTCTAACAACCCAGCACAAACTAAGAGATCTTCCTCAACCTGGCAACCTGCATTTAAATGCTTAACCACCATAGACACTAGGTATTTATTAGTTTAATATTTACAAAAATGTAAAAATCGTGACGTTTAGAATTTCCATTTAGAAGTCATATTTAATTATGCTAGCTTCCCACTAATATAAATAGTTCAGTCACATGACAAGAACAACCAACAAATATCATATCAGTGCACCATTATGGCATTTGGAAGCATCTCTTATAGCACAGAATGCATCGCTAGCCTAGTACTCTAGATTCTAGTAAGATCCTTTATCAGAAGATCCCGACAGCAGGCAGTCAGCTGACTACAGTCAGGCCGCGCTGCAGGACAGAGGAAATGACCTATAAATAACATCCTCCCTGCAGCTCGTTGCTCTTCCACTGGAGCCGCTGAAGTTTTTCTAAAGCACATCAGTTCACATCAGCTCTCTGGCTCCAAGTGGACTTTGTGAACAAAGAGAACAAACCACTCATGGTGCACTGGGACGAAGAGTATGAATCGAACCCAGAGTGAAAATAAGGCAAGTTTTCATTTAACAGCAGTCCCAGGGTGCATTTAAGATGGACTTTGAGAAGAAGTCCATCAATTGTTTCCCACTCTTCCAATAATCTATCTATCTTTATATCAAATTAGTTTGCGAGTCTTCATACTCTTGCCAGTTCAACAATAGCAGTGACTGTAAGAAAGGATGCTAGAGATAGACTGCGAGACGAACAGACAGGATATCACACCTCTTCATCAGATACAGGACGCAGCAGCAGCAGCAGCAGCAGCAAGTGACAGAAGTGTTTAGATAGTAACTATTTTTATTTAGTGTGTACTAGGCATGAACAGTTACTGTCAAATTGAGGGCCAAAAACTCCTATTTATTTTTTATTTTATTTTATTTTTATCAAATTGACTCCATTTTCACCCTGCACTCTTACAAGGAGAAAAGCAATGGATAGATGCTTTAAAATCAAGCAAATTTGATGTGGCGACTACAAAAAGGAATAAATAGGAGGGACAATTTTCTGCAAAGCACAAAAAAACGGCAGCTGTCTAAGGAAGGCTGGGGCTCACACATACACAAAATATCTCACTTTGACTTTTATGCTGGTGTTAGAATGGAGGAAGTTTTTTTAGAAGGTTTCTTGTTGCATGTTTAAAATGTGGACATGTGATTCTTGATGCAAGGGTGAAAGCGTTAGTTGAGTTGTTGAAGGCACTCTTCTGTCACAGAGGGGAGGTACTCATCATACCACCCCTCCTCACACGGTCATGCATTTCCTGTGGCACTGAATGTAGGATTTCTCGCTTAAACAAGCACCCTTACTCAAACTCTTGACTGTGATGTTGGATTGTTAAAAAAAATGTTCACAAACTTCATGTTTACACTGGACAACTTCTGAATAAAAAGAAATCTGTGATTTTAATGCTTTTCTTGAGCTGGCTTACTATTAATCGAATTATATCTTAAATATTAACAATAGAATGTAGCATGATTAGGATTTTCCACCCTGTTGTTTTAATTAAATTAACATTTAATATGAAAAAGTTTTTTTTTTGCTAAGGCTATATTTTGCCATTAAATATTCAAACTAAAATTATGATATAAACATTTAGTTCACAGTGATATAATCAAACAAATATACTAATATCACTAAAATTGCAGCAAACATAGAAATAAAAACATGATTTCTAAATCCTGCTTCTGAAATGATATGGTTGTTTGCAGCAAGTTGTGGACATGTGGTTTCATCTATAACATAACTCATTAGCCCCACACTCCAGTAACCAATCCAAATACTTGAACTTATATAAATACACCCTTAAAGTAAAAGAAAACTGACATACTTTTTAGTGAAATGTGGTTGTGCATGATCTGAGACAGTAAAATATGTGACAGAAGTGGATTTGAGTCCTTTTTTGCCAATAAAATATTCTGACAATAGACATGGCACTCCATATTGGCATGATTTATTTCTGTGCTTCTTTTTTTAAAAAGTGGTATTACTTGGAGGGCTCGCTTGTTCAAGCAAAAACTCCTACTGCCCAGGTACTCTCTAGTGGCTAAATATTACATAGTTCACACTAAAATCCTAAAATGCTAAAACTGTCCTTTTACGTAAAACACCAACACATAAATATCTGCTTCGATGATGAATGTGGCATGTTCACACACAGTGACCGCCATGCCAAGGCATGTCCCTTCTCAGTGAGCCTTTTCTCATCTCCACAGACAGCTGATTGATGATCGCTGTTAACCGTGAGACAGGTTAAGAGCATGAGACGGCTGTTTCAGGGGCTGCAACAAGCTTGTGTCTCCACGCAAGCATGAGCGGCAGGAGAGTAAAGCAGTGTGTGTAAGTGATCCTCCACCCTCTCTGTGACCTGAACATGGCCTCCCCGCGAGCCGAGCCGGAAGGGAGGAACTTCCTGTAAAACTAGCCTAGCGAACAGCTCCATCGCTACCACCACCACTCTAACAGTCTTCAAAATAGGTTGTCATTTCTCTCCAGGCCACAGCAAACCAGAGTATGCAGGTGTCAGACTGAGCCTCATCTACTTGCTTTCATGGTGCCACATGAGAGGGGAGACAAAAATCTCTGCTACAATTCAGCTTAAAAATGCTGAAAGGTTTAAGTCTATAAATGCTCTTCAAGCTACCTTACGCAGCATTGATAATAAACCAAACCAAATACATCATTTGATGCTGAATTCAAGATAAAAGCGAATGTACACATGTGAATAAAAAGAAAAATAATATTTAAAAAAAATGTATAATTCTGAATGTAGCATCTTGGTGTGGCTGGAAAGTGTAGTTGATGAATGATTTTAAATGTCTTTTATGGCTACTCAATATTTCCAGATAGCTTAGAATTTGTGGTCAAAAACTGTGCAACCTTCCCCCCATTAACACACACTGAGGGAAAGTTCCTCCTTTTATACAAGCATTCATTAACACAATTTCCAAAATACAGCAACGCATGTATGGCTCTTACAAATGTACAAATTTAATGTAAAAATGTGATATTTTAATATGTATAATATTTAAATGGAAATATAAATATCAACAAGGGTATAAAATGTGTGTTATTTAAATAATTTGTTAACTTATTTGATATATTTTTCAATAATGTATTTATATAATAATGTAATAAATGTAACGTTTATATGACAACTCAAAATGTATTATCCATTAAACATTTAAAATTATAAATCAACTTTAATTAATGGCTTTCAAATAAAATGTATCATATGCTGTTTAATATATAGGAAACATTTTTTACATGTAAATAGCTTTTTCACAACAATTATTTGGTAACAATGTATATGTGGTGCATATTAAATAAACTTAAGTAATTTTCATAAAATTCTTTCATTAATAACAACTAATTGGAGAGAAAATTACATCAGAAAACCTGTTCTACATTACTACCAGATTATAAATAGATAGTCATCAGAAAGTATATTTTAAGGATCCTCTTACAAAAACCTGAATGAGCACTTTGGATGAGGAGACTGGAAGTGTGACACATAATGTCTGGTTTATTTTCGGTGGGGAGATTCACGCCATACACAAGTAAAGTGCAGAACACTCAAGAATAAAGGTCTTGGTGGAGCCAGTCATTTAAATCTCTGGTGTATGTTTGTTGAGGTTGGGCTTCCAGGAAGAGTCCAGCCACTCCAGACATAACAAGGCCGCACATCTCCACCACAATAAGGCAAAGCATCTAAATCAGGAGCATCTCTTCCAGTCAGATCACAAATGCACAGACTCCATTTCCAGATCCAAACCACATGCACACGAAACCACATGAAATGAGTCAAATTCTGCAGTGCTGCACAGCTACAGATACAACAAACACACACTACTCAGATGCACAAACTACACACACAGAGCTGGTATTTTCTAAACTTGGTCGCAACAGGGAGGAGGGATAGGGTTCCACTTCCTCTCCAGATTTGCTTTGGCAAGGCCTCGTGTGGGAATGCAGTAGACCCCTCTCCACTACGGACACGAACTGCTCTTTCACAACTATCACAATCCCAACCCTCACTAAAGTTATACACAGCCTCAATGTGCCAATATGCAACACAAACTATGTTCAGGATTAAAAGCCACCAATGAACAGCAGCTGAAAGAGAGAAGAGCGAGTGAGTGCGAGCCCTCGGGTGTCTGCAGAAGAGAGTAGGAAAGAGAGGAATCCAGAGAGAGGCATAAATCTATGACCCGTTTAGGCGCTCAGTTAAAAGCATCTAAGAGCAAGATAATCACATTTCAATGTTTTTCAGAAGTTGTTGAAATTGCTGGGGCTGGAGTCTAATGGAGGCTTATTGATCTAGAAATGCATGCTTGCTGCTTTCTTCTGGCATGTCTTTGCTCATGATAGAATGATTTCCCCATAGAAAACGCTTCAAACTGACTGCTGCTGATCACCAGGATCCAAAAGTGGTTTGTCCAAAGTGTAAATGAAAAAAGGGATGTTTTCAGATATTGAAAGGATTTTTACAATTCAAGATACGCAAGTAACATTTCCCATATTAAACAAGATGGAATGATCTATTATAAGACTAGATTTAATAAGAAGAACACAGTAAGATCTTAGTTAAGTAATAATAATTATCTTCAGATTCTATTTTGAGAGTACAAATAACACTGAGATAAATACATATATATGAGGCTGAAGAGCCAATTTGTCACTGAAACCTTGTATTTTGTAAAAAAAAAATCGTATCTTGCTATGACAAGACCTCACAAGACCTTTTTTAGTTCTTTTCTCAATTCAAAAGATGCAAAGGTTTAACTTAATACATGTGTATATAGAGAAGTACTCAATTGACAGGGAACGTACATTATAAAACATCGCCTGTGCAATATTTGATCGTTTGTGAGGGAAAAAACTACTAGGAAAGTGAGACGGTAAAGTTGCGTTTGTGGACAGCAGTCCCTTAAAACTCAAAGACAGTTAAACCCTCTCAGCAGAGAAGCCTCTTTCACCCAGAACTCGTTTTTCCCTTTCACCTTCTTTTCTTGCTCTCTTTTTAATGACTGCCTTTCAATGCTGTCAAAGAAGCCGCCATCGTGAGCGCAGTCATAAAAATATTCAGAGAGCCTCACCGAAAAATTCCTGCATTTATGATCTCGTAAAGTCAACCGCAGTGAGATAGAAAGCATCGGCGGGAGAGATTTCTCTCATTCCTCATACGATGGATAGAACAGACTGAAGGAAGAGGTTAGGCAGGTTGATGACAGCCATGATTCCAAAAGAAAAGCGACATGTTTTACATTTTTATATATTCTAGACTCAAATGCAAACAGCCATTTAATGATATGCAAACAGTGGTATGACTAAAGCAAGCTTTTAAATAGTGACTTGATTTGGCTTTCTTTAGCGGTGTCCCTCTAAAAAAAGAGGCACCAACCAGGCGATCGAGTGCAAAAACATGCATTTGAGAGTTTTAAAAGCAAGTACTGGAAATATTTATTGGGTGGTAAAATATCACGCAGTACACTTTTGAAGGTACGAAATGGTAGATAAGAATGCCTTTGAGATCCTTCATGACCACATTTCAGTATAACTGGTAGCGTATAAGCTTTTTTCTCACTCACAGATATACAGTGAGTCGTACACTGCACCAGAACAACACTGGAGGTATCTATTTAGGTAGTCTCTACAGAGATGAATGCACATGTCTCTACATGTGACGAAGAGTAGAGCCAAAACAAACACAAGATAGGAAACAAGGCCTACAGAAACTCATCCATGGAGATTCAGAGGTCACACCCCAGAAATAAATGGAAAGGGGGAAAAAGTGAGATGAGAATGGTGAAAGAGTGATTGATTTAGGAGAAGAAGATGAATGAAGCTGAACTAGTGAGTCAGACAAGACTTGTAGTTTTTTGACTGACTAATTCTAATTGTTATGTTCTCTCTTCTATTCTCTTGTTCTTTATTTTGTGTTGTAAATGTAGTTTAGAACCCATCCAGATTATACGATTCTTTGTTATGTTTTTGTTATACGAGTAGTATAAAAATGAAGTGTTTAGAATCTGGTCCTGTGATTGATCTTGAGCTGATCCCGCGCCTCTCATCAAGAACTCAGAGTAAACAATGGCTGTGAAGTTCACCTTTACACCCAACAAGAGTATTCATTTTACAAGATTAACCATTGATGACAGCTACTTAAGGTAATTCTATACTCAATATCTCTTTCTAGAGCTGTAGGCGGGGTCTTTACGTTTGTGATGTCACAAACAAAGTAATCTGAGAGTACTTCAGTTAATGAAAGGACAATGCATATTTCTGGTACTTCTAATGCTGGTCATTTAACGTTTAAAGGTTACTCTGTATTTACTTTACAAAATAAGCCAGCTAGAATAAAATGGGTTAAATATTTATTTGAGACATACCATTAACAAACAGGTTGACCTCATTTACATTACATTTACATTTATGCATTTGGCAGACGCTTTTGTCCAAAGCGACTTACATTAGGGAGAGACAATATGCAATTTGTTACACCGTCAAAGTCTATCTCAACTTCTCACAATAGAAATTGTATCAACTGATCAAAAAACCAAAGCAGTAGGGGAAGAAGATTAAGACAGAGGAGGGACAAAGAAGGTAGTAGTGAAGAGAAGAGTTTTCAGTTGCTTTTTGAAAGCTGTTAGTGTTGCTGCTTTCCTGACCTCAACCTTTCCAAGTTTATTTCATAGGAAGCTGTAAGGCATTCAATCTTTTTGAATAGTGTTTGGGACTAATCATTGCTAGTTAGCAGGAATAAAATAAATGAAATATGGAAATGTGCCTGTTTGTCTCACTGCCATCTGTTCTGTAATGCCCTGATTTCCCTGTTGTCCCATTTTGCTACTACATAATACATCCAGACAACTTTGATAATCAATGGTCCGTTTACTGTACATCCGATCTGAGTAAACAGCAAATCAAATAAAACAAATATATGTTTCCGGTCAGTGGCCCAAAGAAACAATTGAGGTTTAATAAAGAAATAATTCGGAAGCTTGCTTTAAAAATAGCACAGATAGGGGTTGACACACAACAGGACGAACTGAAACGACCCCACCAGGCATTGCTATTAGCCGGTGAGTACTGTGCCCTTCCCAGCATGCAGTGTCTGGTCGGAACACACTGGGACAACTCGCTCATAAATGGCTCGGACTCATGAAAGCATTCGGAAGTGTTATGTGAACCCGAGACAATTTTGGAAAGTAGGAGAACACCAGGGAACGCATGGGACAATGCTTGGCCTCTGTTCTTGACACTGAGCCCCCCTCAGACCGGTGCAAGGCAGTTTTAATTAGCCCGAGTGCTCTTGTTCCACAGCAGCAGGAAAGAGAGACTAAAATAGAGAGGGAGCTATTAACAGCAGCTCTCAATTTAGCGTCCAGTTAGCCATCCGCCACACAACTGTACCCGTGTCCATAACACCCTTAACTTTCCCAAGCCTTCTTCTTGTTCACAACTGTGCTTTCTAAGAGAATATTCTGTTCTTGATTTTACTCCGTCTCCCATAGCAACTCCAAAGCTGTATCTGAATAACAGAACAAAGACTTCTTTCCTGTCCTCACTCCCTCTATCTGCCCTTTTCTGGCAGCTATTAGTTACAAGAGTCAAAACCATGGATACCTTTCAAATGTCTGATAATGGCTTTAGACAATAAAATAATTTTTATTTAATTTTTTATTGCTGTTTATGGGTTGGCGATGGTTATTTTGTCATTTGTTAAATGTATCGTCAATGTGAATGATTAGATGCAATGACAGAATTGCTGTGTCTACCATCTGAAGTATTTTCAGCGCTCTATAATGAAATTAAAATTGTCTTGTGCAATAAATCAACATTCTATAGTAAAACTACTTCCATAAGACTGTTTGTAATCAGCATTTATGGTTAGGAGCTAAGCTGTTAGAATCAAAGCTAATATTATAGCTCTGTAAGTTAATTATCTTCCTATTTTACACCCTTGTTAGAGCTCTCATCCACAATCTGCTGGGCAAATGTTAGTGTGCATTTCACCCATTTCTGTCATTTGTCCCTATGATATCATGCAGCAACATACTTCATTTGCTTAAGAAAAAAACTCTATATAAATATAGATAAAGAATAACATGTTTGTTAGATTTAAAATAGACAAATACATCAACCACTTCTGCATTACTAAGCCCATCTCTAGAATAACTTTTATCTGCAGAGGGATAACACTCTGAATCCTGCACTCCGAGAGGTCAATGGAGCGCTGTTACTGGATTGAGGTCGCAAGCTGCTGTGAACGTGGTTTGCTGACCGAGCTGGTGGTGCGAAGATAATGACCAATCAGAGGACACCACCAGGCCAGAGTGATTTAGCATGTTTGTGCTAGATTCATTTACAGGCAGGCTCCAGTCTGTGGCAAATGAATTGTAGATGGATGGCACCAGTCGAATACAATCACTGCTGACCCAGACAGAGCTTGGCTAACTCAGAGTATGCTCTCTGGCACATACACACATTTTCCACCATTGTTAACATTTAGTGCAGCAGTAATGCGTTCTATACACGCAAGCTCTTGCAGCACAAAGTAAGCTTACATACCTCTCACCAAAATCACTATTTCAAAGAAGTAAGTGCTTAAATTACAACTCCAAATCCCTAACTTACAATCACGAAGCCTTCTTCTCTCCAGCAGACAGACAAATCCTCTGTAAAAGAGCCATGCTAAAGGGATTTTTCACAGCACGGCTTCATATCACCAGTCTGCTGGTGGCTGCTGGAAAGAACACAAACACTGTCGGCTGTCCAGACAGACCAGACAAAACCTTTTCCTATCTGGGAGGAAATGGTCTGGCAACAACATGGGTGGAAAAGACCTGACTTCAAATTTTGAGGAGGATGGGGAACTTATTGGAACCGCGCTATTCACTTTTTGACACATTCTTTTAACAAAAACTGCTCGTCTAGTGAAGATGTTCCTATCAGAGCAAGAAAGCTAATGGAAATATGCACTGAATTTGAACAAACACCTGCTACATTTTTTACTTGACTCAATTCTTTATCTTGACAATTCACTAATTAGCTAATTGACTAACCCACACGAGAGGACATTTAAAAGAACAAACTTTAAACCTGTTTACGCTCAATACAATTTCAAACTCACAACTTAAACATTAACAATAGAGCATTCTAGTCAAGCTCAGAAATTTTACACGTCCTACAGAAGTGACAAAAGTTCATATACACGTCCTTCTGGCAATCTTTAAGAAATAGTTGAAGCAACAGAGCTGATGAATAAAAGGGGTTAAAGTTTAAATTGTTTAAACTCTTTTTTTTTTGATACATTGGATTTTAGGGGGAAATTTTCAGGGTTGATCCAAAAGAATGAAAATGCTGTGTCACATCTAGTCTTCCCAGACGAATCAGTTTGTAGTTGTGTGTGGAATCAATAAAGAATGACTCTGCTCAGCGATCTCAATCGATCAAAGACAAATCGCTGGGATTGATTCCATCACTATGGTGTGTGGGTTAAAAGAGTAGACACAACCCTGCTCACAGATTCCTCGAGGAAAGCTGCCAGATGCTGGTGGCCAGCTAGATTGCATGTGTGTTGCCTGCTTGACTCTTGATACACGAGGCAGGTTATCCTGCGCCGGGCAGATGGGATCATAATCCTCTCGGATTAGTCCTCTGAACCCAAACAAACATACTTTTAAATGAATATCTTAAACCCTCAATCCAGATCCACACCAACAGCCAGAGGACTAAAGGATAATGCAGACCATATCGCAAATGGGAGAAAAATGTATTTATAATGACCGATGACCTGGAAGTTCAATCCACCACAAACAAGACTGATCGGATTAGTCATGTTTGAATTTTGAGATGAGGCGAAAAAAACAACATGCAGCCTTGGTATCGGCTACCAAAGCAGAAAGTCTTTCTGGAAAGTGTGCCAGAAAGACAGGAAGAAGAGGATGACAAATAGGGGGCATGGGAAATAATGACTGTCCTACTTATGCCAAGTGACGCTAATGCCTGTCTTGCAGTAGTCAAACACGTGCTTACAGCATGACTAAGCTGGTTTTATTTCTCTGAGATGGAGTAGTGAATCTAGTGATCTTAACAATTCACGTAAACTGGCTTCCTTAATGTATTTATAGTGCTTTGTTCCAAAATGACATTATATAACTCCAAGAGACAACAGGCAGCTGCCTCATGAAGCTGAGGAAGCAATTCTTTGACTGATTGATTGAGATTGAAAGGGATTGAGCAATTCCCTTTTGCAGCCAAAGTGACTCCCCAGGTTAAAGCGTCACAAAACTCTACATTGGTCTGAACCAGCATCATTTTCATCACAATTCATTTTCAACAAGAAAATTATTCATTTTTTAGCATTTTAGGATTTTAGCATGTCCTGGTTTTAAAAAGGAAATGCTGTCCAAATCTTTGTTGTAGGGTAATCATTGTTTCGAAATGGTTTGATGCCAATAGTTGAAGTTAATAAGCAAGGCTTGTAAAAATAGTCTGTAAACATGTCTTTTCGGCTGTAAAGTTGATAATAAATGTTGTCAATAAATGTTTAATTTTTTAGTTGAGCATCATTGTGGGTCATGGTCACGGTGCATATTAAGCCCTTGGTCAAGTTGGAGTATGTGTATTGGTACACAGAAAAAATGGTAACAATTAGCATTTTAGATTCAAGTTGGCTCTCCAGGAAGTTATATGCAGTGTGTTTACATCACTCTCTAGTAGTTTTCTGGTTTGAATTTGATTGCGGCTCTTTCAACGTACATTTATTTTTATAAAAATCTGTTCCATGTGCGCATTCTGTATTCCTATGTGGCCATAAAGGTAACGAAACATTGACAAAACAAGCAAAAAAAAATTTTTTTTTTCGAAAGTAGATACATATTTATTCTTTACAAGTGCACTCAAGTCCACTCTAACATCTTGGACCAACATGGACTAAGGATTTCTGATATCAGCTGCTCCTATAAATTATTGGCACATTGCCTGCATCATGTTTTCCGAACTCTAAGTCTCTACAGACCGAACTGTGAAAATGAGTCTGTGGTGCACGTGCGCGCATGTAAATCTCCAGTTGCAGGTCTGTAATGAGCTGCTTTAAGAGCAGCAGGTGCTGGGTTTGACTTTTACCCCATGAATCCAGTCGACCCACATACACACACACACACACACACACACACAGAAACACAAACCCACATATACACCCAATCAGAGAAGCCTGAGCTGTCGTGGACTACAGCCAAGAGGCCTAGAGAGAGATGGAGAGAGAGCTCTAATGTGTCCTGGCCTTGCTCTGGCTAGACTGATAATTGATTGGTGTTTCGCAGAAGGACCGAGCGTGAACTCAGGAGTGCTGGATGCACGGCGTTAAAGTCACAGCCTGTGCTGACCGCTGCTAACAGCGACATGTCACACCGGGAGCGCCGAGCAAATCCATAAAACACTGTTAGTGCTTTGCAACCTAGGCTGACCTCTGATGTCTGAGGGTCAAACATGTCAAATATGTTGCAGGAGTGTTTCTGTTCATGAAATTTAGTTCTGCTTTCAGTTAAAGTTATACAAAGACAGCTTCACTAATAAAAAAATATATTGCCTGTTAAAGACAATAAATCTTTTAATAAGATATTTTTAATACGATCTTAAAAATATTTTTTTGTTATAAATGTTATTTATTTTAATATAAATATACAGTAAAATTAATTTTTCATGTCATCTTAATTCAAAGTTATATTGGTATTTTACAGCTAATTTAACTGTTTATTTGACTATTTTGAAGGTACTTCTCCATACTACCTTTAACCATACTTTGCCCCCTTAATGTTTGCATGCTAAAGTTTCTTTCACGTATTCAGTTAAATGTTAGTTGTGTTTTACAAATTACAAATGCTCACAAAAAAAAAACTAAATTCAAGGCATAATCCCTAAAGGTTAGTCATACATTTAAACAGAACTAAACCCAGCCATAAAGGCCTTTAACCCTACAGATTTAGAGATTTTCTCTTACGATATATACTAAGAGAAGTCAACATTAAAGTTTTCTTATCTCCGGCTTTATGACTAAAAGATCCCATCATCTGGGTAAATAAATCCCGAGCAGTCTCTAATTGAAAACAACAAAGTAAAACATAAGTTGTGCAAAAGGCAAGAGATAATATAGACATTGCATGAGATTGTTTATGATGCCTGAAAACAAACGGTTTAATGACTGCATCTTTTAAAGACAGATTGAGCACAGAGCTGATGGAAAGACCAGGTGTTAGACTGATAAACAGTCAAAACTGAAATAAAGTGGTAAAACAAGAGGGGGAAGAACAACTGAGTGTGTGAGAGATGAGTGCAAAGGGCCTATGTGGGCTGTAAAAAACAGGGTCTGTAAAAAGCTTGGGTGAAGTTGAGGTCGATCTCTCGTCCGTTCTCTGTTGAGGTGGGTTCACCCAGAGGTGAGTGACCAGTCCTGAGTCGTAAACAGTCTGAAGTTTACAGCCATCATTCTGGATGCTGTGCCCCCTCAACCCCAATCAGGATGAAGAAAGCAAGGGTGCTATAAAGTGCACGTGCAGCAGGGGACAGCAGCCTCGCCAAAGCCAGGTCAGGGCAAGCCTGAGGGGGCAACCGGAGTTCAACTGTCCTCCTGCATACTCTGCATTTCTGCAAAGCTTTGATGGCCCGCGGGAAAGCAACAAATCAAAAAGTACATTTAAATAGATCAGTATTTATTTTTATTTTGTTCAGTGAGAGTAGCTATTCCTGTAATTTTTTTACTTTTACATTTTAGTTCTCTTTAATACAGTCAGTAAATGAAATAATTACAAAAACAAATTTCATTCAATTTACTTAAATTAAGACATATATTTTAACCAACATCTCCAATCATGACCTTAGTAAAGTATTGACAAAATATCTTAGTTTGAAACCCAGGACCCTGTTCTTGTTTTCTTGTAGACTGTTAAATAAAATAGAATAAAACAGTGAAATTGATCTAATAATTTATATAAATTTACTAGTGTGTTAATAAATGTGATTTAAATTGAAATATTTCGACTTCGTAACGATAGATACTTTTAATTTGAAAATCTAATTCTTAGACTCATCTAATCCCACTGTTTGATGACTTGGCTAAAAGGAAAAGGAGAGAAGAGAAAGGATGAGAAAAAATAAAGACAAAGTGAAGAAAAAGCAAACGCTTGGGGGAGCGGCGGTCAGAGAAATCCCTGCTTCCATCTGCTCCGTATCAAAACAAACATGAAGGGTGAGAGACAGACACCAACGCTCTAATGATGAGGGGAGGTGTCAGAGGGAAAAGAAACAGCGGGAGGAGGAGGGGAAGAGAGCGAGGGAAAACGACAGGATGTTGTGGCTGAAAAAAAAATAGTAAAGGGAAAAGAGCTTGGCACTTTTCTCACTGGAGTTGCTCTTAATTAAAAAGGATTGGTTTTATGTGACTGCCAGAGGGGAGAGACAATTTACTGCAAACATGTTCCGACAGACTGAAAGAGAGAGAAAAGATGAAAAAAGAGGAAATATCTCACCCCGGGTGGCTCTGTTTAACATCACGTCGAATTAAAGTCACTAAATGCAAATCAGTGTCACAAATCATATTTAACAGGTAAATCTTTTACAGATGTTTCTTGTTTAAAGAGCTTTGTGAGTTTACTTTTATTCTTTTGAAACTTTAATGCTAGCATAACTGATTAACCAAATAATAAAATATGTGAATTCTTCCTGACTTCAGCTCGCTTTGGCTCATAGTTAATCAAATAAAATTAGAAGCTGGTAGCCCCTGAAAAGATCAAAACTGACTGCAATCCAATTTAGTTTTCAGGAGAAAAGAAACTAAAATAGGTTTGAAACCTCTCGTTGAACTGTGATTCTGAAGAACAACCGTTTAAATCGCAGGCAGGAAGAGCAGGATTTCATGGCCATTACAAGTATGCATACATTTTCTGCTCATGCAAGAATTGTGACGGCAGAAAGAGCAATTTTGCTGAAGAATGTGTCAATGCAGGAAAGTCTGTCTGACATGTGAACGGCGCAGAATAAAGAAGTACTGACCTCATCTTCACCCCATCACAAAACACGTTTCAGTTATTCATTCACTTCATCCAAATCAGCATTCTTCGTTTTGAGAAAGGTTTAACAGCTTCCGATTGCTTGTGATTTAATTATCGCCATTAAAATGTGCAAAAAAGTAAAATGAAAGGTGAGAAACTGGCAAATACTTATATTGCATTGATACTCAATTTAACCTCTGTTTATCAAGTTATGAAAAATCACGTTTACGTTCAAATAAAAATTGTTGTTATTCAGAAAATAAACAGGGATTTACTCTTATTATACTCACAAATCTACCAAGCAAAATGCTTGTTTAAAGTAATTACAATATTTTGCTCCTTAGTAGCCCCAACACAAATATTTATTAAAGATTATGCTTTTGTACTTAGTTGGGACTTTGCAGTAGATGACCATAGATTATTAGTCATTTAAACACACTGTATCGTGAAACAACACCCACTTTTTAGTCTTGTTGATTCAATAACTATTGAAATACAAAATGAACCTTTTCATCGACCAGCTTTGACTGGCAGCAATTGTCCAAAATAATTTCACGACAATGACGCAAAAGACAGGTTTCTTTCTATCGTCTTGTGTAGAAGTGAAGATATCTGGAGTTTGGGTTCTGGTATATCAGTTTATTCAATGAAAGCTGTGTAACGCGTATTGCTTAAGTATTTCCTAAATAAAATGTATAAATAGTGCAATTTTAACTTCCTGTAATTTATTCCAATTATATATGATCCAAATGTTATTTTCTTTCACAAAGTCTGACTGCATTTATTGAAAAAGTGTTTACATGTAGTGTATTCTAAAAGGTGCAAATGTCATTGTTTGTCATGCTGATTGCAATATGCAAATGTGAACGATTTAAAAAGTGTAGACTGTTTGCAAACCAGTCTAAGACGTCTAACAACATTTTTAATGGTTTCCCACTAAAACTTTCCATTGAGACACGCTCTCATCATATTTTTGGAAGCTTTGTAATTGGTGCTCAGAAGCAGTCGTTATCCTGCTCTTTGTTTAGATAGGACCTTGTGTTGTTTGAAGCATTTCTCACAGAACTGCAGGAGCATGCAGGTGCCACACACATTTACAGAAGTTTGAGATAATCAGACAAAAACCATGTTTTTACTTTGCACAGAAATGTAAACCAATTTGCTTTATTTTGTTCAAAACCAACTTGGAGATTTTCATAAACTGTGTGCGATGTGGTTTGTATAATATAAAACATTTTGCGAACAAACCCAGTCTAAAATGAAAGCAGCGTGATACAATTCTACCCTTTAATTTCCATCCAGTCTTTTGCCTCCTTTCAGCGATTGTTCTTTAGAAAGAGAACAAAGACTCCTGATCCTCAGAGAGATTGCTCATACGTCCTCTGCAGACCAAACTTTCCCACACACAGACACCCACTAGACAAGACGACACTTTGAGGTGAAGCCAAAAACGGCAACGTTATCCAAAATGCAATCTTAATCCCTGGACCTAAACATCAGAGTCCAGACAGGAGCTGTTCTCACATGCCTTCAGGCAAACACAGCCCTGCCAGCTCTAGAGTGCCAATGCAGTTACCATAGCAATGCCCAACACGGTGCCAACCAAAAAGCTGCATTTAGGGCATGCTTATGTCTGTTACAGGAGAACTCTGCCCCGTTTGCAAGCGATCAGCAGACTTGTAGATGTGTGTGAACTTGTCTGTGAGTGTTTGTGTTTGTATGCACCTGCCTCTGAAAGAGGGCACGCTGATGTTGGCATTGCTCAAGTCTAATGCTGTAGTGCTGCATACCAGAGCACACCTGAACCCTGAGCCCATAATCTGAGATCTGACGAGCACGTACAGACACGAAACTGGAAATTCCTTTCCTTCGTTCAACAACCACTGCAGAAAAAAGGAACAAGCTTTTCTTTTTTCTCAGGTCTCCAAAGAACCGAAGTGGGTCTGACCGTGCATCTGCGTGTCTGTGTATTTGTTTAATGTAAATTGGCCTTCCAAAAGGATTCGGTGAGGCAAAACCAAAACCAAAGAGAAGTTTACAAAATCACACAGTGGAACCAATATATCTGCACAATAATTGACTCAAAACAAACTAGACATTATATCAATCGCTTTGCAACGCTGGTTTTCATTCAGAAGAATAAAAAATGGATAAAAAGAGATCACCGAAGAATCTATTTAATCTTCTCAATAACATATGTATAGTTCCTTTTTCAAGCTACGCGAAATTGTTTAAAATATTTTTTTACATTTTTATATATAAAAAATATTTTAAGTAAAATATTATACAAATAATAAATATCATTGGTACAATATTAAAATATTTAATAAAATAAATAAATAACATACACGTTATTACATTTGTTTTTAAAGGTAAAATAGTGTTAAAGGAGGTAGAATATTCATGACTACTGTTTACTATGAATCTTTTTAAACCAAAATGCATTCCTTCCACTTTCCATAACTCTCTTAAATGAAAGTACATACTAAAACAATTACTTATATCGCACACCAAATAAGTGCATGAGTTAGGTTGTAGTTAAATTGACTGTAGTTTTTTTTTTCCATTGTGAGCTATGCCACGATTATGAATCAAACCTGTTTCTGATGTTTACAAACCTGACCACAATCTGAAATTACGAGATCATTTTCGAAGCAAATTCTATAATCACAGGATCTTTAAGGATGAGAAAGAAAAAAAACAATTGTTAAACATAATAAAGCTCATTTTTTCACACAGTTTCTGTATACATTAACACACTAATTAAACACTAGATTGTATTTTCTACAGCTTCTCAAACGTACAATGAAACATAGAATGTTTCATCTGGCGGTTTCAGAAATTCCAAAAATGACCAATGAAAGAGAAGACGAAAGAGACCAATGGATGTCAGCTTTTTGATTATGTTAGCATAACATGACTCATACTGAAATCCGTGTTCACCACTTTGATCAACAATAAATATTTCAAAAATATTTAAAGATTGATATTTTCAAATCTGAAAATTAAAAAATAAACAAATGTGATGAAGCTGTATTTGAGCATTGAAACCTGTAGAAATCTCCGCCCTCCCTTCTATCTCTCTCCCACACTCCCTCTCTCTCTCTCACCCTCTCTCTCTCTCTCCCTCTCTCTCTCCCTCTCTCTCTTCCTCTCTCTCTCTCTCCCTCTCTCTCACCCTCTCTCTAAAACACACAGTAATTATGAAAGTGCCTTGGGTTCCGGTGCCTTGCTCTCTTTAAAAGTTGACCTTTGCCTCAGTTCAATCTGTCGAATAAAACTCGACGCATCAATCATCCTTCTGCGAGCTCTATCTCTCCTTTTCTCTCTACTAATGGCTCTCATCCCTCATTCATGAAGACAGACAGGAGCGAGTTGTAACTCAGAGCTCATAAAAGAGACAGATAACATGTCATGGGCAGAGCATATGCATCACAAGAGAGGAGACGTGGCAGAGGGTAGAAGAGGAAGATGCTTTCCAATCCTTTTATCATTTTTCATTATTTCATATTCGCACATCTCTGCTGTTTGGTAGAAGCACTGTCCATTTTCAAATTCCTGGATGAGCTTTAGCCTTTCTTTCAGACTACTTATCTCTCTTTCTCTCTCTCTCTCTCTCTCTCTCTCTCTCTCTCTCTCTGTTTCCTTCCATCGTGCTTGTACTCTTCGGTGTCTGGCAGAGCGAGTGTTTTTCTCCATGGAAACCGACATAACAGACTGTCTAAGCCAAACTCCAGCTCTCCAAACAGAACAAAATCAAATCTATCATCCAGTCCTGTTTTTCCTCTCTCTCGCTCTGTTTTTCACTCTTGCTCTACTCGGTCAGTTCTAAAGGATGCAGTTCTGAACACAGACGTCATTGTCGAACTCCTGGGGTTTGTTAATATTTGTATGATGAGGTTGTGCATGAAACAAGAGAGTTTGAAGAGAAAAAGGAATATAAAAGATGAAATCATTGACGTCACGCGAGGGTGTTAATTCAGCTTGAGCACTGTGGTTAACCTTCATGAATGCTAACACAATTTTGAGGGTGCATTCATCCAGAAAACTGGTCTTTTTGACTCGAACCCACTCTAATGACAAAAATTTTACAAGATGGATATTATTCTTGCTTATATAAGCATTGCCCACAGATGGAATTGACAACAGATGACAAGTTTCTTGAGGCTTTCCCAAAGACCCATGTTGTTCCGACAGGATTTAACGAATGCATTTGTTACTTAAATTTAGACACATAACATGTTCTATAAACATGTCATCTGTCATTATTGGTCTGTCAAATAGGGTTTGTCGGATAAGTTCACTCTTTTGACTACGACTATGAGGTGAAAGGTCATAAACAGTTAAGAAGCCCAAAAATACTAATAAATCCAATTGACTTGCTGGCTTCTTCATATTAACGTCCACATGCCAGGAGATTTGCGAGGGTGTGTGTGTAAGATTTCGAATTGCCTTATTACTAGTCGGAGATCTCAGCTACACTACAAAACAGCCATCTGTAAATAGTGTTGCAACAAATCACTGTGTGTGCCACTTTGTTTTGTCTGGAGAATGTGTATCTTGTTATCTTGAGCCTATTTGGATTCATATCTCTCTTGACCTAAACTTTTAAACATTCGTGTTTGCACAACTGAAATCCCAGATGCTCTCTAAACAGTCAATTTCATTTTTATTTTTGGAAAAAAATTATATTTATTTATGCAAAATTTTTGTTATTTCTTAAAACATTAATGCAAAGTTTTCCAAGAGAAAACGTAAATTTATAAAATGCAAAAAAAATGAAGGACATTTTTCTTGTTCTACAGACTTATATGAAACCGATCAAAATAATAGTAAAGAATAACAGTAAAAATATTAATTTCATCAGTCAAAGTCAGTTGATTTCTTTACCTCACTGGCCATACTGAGACTGTCAATAAATAAACAATGAGATTGGTAGTACAAATCTCAAGATACATCATTGAGTGTCATTTGTCTTTCTAACCTCTTTATGAATCTTATTTAGGATCAGGGAGATTCATCTGCGTTAAAGGCAAGGATGCACAAAAAAAGATCAGCAAATTCAACTTTGAATTCAGAGTCACCAATTACCACGCATGCATGTTTCTGGTAAGTGGTAAGTAACCAGAGTGCCCGAAATTAACCCTCAAAACTATAGACAAAACAAACTTTAAATATAATAAAGGCTGTGTTCCAACAGCCCCCAACTAAAAAGGCTAACCATGCTTTCCAAAATCCCCACGATTTCTCCAAAAAATGCTCATTTTCAGATATATAGTGGTATCCTAATTAAAGTCACATCTTTATCAGGATACAAGGAGAAAATGCAATCTCTTCCACTCATTTTACTCCACAAGTGTTTCTCATAGCTAGCCAATCACAAGTTTTCACTGACAGAAACGCTTACTGCAAAATAAACTACCATTCACAATCAGGCATAAGAAAAGCATTTGGAAGAAAAGAGGCTTTGCATAATTTTCCACATTGACTCAAGAGTGCGCTCCACGGCTTGGCTGAGGTTTCCGCTTTTATAGTTCCCCAGTCAGTCAGCCAGTGATGCAGTTTGAGATCAGTAAAACTCGGAGTGAGAAAATAGAAGAAGACGGCAGAGACAAAAAGAGAGAGAGAGAGAGAGAGAGCGTCAGGCAGTGTGGATGCGCCAGTGTGAGTTGGCACGAGGCAGGATTTTCCACTGCCATGCTCTGTCTCCTTCACTCTCGGACTCTGTCTTAGTCGGATGGTGCTCACAGGCCGTGTTTCCTGCTGTCCTCATCTCCTGTGGACTAGTGGGTTTTCCATAGCAGGAAACGAGAGGGTGGAAAGAAACAGAAGAGATGAGAAAGTTGAAAGGGGGAAAAATGGGAAGAAAGCCACTCTTTGGTTGGTGTCTTTGGAGAGAGTATTGTTAACTGCTGTTGAGTTTTAAAACGAATAGCTTTCCCAGGTGCCTAGCTATTATATATATATATAGTGAGAGAGAGAGAGAGAGCGAGAGAGAGAGAGAGAGAGCACAGCAAACAAACAAATGACATTCTCTCAGTCACATCGTGATCCCTCTCAATACCAGATGTGATGGGTTTGCAGTGTGAACACGACCCTGCGCCTGCAGCCTGACCCAACTTAAGCAAACACATGGACACAAAGCCTGTGCCATGGCCTCTGATGCCACACAGCTTCCCTCTCGGGAGGCCTGGCAGTGCTCAGGCAGCTGGGAGCATTTGAGGGGAACATTTGCACCAGGTTTCAACCATAAACAATGAGCTCATTCTTTCACATCTGCTCCCAGTGACGCCTGAACTCATGCTGCAGCTCCAAAACCCCAGGCCATCTCTGTTTCTATTCAGCAGCCTTTCTCAGGACATATTAGCAGAGAATTGATGTAGTTATATCTGAAGGAAGGAGAGCTGGAAGCATGAACAAGGTAGTGGGTTCAAATCCCAGGGAAACGAGAGCTGAAAACAGATCAGTGGATCTTTAGCAACAATCTTCTTCTTGTTCCTAAACCAGAATTTTTAGACAAATTTGAACACAAAAAATATTCTTTTAAAAAGTTGAACAATTTCAAATATTGTCAAAAGTCAAATTTGTGTTTAATGTTTCTCGTCGAACTTGGGAAGTAAAGAAAGTAAGGAAGCCGACTGAAGGCGAATAGGTGTGTATGCAGGTTGCTATTCAATTGTCAATGAAGATATTATAGGGGTCTACTTAAATGTGGAAAAGATATTGGAACGAAATATGAACCATCGAAAGAGTTTAAAAGTTTGATTAGTAAGCAATTTAGCACCAACAACTAAATATCCGACAAAGTGATCTAAAAGTAAAAAATAAAATTTTTGAGTAAAAAAATGTTTTTGGGTCAAAACATTAAAAAAAATTCAGTTTCCAGCTCGTCAATTGTTTATGTTTGATCACATATTAATTTACAGCCTAATACTAGACAAACCAGAGCTGAGATGTGCAGTAAAGCAGAAATATACATCAACACCCAACAGAGAGAAACATCAAGCTATTTTGTCTGAACCATTTCCTGTATAAAGAAGGATGTGAAAGAGCTTGTAAAGCGCTCCTTATGCTTCTGTGCTCTTTCACGGAGTGACCCCCCCCCCTCTCTCTCTCTCTTTTTAAACATCTTTTCAAGCTGCATGAACATTAGTGTAGAGGGTCAGTGTTCTCACTTGGTTCTTCGAAGCTAGAAAATAGAGTCAAGTTTGATGGAGTAAAACCAGAGAAATTATTGCACGACTTCCACTAAAAATTTAAAACAAAATATAAATGCAAAGTTTAGTGTGAATTCATCAGTAAATGGTCATAAAGATCTTCAATGATCTAAATATATTAAAAATAAAAGAGAAAAAGTTCAAAAATATTTTGTTAAACACAGACATCAATTCGTATACTCCTGGTGATAAGGACGAAGTAATAAAATTAAAAAGTATAACAAATAATTGAATGTGTCTTCATTTCAGTTTTGCTCCCTTTGTTGTAAATACAATCTCTAAAGTGAAATTGTGTATAGAAACATATTTGTTTTTTGTTTTTATTTTGTTAAGCTCATATCGCAAAGTGCCATTTTTAAAGACAGCATCTTCATTCTGGTCAATGACAGAAAGGTTCGAGAAAATGCATTTCTCTGCCAAGGTAGGTGCAGGGGTCACCGTGTGTTGTGACTGCAGAGGAGGAGGACAGCATGTGGGTATGTATGCGAGTATGTTTATGTGCCAAGCATGCAGCGGGGGTCTCTCTGCTCACTCTGACGGCAATGTGAGGACAGACAGATGAGCAGGTGGCGCTCAGGTGGGGGGAGTGTGTGGTGTGGGGGATTGTGGGTAACGCCAGACTTCTCTGCCCTTTACGCTCCACATGCCTTCATACTGCACATGCCTCTAACAAACACAGCAGTTCCTCCACACACACTAGGATCTCGTGAGCCTCCATCACGTGTACAGTGTGTCTTGTGTTGCCATAAGGCCTGTACAAAACCCATTTTTACAGGTTGAGCTGTAATAAGCTGTGTTCAGATGAGAAGGGAAAAGCTCAGCTGGTACATGAATGGCCCGCACACACACGCCATCAGATCTGTTTAGTGTGTGTGTGTGATTGTGTGTGTGTGTGTGTGTGTGTGTATGCATGCATGATGATAACAGAGCTCCTGACAACACACTCATTCTCAGTGGAGCGCTGAATAAACAGTGAGCAATCAGGTCTAATTATCTCATCGGACACATGCTCAAGAAAACACTAGCTCCAGTCAATACACTTCAGACTGATGAGAGCACTGACTCCGCTGGTGCACACGTAAAGAATGAAGCCAAAGGTGGATTATGCAAAACTCTGTAGAATCTGTTAGAAAGCCCAGCTTTTAAAGCTTTAAACACTTTTATAACAAAGTCTAAAAAATTTGTATCTGGACATTTTGTAAACATCACCTAATTTTGTTTCAAAGCCCTAAGATTAGAAAGTAATTAAGAAACCAAACCAATTATTAATTGCCAACCTCAATCAAATTATTTGGAACATTTAAAAATGTATATATGTTTTCTAATTCAAACTTCTACTAATAGATGAAACATAATTCTATAATAACAGAAAATATACTTTATAATATGAAGTTCAATTAATCTGATGAGTTTATAAGTTTATGTTTGGAAAATATACTATACAAAACAAACTGAAAATGTGTGTATGTGCGTGTGTGTGTGTGTTCATTTCACTTTTAAAACCATCTACAAATAAATCTAGCATATGACGATTTTTACATGTGAATAACTCTATAGGAGCATTGTATGAGCTTTGTTGGTGAAAAACAGAACATGGAACTAAGCCAGTATTACCTCTCTCACCAACTCACTCTCTCTCTTTCTCTCGGTCTGCCTCTCTCTCTCTCTCTCAAACAGGAAGTCAATAAGTTTGGCAGTCTAGCCAGAAGGCAACAGGCCAGACTACAGATGTTGCATCTTCTCTCTTTTTCCCTCTTTTTCACAGCAGCTCAGTCTTTTTTGGCTCTTAAAGTGACAGTATACTTTTCTTCTGGCATCTCTTCATTTCACTCATGGCTGTTAACTGTGAACACAGAGTGCCATTCTTCTTGTCCTCTTTCTCTCCATCTTTCCTCTCTCTAAACAGAACAAGTAGCCAAAGGGGTTATAAAACTGAGAAGAGCAGACCAGGCAGCAACACAAAGTATCTATCAGCTGATGCTAACATGCAAGCTTTACAAAGTTCTTCTGTAGAGAAGGAATCATGTCAGCGAGACATTCTTTAGGAGAACAAATAAATAAATATATATTTATATGTATATATATATATATATATATATATATATATATATATATATATATATATATATATATATATATATATATATATATAGCGTTCAAATTATGTTCTCGTCAGTTTAAACAGTTTACAACTACCTCAAAAAATTGCTACTTACATTTTTTTCATTATACTTTACTAAGCAAAATGAGATATTCAAACCATAAAAATCTGTTTATTTTGATGACTTGCATCTTTTTCCTTTTATATTCAATCATTTATATACTTTTGCCATTTTTTGTTTACAGTGATGCACAGTGCATCGCAATGTCTGGCTCAGCATTAACAGACACCAACATACATCTCACTAGCAGACTTTCAGCGTTAGCGCTTCCTGTTCTCGACTCTCATCTACCTGCTCAGTATGCACACTTGCATCTCGCTCGCTCACTTGCTCTTTCAGGCTTTTTGCCTGCGCTCTGAGTGAAAAGTGGAGCCTCGTGCCAGCCAAGAGAGGAAGCCATTAAAGTTTAATGAGAGCTGAGAGATACAGAAACGCACAAGGGTGTGCCTACCTCACACACACGCATTAACTGGTGCAAACCCACCCCCACACACACACTCACATGCCGCATAACTACCGTATGTTCTTTTATGGCATTCGTCAATTCACAATCACAACAGACCCAAGCTACACTATTCACTTACTGGCCATGGATGGAGAAAAGACAGATTTGACATGTAGTATGACCAATCTGACCTAGATATGAGGATGATGATGATGATGATTTAGCACCACACATTAGGTCAAGATATTAGCTTCACTGAATGCAGAGTGGCCTGATCAGATGTCCACTAAGTAGTGTGCTCTACCCCTACATGTTTGTGATGAATAATGTGCAAAATGGTTTCTAAAAGCAACCTAAAACAATGCTCTTGTGATCCTGATCCTCCTAAAACACCCCCTTCGCTTTTAATCTTGCTCTCTGGGTGCCATGCGAACCAAACCGATTTCAAAGGGGTTAAAAATATAATGGCATTATGAAGAACATAGCATTACCATGACAACATGGAAAATATTAAATACACTTCTTTAAGAACTGTGTGTGTGGTTCTGTGCACCTTTCCACAAAAATAAAAGTAGTTTCTAATTTTTAAGTGGTAATCTACCCTAGGTTGTTGTAGGAATCTGTGTGGTGTGTGTCAAAGCCACAGTGGCCTACACTGCACTTTCACAATGAGTTCTGCGATTATGAGTGAGCGTGTTTGTGTGTGTTTGTACACTGAAAAAGCCACTACCGCAAAACCATTTTACCCAGATCCTCCCATTCTTTGGTCTAACACAGCCACATGCACCTCCACATTATGATGGCACTATCAGGGGAAGAAAAGATTGATTCTTACCTAAAAAATGCAGGTCCAGAAACATGAAAAAAGAAAAGAGAGAAAATTAGTTTAGTGAAATGCACAAAATAGCAATTCCATTCTCTGCATGTTCTATGAAAAAGCAGCATCTCTGAATTTCAAGTGAAGGAAGACAGCCAGAAGCATGACTCGTGCACATTTCTGCTTGCAAAAAAAGCCAAAACAAATTCCTCCCACACAAAACCACAAGGCTGCCTACTGCCACATAAACACACACAAAACAAAATGAGCCTCAGCGACTCTTTCTACACCTATTTGCTGATCAGGATTTTTTTCTCTCAGTTTTCACAACGTCGATGTAAAAGCAGTCGAGATCATTAGAGCTAGTTATAGCCAAGATAGTTTCAGCTCATAAAACCTGCCGTCTGTTCCCATTTTTACTTCAGAAAAACACCAATTACACACATTCAACAATGGCACTGCAATCTGCTTTCAGAGACTTACTTTTACAAGACATCAAATTATTTTTAAATGAACCTCAACATATGCAAGTCCTCAGAATCACCACATGGTTCCATCAGTTAGCCGTATGATTCATGTATATTCAGTTTAATCATATAAGGTCTAATTTATTACTGATAGCAACCTCCCTTAAGTACTCTTAAAGTAGAATACCTAACATTGCTAAACATAGCTTTTCTTTGAGTGACAGTGTCATTGTGTTTATGCTGAAGGCAAACAGTGTGCTAACAATGCTAGGTTAATAAGAACCACATGGCTTGAGTGGTGCTCAAGTGAGACCTTTTGCTTTACAAATAGACACACTTTCGTGATGGCGTAAGAAATGCAAGGGCATACACATGCTTGTTCTGCTAATGAGGTGAAGCCTGGGCAAATCTGTTTGCTTTTTGCACCTCGGGCCCTCATTACATCCTACTTCAGACACCCGCAAATGATCATCATTCACCCTTATTCAACAGAAACTCTGAGTGTAAAAGAGGAGGAAATGGAAAGAGAAGAGACTCAGTTTATAATTAAAATAAACTGAAAAGTTTTTTGTTTGTATGTGTATTCATATTAAGTACTTAAATTAATCAGTAAAAATGTAAAGTTTTCTAAAGCCCTTCATTTATGTTATTGATTAAGTTTAAAATAGAACTCCACAAGTCTCTCCATAAAAATTTTTTTCCTAAAGATTTTCATATGTAAAAAAACGTACTAACAAATATACTTTTACATGTGATCATCAACAAAATACAGTAACTCAGAGGTTTACTTTTTGTTAGAAGCTCAGTCATTTCAAATGAAAATGGGTCAATGAAGAATTAAAGCACATCAGGTTTCACAACATGCTAAGATGCTAACTTGCTAACAAACACTTTTCCATGTCTGACAGACAGACAGAAGACAGACAGACAGACAAAGCACTGGCACAGACCAAGCAAAATTTCATGGTGATAATTCTCTTCAAATATGCAACTTTCTCGTGGAGATTAATCACTTAAGAAGATTGTTCTCCTTTTATTTTAATAGCGCTGCCGTTAACAGGATTGTTTTGGCTAATGTTCCTTATTTAACATCTCCCAGACTGACTGAAAAGTGGCACATTTTCATCTGAAAAGGATCATTCTGAGAGACAATGAGCAAGAGATGACGGTTCACTTTCTCTTCCCCTCTTTCCTCCCCCTGTGTTCTTCTTTGGGTTTCTCAGCAGGCCAAGTCGGCCGCCAAGAGGCTTTGCTAGCAGGGGGCAACGCATTATTTTCTATTTCTTTCTGTGTAAACTTCCTATGCTCCCCCTTTTCTCTCATAGCTCCGAGATTGTTCTCATGTTAAAAATGTTGTGCTATCCTTAGCGGGACATGCTGCCCACATACACACGCGTGTTGATAGGGGGCTTCGTTCTGTTTGTCTTTCTTTAACCTTTAAACCTCATTCCCTTAACTGTGAACGCCCCGTTTCACTGGAGCTCATCTGAGAAAGCGAACACATTTCCTTTCTCACTACTTTATCACTCAAGCTTCATCAGCAAGCCTGAGTTCTCTTACAGGAGAAGAGAACAGATGAGAAGAAACCAAAAACAAATAAGAAGTGAGAGTGGAAAAGGGAAGACTTGGAGCTATGCATAATGGACCCGAAACAATTTTAAGAAGAAAAAGTATCAACTAAAACTCCAGAACCAGAAACTTTGCTGTTACTTTGTCTCATCTGAGCTTTTCTTAACACTTTCTCAAAGATGTGAAACTAAGGAGAAACTTTTAGCCTTCAATGTGCACATGTCTATAATATTATATGTGTCAGTATGGCGAAAGGTTCTTTGGAGTTTATTCAAATGTTACTTGTATTTTTATGCCCCAATTTTTGTGGTTCTGTATGCACCACCATATCTTCCAAATTAAAACTACTTAATCTCACTATATGGCTGTATATATGCAATGAAATTCATGGCTCTCAAACTATAAAATAATAGAATAAAAATATGTAGATTTTGATTATCACAATATTGACAGTTTTACATTGAAAAAATTTAATTATATTTTTTAGGAGCACCTAAATGTCTTAATTTGATGTTTTGGTCCTGATGATATCCTAACACCTATGAGCTATATGTTGTATGTCATGTCACCAAACCAAAAAGAGAGTCATCTACTTCCAGGTTTCACAGTTTCAGAGTGTTTTTTGGGGGAAAGTGATACCATAATGCACACAATTCGAAATAAATAGCTGTGTACCTGTAATTGCTTTATAGTCTGTACTATCTAGAGCCCAGCAGTCATTTTGCATTTAAAACATGTAATAACGCACACATATTTAATAGAATAACAGTTAAATCAGAAACATTTATAAATCTTATAAATCTACTCAATCAAAATATTTTATAGCTACTCTAATTAAAGTAGTAAAATGGTATTAATCAAAATATATTTAATAGGACAGTTAGTAAAGAAAGTTATATGTCAAAAGTGTGTTAAGTGTTCTTTACCTTCGCTAATAATAATAAAAAGACATATTTTTGTTAGCTATAATTGCAAGGTCTGACCGCAACAGAAGATTGTAGTCAAAAAGTGTTCGACAGGCATCTCTAGCTTTCCCGCCTCCATCACAAGAATGACGTCAGGTTGTCCTGTTCTCCAGATGTGCTCCACAAAAGAAGAAGCAGCCTCCTATAAAATCCTCTAGCAGTAAAATTGATGCTTTTGCCCTCTCCGGCTGTTTAACAATCTCAGATTCCCTCCTTATCAGGATCAGGAAAATGCTTACGGTTCCAATTGCACTGGATGCCCTGCTTTTGTCATGATGAATTATGGGAGCGCAAAATGCTCTCCACGATTTTTACCACATCATACTGTATTTTCAACAGATTCTCAGAATAGCATTCTTGTACTGTTGAAGCAGGTTACTGTGAGAGTCTGGTGCAGTAGAGTAGCCTGTGTTCAAAATCAATGCGTTTTATAGAACAAAATTAATCTTAGTTGTAAGAGAAGTAATTGTATATTTATTGATTGTAGCATGATCTTTAGTGGCCTACTTAAGTATGCAATGATGTTTATAGATAATGATTGAACTTTCCATTCTAATAAATGCACAATATCAACAATATTTCTTCATTCAGCAATTTCAAAAGTAGTCAAACCAACTGTTTGTTCTACAAACAACCTTTGGCCCTTTTGGTTCTAGAAAAGCACAAGGAAGAGCCTCTGATTTTCTGGTTCTGCTTCATTCTTGTTCTGTTCCTGCTTTCAACTCTCTCTGCCTACCTCTGCAGTTCCCTTCTAGCTTGGGTTGCTGTGAAGTGAACTAAAGTTAACACTCTGTGGTTCAACCTGACCTGAGACTGACCCAGGCTAGAGCCGTTAGCAGGCCGGCCTTCATTAGGCTGCATTTGGTGTCATTAAACTGATTAGTCTTTGCTGATCACTTTTCAAGATAGCACTTAAAGTGCCAGGCTGTTATTCTTAAAAGGGTTCCAGTCTGCCCCTCCTAAACTTTACAGTGTGAGGGGTTATAAAATGATCGAGTGCGAGCCGTGCCACGGAGTGGTCATGAGTTCACGACCTTACCAAAACAAGCACAGGTCTGAGTCGACTCTGATCAAACAGTTTTTTAAAAAGACATGCATCTATAAGCGAAAAGAGATTCTAAATAGTATTCTAAACAAGTCAGTGGTTTCAAAGCATAATGACTTCTTTTAAATTAAATGCAAAAGAAGGTATGCAGAGTGTTGGACTCGATAGCTTTCTGGCACTTTTCACTCCATAAGAAGAGGAAAACTAAACATGGATGACATCAACACTTACCTTAAAAATGTCTTGTTTTTTTCTCGAAAAGTGGGTTTTTAATGACAAGTGTATGTAAGCTTGACCAGGTGATGTTTAATAAAAACTCTAGTTTATTACTGGCTAGTTTCAGGTTCCAGAACATCTGGAATCTTTTAATTGCCCTGAACTTTGGTTTTCATCGGGGGAAAAGTGTGTTTCAACCTATAGTGTCATGGCAAGGTAGTTTTACCTTTTTTTACACCACTAATCCACGCTCAACTATTTCTTAGCTTTTCTAAGAAAATGGTTCATTGTTGTTGCCTATTTTAAGAGTAGAGTTTGTAAAATGTATTTGTAAAATAAATTGTAATTATTTCTTAGTGACAGTGAATTATTTTAACATCAGGTAATTATAGTAAAAAATATAAGCACTCATTTCATTTAACTCTCTCTGAATGGAAAATTTAAACCTTTGACTGGTATTTATTTTAACATTACAATTTTTCAATATTTTATATATTTCCTATTTTCAAGCCTTTAAACTAGAACAATCTTCTATATTACAAACCATATGAAGAGAAGTGAAAGTGACCAGTTGGCCAGATATGAAGTGACCCATACACGGATTTAGTAAAATATTCATCAAATCTGAAACATAAAGTTTGAATATTTCAGGAAATTCTATAAGGAATTTACAGTTTTAGTTTATTCACTGAGCAAAAGGGTCAGAGGCAAGAAAGGCTGCTTTGTCCCTCGCGAGAATCCCTCGCTCTGCCTCTGCCATTAGCACCAATTCCACTGTCTGTCCTCTTTTCTGTGGGATATCTCTTCTCCTCTCCTTGGCAATCGAAATGTGGTCAACACTGTCTGCATCAACATCAAAACAAACTGTTGTAAGAGTAAAAAAAGAACACAAAATTCCAAAGTTCTCTTCTAAAAACTCACTCTACAAACTTCTAAAATAATTTAATTGAAATATATTTACTATTAAAAAGTAGTCTACATCAGAGTTAATACGTTGAATCACAATGGTCGTGCTACTGGAGTCACCATATTATATTTTATTTTGAGCATCTACCAACAAAGACTTGTAAGTTCAAGGAACTGAGGTTAACTGACAGAGATGGTTAGATCTCATTTTAATTCTTTCAATTCACCTCTAAAGCTTGGCTTTCTATTTTTCCAAAATTTGCCTTTTTTTGTACACCAAATTGTTTGGTGAATTCCACAGATTCTCTCGAGCAGATCTCTAGAATCATGTAACAGCTGGCTAATGCTATTAGTTTAGAACATTAAGGTGGAAGGGGGAGGAGGGGAAATCATTACATGCTAGTCAGATAAGCCTGTGTAATGAAACACAAAAACATCCCTGAAACTATGAATCGGAGTCGCCGAACAGAGACCGAGACGCTGAAACTAAATCTCAATATCATTTGTATGACTCATGAGAAGGGAAATGGAACCCTGATGATAATACTACACATGCTGGGCTGAGGTAAGCCTCAGGGGGAAATGGCTGAATGCTTTGACCGACTCTTCAATTGCACAACAAGTGAATGTTCCTTCAGAGGAGGCAGTTAAAGTGAGCAGTGTGCACTTTATGGTTGATAAGCCTTTCGTGCCAAGTCGAGGTGCTGATTACCTGTTGTTGACGATAATCCCAAAATCGGCTTAAGTGGGTTTAAAGATGCGGAAAACCAGCTGCTGCCGCAACCTGGAGAAAGGTCTCCCTGACTGGAGGTGATATCACATGCAAACCATAACCAAGAGGTTTTAGATTGGAGGATTGATTAAAGCTATTGATTATCTAATCTTCTCTTGATTGTCATTTTAACTCTCTTGAGAATTTGACCTGTCCTATGGGAACACACAATGACCACAGAGTTGCAGAGAGCCTGGCTATAACTTCATTTGCATATTGTCCAACCTAAATATCATGCAAATGAGAAATGGTGCTTACAAAGCATAGGCTGTATTAAAGGTGGCATTTTAGAATAGGACTATTAAAAATCTGACACCCATTTACTTATGAGAAAAAGTCATGAGTTGGCAACTAAAAAAAATCAATATTACGCCAAAACACCAGTAAAAAGTGACTTCTAAATTGGACTTGCCCTTTCAAAAGTGTTAATCTATTTCATAGACCCTAACTCTAAACACAGCAAAACCCAATTTCAACGGAGAAGACTGAAGGTGGCTGCAGTAAAAATAGTGTCAAACTTCCTGAAGTACCACTCCCACAACATCTGTAGCCACACAAACACGTACAAGAGAGGCCAAAGGTGCTTTGGTAGTAGCATGATAAGTCAAGACCTTCAGTGAGGGCCTCTCTCTCTGAAGCTGAAGGAAACCGTTTGGGCTCTATCTCAGTGACAACAGAGGCCTTTCCTCTCTCCACTCCCACCCCTTCATCTCGTACACGCTCCTCTTCTGAGTACAGATCTCTCACTAGCTGATACTATGAGACACCCTGAACAACACAGGCAAACGTCACATGGGTCAAGAGTGGAGAGCTGGCGGTAGCAAAAGAACAAGGCAGACTAAAGGATTAATCGAACAAGAGAGAAAAAGAGAAAGACAAAGAATGGAGGGATTAAAAGAAAGAGAGTTGAGTAATTTAGAGTGACAAGCCTGTGGTGATGTGTCAGGTCTTCAAACAACAGGCTCGAGCGAGTAATAGTTGGAAAAAAAAATGAGAGAGAGAGACAAAAGAAAGGGGGTTGAGCTTTGCTTTTCAATGTTCAGAAAAACATCTCTGGAGGTTGCCAGGAAAGATTTGCCTTTTAGAGGTGACCTGTGATCAAAGCCAGCGGTGCATCCCGCATCCCTCCTGTTGGGAATCACCTTCCATTCTCTCTCTCGCCTCCTCGGGTCTAGTGTAATCTCTCCACATCTGCCCATTAATTTCACAGATTATTCCAGTCTTTAAAGGCTCTAGATCTGCCCTCTATGGGACCATTCGGCCCAGGCCAGTCACCAGGAGGAGGGAAAAGTGAATTCAGTCATGCGTAAAAGCATTACGCTAAACTAGGCAAGGCTACTCTGCACGGCACTGCAGAGCCTGTCAGGCACGCTGTTATGCAGTCTGATCCATAATAGAGCGAGAGAGAGTTCGCCACACTAAGCTGAATCAGGTCACACACTAGCGAGCGCACAGATGCAGACTCTACTCTCCACCTACGCATGGACACACACTTATATTACTTGACACTTTCACTCTTAAACCCTAACTAACCTTTCAAACTATCTGAAATATTCAAACGCTCTAAAAGAATTTGTTGCACCTTATACAAAAACTTTGACCTCAAGGAGAGGTACGTTTTCAGGAGCGATGCTAATACTCTGCCACATTTTACACAGTTGGGTCTGGCTCCAGTGTTTCACTTCTGTAATTAAAGAACTTGGACACTGAAATTGCACTCCAGCATGATAGACAGTTGACCCAAGGCATCAGGATTGGCTTTCACGGAACGACCGGCTAGTCATCTTGACAGTGAGAGACAATCAAGCACATGTGGTTTACATGTCTGCACCGTAGAGCTGTAACGTTACCTTACTGGGTTACACATTCTATGTAAACCCATGCTTTAATGGTTAGTGCCGTTTTTAGCCTTGGCTAGAGTAGCAGAGTAGAGTAAAAAACAGGCAGCCAAATCTTGGAAAATACATTTGGGGAAAATGATCATTCCAGTTAAATGAAAATTATAATAGCACTTTTTTGCATATTTGCATGCCAGTCAGTAAATTCGCTTCTTAAAAAAAACTTGAATTAAACGAGACTTGATAGGTTTTTCAACACAATTATAAATGATAATTTCTTAACAGTGCTAGCCAATTGATTTGTATTGATGATCATTTTTTTAAATGGATGCACATCTTAAAAGGCACAAACCAGTAGAGAATCCTGAATTGTAGCTGCATTGGGTAGTATTCTGAACATATTTTGCATTAAAAACTGCTTTTTCAGGAATTTAGGAACAAACTAAACATTTTTTGCAATCTTTGACCTTGACCAGATATTCCATGTACAGAACCATATTTCTAGAATAAGGCATTTCCTTTCTGATAGAGGTGTTTACAAACAAAGAGAAACTGAAATAAATGGCAAAAAAATTACTTCTGCAACCAATTTCCTAATAAGTAAATTTTTCACGTTTACAAAACAACAGAGCATAACCACTTTACTGATGCTTAATGAATTAGACAACCCCCCTTCAAAATACAATTGTTATCAACCTGGGCTCTTTTTACCACTTCATGTCTAGAAGTTGAGTAGGAGCTTGTGAGTGCCTGCATTTCAGACCCACCAGGCAGGAAGCAGTAGGTGGAACTCTTATTTGCCGGAGGAAGTTTAGATTTGCGTAGCAACCACATTTACCTCTCCTGCCACTATGGTATTTGGAATTATAGCCCTTTACTGACAGCTATGCATGCATAGACAGGTACAAAACCCACACAGATATGCATTTTCCTGATATTTGAACTCAGAGAGGAAATGCCGTACATGAGATGGTAGCAGGAAAAGTTCTGAGCCTTATTGTGCACATACCAGGAACTTTTCTCATCACAATATGAATCTAAATATATGCTCTACAGAGCAATGTAGTTTATTTTGGAAATGGTCTGTCATCTACACTTGCTGTTATTTTTAAACATGATGTTTTTTTTTTAACGAATCATTAAATACCTACACCTAGATATTCAAAACAGTTACTGTGAGAATGGTCATTTGAGTTCCCACAGACTAGTTTATGGGACCGTTTCAATCCACTGTAGCTTGTTTCCATCACAGCTTGGAGGAGATTAACAAGAGAGTGAGACAGGAAGTCAAGCCAGTTCCACTCAACAGAAGCTGAAGTGGCTGGCCGATATGTTATCGAAAACTAAATAAACATTTATCAGAGTGCATGCTCTGCTCAGCCCAATCATTTCCCTGTCTCCGGGTCTGGTGCCTCACCTCAGGTTTCAAAGTTCAGCAACACAATTTACTTGCCAAACAAATCCTGAACTCTGTTGCTTTTAAATATGATTGTGCGAGATCATCTTATGTCAATGTGCTGTTAGGCAGGAAGAAAACGTTGGTTAGTACATAGAAGGGTTTGGTCATTATCGCTCACTGGTTTTCACACAGTGGTTACACAAGAGAATTGACCTTTGGCTGAGGGGATTGCTTGTTTACACAAGTATCAAACACTTTTCAACCAGGTTTTTTTTTATAGAACAAGTGCACGCCTTTTACTAAACAGGTTTACTTTGCAATCTGCTCTTTTGATTCCATTCAACTTGGCTAACTTTGTTGAAATGTTCCAACAACTAGCTCCTGAGCAAATTTAACAGTTCCTGCTTGGTGAGGGCTTTTGTGGATGGTGAATTGTTTCGCTTGTTGGTGCTGCTGATGCTGTTTGGCAGCCCTTGTCTTTGGGAGAGGGCAGTACAAAGAAGCTTTGATTGGAGTGTGTGTTTGTTCGAGTTGTGCTGACATCTGTGTGTCTGTGTGTGTATTTGTGTGAGCTCATGAGTCTCAGAGTGGTGTTGGCCTCACTGAACGCTCAGCAGGTTGACTAGAACATGCTGGCTCTTTCCCTAGAAGCCGCCAGCATTCTGTTCCAAATGAGTTCAGCTTGGGGAGAGCCTTCGCTCTGGGGCACAATCACAAGGCTTACTGTTACAGGCATAAAAGAGGTGCGAGGGGGAAGGGACCTGTGAATGAGGATAGGAAAGATCCATCCGGAATGAGAATTAGGGAAAAAGTAGTAAAGAAGTGATAAATATTTTATACCAATATAATAACTTCTTTTGGAGTTCTTTATTCTAATTCCTCCTTTCTGTAAAGTGTCTGATGTAGTTTACCAAACTCCAAAAACTCCAAATTGTCCTTGAAATAAATATATTTATCCACCTACCAACACATTCTAAATGCATCAACCCATATCAAGGAATGACCATGTAGTTAAAATTTAGATGGAAGTGCCTTTCAGTGGAATGCGCAAGTGCCAAATTGGATCCGAGAGCATTCAACATCCCTGTTTTAGGTCATGATGTAGTTCGTTGAGGGTGGCTTTGACAAACTGAATAGACCTTAGGTAAACGGAGAGCTTCAGGAAGTGAAGGACTGGCTGCAGCCCAGTGATTGGAACTACACCCAGGCAAAGGAGAGATCTAGGCCTCCTCAGGAGACAGTTTGAGCTGCAGAAAAGAGACGGTTCCGATTTCATCAGATAAGCAGGCGGAGCTGGAAGAAGGTCCCTGCACTGGGGACATAGAAAGTGTGTGTTCTTTTGTCATTGCTGCCAAAAACGACAAACTCAAGAATAGAACCTGCTGACTAAAACACTATCCTTTACTTTCCATCTCACTCAAGAGTGTCCATCTAATCTACCCTGCTTTGTTTCTTTAAAGATAAACGTTCAAAGGATTACTTCTTTTGGAATTTGAATGATTGATAATCTCACTTCAGTTTGTAAAGTGCACAAACAGGTGTGGAACAGGGATGTAAGTTGCACAACAGCACTTTTGTAAGATGAAGAACGTTTAAGCAGTAGCCAGTTTTTGTAGAGAGGAGAGACAGGAGTCTGTGCAATTGGAGTTCTGTTGTGTCTTAGAGGATGGACAAAGGTTGAGCTGTTATGTCTCAGTGTCTGAGGAGAGGCAAGAATACACACGAGAACACACTGTCAAAATGCCTTCACGTAAGATGTCTAAGGAGACGGCATCAAATTCAGGAAGCCCAGTGTAACATCAGAATGTGCTTCCTGCAGCAATCAATAGATCTCAGGGCCATACACCCCCACACGAGCACAGACTTTAACAAGGGCTGGATAAACAGATTGCCCTTGCACTTTAATCAGAGTAGGAGGGAAACAAACAAGCATTTTGGAAAATATATGCAGTTGTAATTTGAAGAATGGTTTGCTATGGCCCACTGGTTTTGTATTTAAAGCCACTTTCACTTAAAATCAAACTAAAAGATATCAAGTTTTTTTAGATTGTATTGTCATAGAAAGTACCACACTGTATAAATATGTTAAAATGTGACTGTTTTAGTGTCTGCATGTCCGAGTGAAATCACTGAAGAGCCGTAGATCGATGAGGTTTTTTGTGGCCGAAGAGCAACGGTGTGAAGCTAATGCTAATTGAGACAGAAGTGAATTGATAAGGCTTGCGATCCATAATAGGCTTGCTTGAAGCTAACACAGGCTAATGTGTCCATTAGCGTCTGTGAGGAGATGGATGAAGCAATGGATGGCGATGCAAGAGGAAGCAAGTACACCATCCAATCATTCTGGATAGATTGGCGAGGTTAAAATTATAGAAACACTCTTTGGTTGCTCTTGAACAGTATATTATAGTGGACTTAAACTCTATTCAAATTGTAGGATAGAGAGGGTGATGGAATATTTCAAACCAATGCACTAAAAAAAATTGCACTTTTCAGTACAAAAAAGCATTCTACCTCACCGGAGGAGTTCAGATGCTTTGTGTTTATAAAGTGCAATGTTGGCAAAGAGCTGCAGAAAACAGCCAACACCTTGACCTAATGATAGGAGAGATTGTTGGAAGCCAAGGTAAAGAGATAAATAAACAGACTGATATGCCTAATGGTGAGATAAAGGTCAAAGAGAAGAGAGAACCAAATAGAGAGAGAGAGATGATATATCAGACTGATGCACCAAGAATCTACAAAGTGCACATGTAAATAGTAGTAAGCTGTAATTAGATCCTCTTCTGGTGTAATTTGTTTCAGACCTTGTACTTCACCAAGACAGCCTTATAGAATGCAAACAATGAGGTATTGTCACATATAGGATGCTCCTTTAAACAAGAAGGGGTACAATTATCTTCAATTTCCTCTTGGGGGGGTGCCATGAATGCATTTGGCTTTCTCGCAATAGCTGTGTGTGCTCCTTTTTGCATGCGAGTGTGTGTGACAACCCTTTTCAGAGCAAGATTACATGCGTGGGCAGGCAAGGAGTGGTTTCAGACAGTAAATCAATGGATCCCACTGTAGTGGTGGTGTAGGACGTCTACAGGTTAGCACTGAGCACAGGGGGAGACTTTAACCTGAGCCTTTAGCTTGCTTCAGGGGCACACACACAAACACACACGCACACAGGTCTGGTTTCACACACATTGTTTTATTTAGCATGTTACCCATCAGCTCATTTGGAGGAGTGGTATCGAGCAAGAATAGTATTAATTGCGAGGGATCTATGACCTACGATCACTAACCAGAGACACAACAATTGCCCGGATGCTAATGGTATTTAATGCCATAGTTTCCAATGGTTTTAATTCACTCGTAATAAGCTGTGAATCCACATACAAATAGTTGTGTGTAGATGTGTACTGCCTCCTTCGAAATTCAATTAGTTGTCAAATTGTTGTCAATGAATCCTGTTTGACTATGCATGAAATATAATCTTTGTTATGCAAAAAAATTACTATTCTGTATTAGCAAATTATATATATATATATATATATATATATATATATATATATATATATATATATACATACTTTTTTTTACGTAAGACTTTTTCGTGATTCAGTTACAACTTAATTTTCCAGCACACCAGCAGTAAGTTTCTCACAAATAAAGGTAACATATTGAAAATCTAAAAATGAAATATTATTTAGTAACTGCAACCTGAAGTTATTTGAAAGCCACATCATGATTCACGTGGGCCACCGACTAGCGTGCAAATGTTAGTGCTTGACAGAAGACTCCGGCAAGAGAAAGCATGGGGGAAGGGTGCTGTTGAACTGAGACTGACATTCTTTTGTTACCTGTTCAGCAAAACCAAAATAGCCTGCGGGTTTTAAGGCTGGAACTGATACACTGCGTCCCTTAATCAAAGAACAAAATGACAAGTTTTCAGTGTCACGCCTAGTGCTACCGCTCCACTACTGCTGCAGGCTTTTAACAGGCAGCCATCTTTTGCAGCATTAACCAGGAAGTGAAAATGTTATATTTATTCTGAGTCCCAGATGTGCATATAAAAAATTATATACAAGGTGAAAGAAATAGCATTGGTGAAAGTGTTTAATTCCAAATTCCCCTTAGAAGCTTTCCCCTGGGAAAATCTGGTATACTGGTAACGGAATTTTTTTTTTTACCTCAACTTTTCTGTCAGTCATTGATATCAGAATAATGATTTTGTTATATATTACTGGAAATATCCAAGAAAAACATTTAATATTGTGGAAAACCCACCCTCAAGAAAGAAGAAGCAATGACCTCGTGTCCACGAGTTTATTTATTTTTCTGTTGGTAAAATTAAGAGTTCTTAGTTGTACCGGGTTGTTAAACATTAGGTTCATGAAATGCATTTCCAGCTAAAAGGAATTCATTTTTTGTGTACTCTCTACAACAAGGCCATGCACTTTACTATAAAAAGGTTTAAAAAGAGCTAGCTACAGCAACAAACGTTCAAGACTAGTCCAACAATTTTATTCTAATATTCTAAAAGTGTCTTCAGAAACGAGTTCTAAAAAGTTATCTAAGTGACAAAGTAAGTCTTGCTTTTCTTATTGAATCACAATAAACTTTTAATCATCATCATTAATTATACTACCCTGAGAAAAAAGTAGTTGGGTTTGTGAAGACCACAATGGCCTCAAGTCTGGTCTTTGTATTTTCGTCTGAGTCCTATTCCTGAGCTCCAGCTGATTCTTTTAATACATAAAAAGGACAAAGAGCCCAGTTGAACCTTGGGGTGAGAAGCGGGACCTTTAGCCTGCTCTCCATCACAAAACAAAAAGCCCTCCTCTTGACCATGAGTGTCCCTCGATCATGTGTCTGCACGCTTCTTTTATGCAGCGTTCAGCAAGACACAGTCAAACATAAAACGACACAAAAAACTGTTTTGCCTCCTGAGGACATGCAAATATGCATGAGACATCAATAGAAGAGCCGTGCTGTGTTTCAGACCGCAGTGATGTGGTTGTTCATTTTTACAGGGCGTGAGCGTGACTCTTTGTGTGGTTAGAATGAGTAACATGCTCACAGACACATGCACACAAGCACCAACCCGACCCTCTGCCCCAGTTCAGTTGTGTGGGCCGTAATCTTGTAATTCTTGGCCCGTGGCCTTTAAAAGGTCAATTTGGAAACAAGATTACAGTGCTCTGCGGTCAGGGCTTCACCTGTGTGATGTCACTGTGGAACTGAAACGCCTGCTAAGTCCGATCAAACGCACCTTTTAGTAAACAAAAGCATAATCTTGTTTTCATTAACAAGATGTGGGAATTCAACTAAAGGAATATTTTGCTCAAGAAAATGAAATGTATAAAAGTTTTAGAAAGAAAAAATTGCATGGCTTAAAATCGCTAAACCTTTATCCAAAATTGGTTTTACTTTCATTCTCCTGAACACAAGAAAACAAGTCAAATCATTATTGAATTTAGATGCACATAGACACTTTAAGCTACACTTTTATTTAGTGTAACCGGCATTTCTTTTACACTGAAGCTGAGAAACAGTGTGTATGTGCTTGGTAAAACATGGTAAAAAAAATATTAAAACTTTTCATCTATTTCAAAAATCACTAAAGCGTGTTTTTAGTGGGCGGATTATGTAGGCTATTGAACTCAGTCACCCAATGCAAATGTGTGGATGATTCAGTGATGAAGCATTTGGAGTCGGAGACAGACGGAGTTATGAGTGAGTATGTGTTTACTTCACCTTCTAGCTTAATTGCGTGATTAATTTCATCCATTCCGGCCTCCTGGTCAGGAACTGACATCAGAAAAGTAGTCACCACGGCAAACCACCATCATCTGTTTCACTCTGTAGCTTTAGCCAAGAGCTAGACAGGCACATTTCAAGCAACCCCCACTATTTGACTCTCAGCAAACATAACTAAAGGATACGAGATGCATACTTTCCAGTCGTGTATAATACTATGTCTGTCTACTTCTTTTACCGTCAGATTACACTCTATAAAGTAACCTCCTTCTGTGCAGGGCACGCTTCAAAGAGCGACAGTTATATAAGACTGACTAACCTAACCAAATTATGATGCATCTCAAACCAGTGCCACTGGGGTCTGGCGAGGGCTTCATTTAGAACGGGGTGAGGAAGGAAGTCATGTCTATTTTCTTTCAGCCTACAATGTCTTGCAAGCTCCTTCACTTTTTAAGTTAAGGTTTAGCGTGAAAAAGACAAAAATAATTAGAAACAATCATTAATGTATATATTTTCATTTAATATATACAAAAAAACCCATAAAGGAACATTTTGTAGTTGAAGTCTAATAAAATAAGCACACATTTTCAAATTCAATAAACATTATCTGTTGTTTTATTTAAACTAGCATATGTGGTTGCATACAATACTCCCAGAGGAGCCATGATGCGAAAAATAAGTATTTTTTCCAAAGTCATCTGGTTTGAAGAAGCGTCCCCGTGTGTGTGTCCAGGTCGCTCTGCCACCGTCAGAACGCCATCTGTCCAATGATAGCTTTACGGAGGAATCCGATTGGTCAGTCTGTCTGAATAGAGCGGTTTGATGAGAAGGGTCATGTGTAGGACTTCTCTTAGACACACAAACGCACGCTGCCAGCAAAAGGCTGACTCACTCCATCACACAAAGACAATGGGGCTCAGCTGACAAAGCAGAATAGGGCCAGGCACACACTAAAAACACATATTTAGCACGGTGATCTTCAATCACAGGGGCAGTCATTAAAAATATCCTGCCAAGTGCTGACAACAGACAAATTCCTTACACGCAGTCTAAAGGAAAAACATTTTCAAAAGCTATGAATAAATGAGCAGTAAGATGTAGAATTGCGGATTGCTGAGGCAAACTAAATTTGGAATGATAAATTTCAATCTACACTTGAAATGGAGATCCCAACATTAAAGGGCTGTAGCTTTGATGTTGTCTCCAAAGCAAACACAACCCTAGACCAATAACATCTCATCAATATTTTGAATTTTTTGGGAACTCGCCAGGTCAGTCTAACCAACTTCTGCTTAAACGTTCTGGAAAAATCACATACTGTACCTAAACAAAATGTGAAACTCAGTCAGCCTTTAAAAATGTGCCTTTGAAAAACCAGACGCAGATAACGCAGCGTTAGATATGCTCATCTGTCCAGAGGGCTAGGATGAGATTGTTAGAGGTTATGGGGTCTAGCATGATTGTTTCATGGTTATAGCATGATTACCAGCATAAAGATATAGAGTGGGTTTACATGCACTCCAATTAAGAGGTTACGCTCAATTCAAAACAATTCCTAATATAATGTGGAAAATGTGTTTCAATAATCGGGGTACTGGCATGTAAAATTCCTAAGAAAGTCATTCGGAGTAGTAAAAACTCACAGAGCTTCACAGAATTGAGGCACAAACATCAAAAGAAAGGAAGATCTTTGCATTCACAGGTATTGTAGACAAATTTTTAGGTAAAACAATGCAGCTTCATTCACATTGTTCGGATTTTTGGATATGACCCTGTTTTGTTTTTCTCGTGGCTTCATTTCCTATGAGAAATCTTGCAAAAGTTGAGTCTCATTTAAATGCAGGGTTTTTTTTTGTAAAACCAGTTTATGGGTTGGCATGTAAACACACACAAATTTTGATCAGCATATTGAGCATAACCCATTCATTTAAGTGCATCACTGCGCTCACTGTTGTAGCTGTAATATAGACTGAATTCACTTTAATAAAAGAGAAGATAATTTCTTTTAAACCTATCATAATAGGTAATTACATTTTTATTACATTTTAATTACATAGTAATTACATTTTAACCCCAAAACGAATGCTCCATTATTCAGACAAAAAAATTACTTGTTCCATATTTAAAAAGTATGCAAGAATTGTTGATTTTGAAACACTTGATTTTTATTTGAACATTATAAAAAAATATTTTTTTTTATTCTATAAATACATATTTATCTATTTTAATAGTATAAATAATGTTTTTTGGTCTGCTCTTTAATCTTCATGAACAACAGAATTCTATGAATCATCAAACAGCTTCACTTTTTTAAGTGTTGTATTCCGAAAGTGGAAGTCAAATCAGTTGCAAGATAAATTTTTCAAAGCTAAACTCATGCAGAAAAAAAGTGTGCTTCTTTCTCTGCGTGCTTAGCGGTCATTAATAATACATCTTTGCAGCTGCATGAATGAATGAATACAAAAAGTTAGCCATGAATGAGGTTTTATTTATTTAAACCAGCAGACAGAACACTTTCCCTTTCTTTCTCACATGTTTCAGCAAGCTCTCCTCATTCACTGGACCCGTCATTCGATCCCGACAGTCTGGCTGCCATCAAACGTTCACAATGCCTTTTATTAAACCAAACATTTATATCACACCTTCCAACCCAGCACTTCCAGTCTCACGCTGACCATCACAGTAACCAAGGGAACCCCCAAAACACATCTATTTCCCACCCCTCCTCCCCATTAAGAGCAGACACAGAATAAAAACAGCTCCCTCCTCCATCCCACACTCCTGTCTGCCATCGTCCTCCACCACCTCCCCCACCGTCCAGGTATATGAATGCGATCCCAAAGGCCAGCTAGTACAAACACACAGAGCCCAAGCTGACTGATGTGTGGGGGCTGGTGGACGAGAGTGAAAAGAGAGGATGCCCCGTGATGAACCTCTCTCTTTTATCTGTGTTTATCTCCATCTGACATTAATGAGATTTCAGCTACTGCATCCTGGGGGAGGGCTGGACGGAGCAGGAGGCTTAGCAGTGCGCGTGATATAATGTCACAACAGAGTTTAAGCTGTGACCGGGGTAAATTATGTAAGAGAGTATGGTAATGTCGGGCCTCGTTTTCCATTGCAGTTGAACTGAAATCAAATTGTTTGTTGCTTGGTGTGTAGGCAGTGAAGGCATGAGGTTAGCTCTCTTGAGTGTCAATGTTTTGAGCTTACAATAAACTATGAAGCTTATTAACAAGATTAGGACATGATTGCGGAGCAGTTTGGTATGTTGAAGAAAGTGCGTTAACACTTTCTAATGGTGCAATGTTTGGTCCATAATAAATATCTCTCACTGGCTTTATCTGGACGCAGAGTTCCTTGATTATTACACAGGAGAGGAATTTAGTTCTTAACAATTCTGGCCTGGAAAAGATCAAAGTTTCACTGGTCTTAGTACACAATGTAACTATTGAAGAGTCAAGGTTCAACTAGAAAAAGCTTTAGCATTCTGCAAAGTAATTGCTGCTCGACTATACATGCTAAACTCTGCTAAAAGTGGTTTCGATAGTTCAGGAGAATTGCTGTAAAACTCTACAACACCAGTAAATGGAAAATTAGCATAATTCAGATAAAAGTAAAGTGTTCTTTTAAAGATAAATTGTTGTTATATGTCGGGGAAGTGAGGTTCATTTTAAGCAGATTTTTTATCAGACGTGCAACAGAACATGTAAAAAGAACCCCAGAAGAACTTAAGTTAACATTTCAAACATTTATTTTAATGTTTAATTTTGATTTAGTTTTTCTTTTTGTTCATTTCTTCAGTTTTTCAAACCCTTATCAAAACGCGAGGTGGGGAGAGGCAGCAATAGGGAATGATGAGTTAAAAGTAAGTAAAATCTAGACGTCTTGAGTTAAATTTTGACTACAGATGTAATATAAAAATATATTTATGTTTTTTAAAATACTTTTTTTAATGGTAAAGAGTGTAATGTGTATATCCATTATTTCAAAAACATTTCAAGACAAGGAGGTAAAAAAAAACACTAAACAGAATCCATCCATAATATTATAAAAGTAAATTATTTCAAACATTTTGTCCTCTGAGTGATATTTCTAAGGGAACATATAAATACAATGTACAAAAAGGTACAATTCAAGTGGTAATTAACATTAGTACACTGAGTTCAACCATAATTTCTGTGTTATTTATGAGACTCGGTCATTAACATAGGAACACTGGTCCTTTTGCCTATATGAATTGCTTTGAGTATTAAAAACAGGACTGTAAGAGATCGAATTAGCCATGCTTTCATTCCTCGCAGCCTTATTTTCATTTGCAGCAAATTAAACAGGGAACATTTCGTGAATGTTGTCTATTACTAAGTATTATATGACATTACATGCATCTTTTAAAATCACAGACGGGAAACAAGAAAGCCCTCCTGTTGAGGGTACAGTGAAAAAAAAAAGAGCTAATCTGATCTGTAAATTTAAGAGGTGAAAACGATTAAAACTAGAAAGCAGGCCAAGAATCTAAGTGTCACTCTTCAGACATAAACTGAATCTAAATGGACTTACATTTGCATTATATTACAGACAATAAAAGCAATTAGGTTTCAATTGTTCCACAATATTCAAACCTTCAAATCAAAGCTTTCATCTCGACCATTATCCATCGGATCAATCTTTGTATGTGAAATAATAATTAGACATGAGTGGGAAATCTTCTATAACTTGAGTTTTTATAACCCTGGATGACACAAGATAATTTTTTTCTTTAATGAAGACAATGAAATAATGAGCTTGTTTGAAAGATTACCAAGGGTTTCCACCGAGTCTTGCGCAACATTAAAAGGATCCTTCTGGAAATCTAACCAAAGCCTGTTTATATCCCTGAACAACAAGAGGTCAGTTTTACAGTCTTCACCAGTCCAAGTTCTGGAGCACGCGTATAAAAACTGGCCAGTGAGGTCTCAGAACAGCCGGTCAGCTCTGCAATCAGATGGATTCCGCATTTTATCCATCAGCAGCTGCTAAGAGTATCCATGCCTGTGGTGCCCCTCACATTCAGAAGAGGAAGCAGAGAAATGCGCAAATGCAGCTTTTCGTGCTGCGGCCATTGATATGCATACCAGAGGCCAGCTGCTGCTGTGTGTATGTGTGGCTTAAGAATGATATGCCTGGCGAACAAGATGGGACATACCTAATATCCCCAAAGGGAACTGGCTTCCTCTCCCAAAGCCTTTGCACCCTCTCATTTCTCCATCAGATATCCCAGAATTCTCAGAGGCTCTTGGAAGGACGCCACACTAGCTCTTTCCACACAAAAAAACGAAACAGCTAAGTCAGCCAAACCAAATTGAAGAACGGAAATAAATGAACACGCAAGATGCTCATCAAAAGAGCTTTCAAGGGCATGATTCAGACTAAACTGCATAGCTTTGTTTCAAAGAGCAAACAATTAGGAAAGAAAACAGCTTCAAAAGGCTGAGAGCATTTAAACTCTGCTTTAATGACTCAATGATTAGAGCGTTTTACAACCCACTTCCAGCACCTGGGGGGGAACTAAATGAGGGGGAAAACACTAGATTGTGGATGAGAGAAGCCGGCATCATGTTATCATCCAGGTGTATGTGTGCAAGTCCAGCAGAGTGCCAAGGTACAGTGGGTGGACACGCTTCATTCATGCCCATTCATACTTTTATTTGCATATTCTGTCTCTGGCTGCAATCTGGGAGTGGCGGTCCTGGAATGCGGGTGTCTCAACTCTCCCTTCCTGACACGGAGCTGTGGCTTTCCTACTCTGGCGGCGAGAACATGCTGTCTGCCAAAATTCTGTAAATAACCCCTGATAAAACACCTCCAACCTGAAACGGAAACTCAGAGAGGGAAATCAGATGTATGACTAACTGGGGAGATGCTTTTGGTATGGGTTTTCTGCTCTGGTACAGAATATATTTGTAAAGGAGCTCCGACCAAAAGGTGAAATTAAAATGGTAATTAAACATTTATCCACACAGAGATATTGGCTACTATTCGAAGTAGACTATAATGATTTAAGCACAAAATAGATATCATAAAGAAATAAATGACACCAAAATAAAATCTGAAATATATAAACAAATGAAAATGAAAAAAAAAATTACAACACAAAATCAGTTCTAAATCTTACGATTTATATTGTATTCAATGTAAAAGGAACATATTCAGAAGTATATACTTTAAAGATTTTTTACGCAGATTTAAATCTTTAAAAAAATATATTTGATCAGATTTTAAACCTCCAAATGTTAAAGCTCTACTTAAGTGATTTTGTCATATCCTCTAAATAATGTGTTATTCAATAATGAATGAAATCTCACTTTTTACTTGTTTAATTCTTAACCTGATTCATTAATCCACTACAACAAATTCAGCACGCCGTGCCTGACAATCATGTCCAGACAATTTTATCAGTGGAAACTAATCCTGATAGCTCACGAAGCCAACACATCACCAAGGATTAAACTTTGAACCTTTATTCCACTTGAACTCAAGCCTTGTTTATCAAGAACCAAAACTTTGTGCATTGGCTGTTTTTATTTCATTCTATTGGCAATTTTTTTAAGTTAAATTAGACCCGCGACAGCTTGAAAACATAACAGTTCAGTACATAAATGCTCAATAATGAGTGTGTGTCCCAGGAACACAGCACATCCTGTCATTCTGCACCTTCCGGCTTCTGACTGAAAGCACCAGACAGACTTGAACTCAAAAAACTTGTGTTTTAACACACAAATGTGGAAGGAGGTTGAGTAACATCAAGACTGTGACCTTCCCTCAGTTAGCAGAAAGAGGAAGTTCCTTCACCCCACCCTGAGAAAGAAAGACTGCCAGACACTTTTTCACAAATGAGGAAGAGCAAAATCTGCAAATACCTCAGCAAAGCAAGCAGCTCGCAATAACTATGACAGCGCATCACACAGAACAGGAATTAGACAATCGTAAAAACAACATTTTTTAAACACTTAACTATGATATCCAAAAAACTGATTCCCACTGCTGTTCAACTGTTCTGCGAGAAGTGACATTTAGAATCAAGCTTAAGTAGCCGCAAGCCTGTTTCAACCCTGGTCTAATTCCATAAACATCCGACTCACAAATGAAATTGTGTGGAAGCCATTATGGAGTCATCAATATCGAATCTCTGACTCTTCCTGGCAAAGGGAGTGACCAAGCAGTCGGCCGCATGTAAAAATACATCAAATCTCCCTCTCTCTAGATGGATCTGGAGATATATTCCATTTCCGACTCCAGCAGGGTTGAGAGTGTTCCCTCTTGTGTGCGGCGAGAGGCAGGAAAGCTCTTGAGAGGAATAAAAGCTTACTGTGGGGGGTCTGATAATGTGATAATGCGGAGAGCTCTGGGACATTTTGAACTCACTTGAGACCCAGGGAAACAGTTCGATGTTGATGATGCAACGTCATTCAGAGTGAGGGCCAATTCAACCCCCTAAAGCACTTATAACAAGTCATTACAGCAAAGAGACAGTAAACTCAAAATGTGTGTAAACATTTCCAAACGCAGGCTTTGGTTGGTTTACATTCTCTTGCTCTCTATTCATCCAGGGAAAGTAACTGGGTGAGCGCTTGACTGTGGGGGAAGGTGATCGAGGGCTGATCACGAAGAGATGGGAGGGAGGAGATGTTGGTGAATGCACCTCTTTGTTGGTTCATATTCCGTTTCCACCACAATACTCCAATCCCTGCATCATCAGCTCCATTCAAGGGAAACAGTTCATGCAAATGACTAGTCCTGGCATTCACTTGGTGTGTGTGTGTGTGTGTGTGTGTGTGTGTTAGGGGTTGCACTACTAAAAACTTTTCCTCTAATCTTCTAACTCACAAACAGGACCCTGTCTGCCACAAGAGTCAAGCATTAGAGCCCCAGGGTAAGGAGAGCTGCCACACATGCGAGTAACCCGAGACTACAGACAACCCACAGCAGATAAACAGGAAACAATCAGCCTGAGACTGCTTTATCCCATTAATCCTGCCAAAAATAACCAGAACTGAACTTTGTGATGCATATTTAAGCAGCAAAACTAGAGGATACATTAGTCAACGGCATTGTGATTAAACCCTCAATGGCCCGGTCATTAAAAACACATCCACTGTCAAGTACCTGCAATGGCTAAATGAGCCATTTCAGAATTACCATAACATGACGCCATAGCCGTGGGACATGTGGAAGCCACGCTGGGCTCAAGAGAGACAGATGGAGGGATGAGATGATAAAAAACAAGCACACATACAAGGAGAAGAAGAAAATATAAAGACTACGACTGTCTTGACATTTAATGCCACTAAATGATAGTCTCTTTACACACTCAGCACTGCATTTACAGTACAGGACAGAGGTCGCAACTCAGAAGGTTAGCCAAATCCACTTCAGAATGGCTTTCGGTGATTTCTTTTTTTGGCCAACGATAAATATTTCATGCCATTACAATTAGGCCACTGTGAAGGCTATTCTATCTCAACAGTGGGCAGCAGAATCCACATCTCACTCCCCCTCCCGGATATCAGGTTGTAACATTTGGACTGGGAAACCAATATCATGATACTCTCAGGAGTCTGAAGAGTGGGTCACCAAAGAACTGACACCCCTGGCTTCTTTCCAAATGCTCATCTAAGGAGGGAAGCTGACACTGCCTGGAATAAGCCAACACAAAACCATGGACATACAAATGTCACCCTGATGGTGTGGGTAAGTGTCTGCCAACAGTCAGAAAGTTGGTTTAAGTACCAGCAGAGGTGATTCATGATTGTTGCAATAGCACTTAACCTCTTAGGGACTGTCCCTGTAAGAAGTGCACCGTGCATCTTCCAATAGACTACTTACTGTTGATTCTGGAGTTTGTGTCGGTTTCCTAAAGCATTGTTGTGAAGATGTGCCAAGAAATTTGAACCTTATCTACAACGATGTCTCATTTTTAAGTTCTACTACTGTATTTTTCCTTCGCACACATTACATATCACTCCTAGTTAATACATTTTTTTACATTTATCACAAACTATGCAAGATGTATTAATTCTAATGACAACAGAAATTGCATCCTGACATGCCTAGACAGGGTATGTTCTAAGTAAGCTGATAATATTAAAGAGCAATGAATATTGATAAAGACGCAATAGACAAACCACTTCCATTCAAAGCATATATAAATTGAACCAGGGAAAGAAAGAAAAAACACAATATTCAGAGTGGGTACCAACAACTCTGGAAATAGTATTAATATTAGAAGCAGCTACGCTTATAATTTTAAAAAATCTTTTTTACTGCTTTGAGGTATCAATAAGGAGCCATATCAAGTTCTGTAACGATTCTCTATGCAGACATTTACAGCCAATTTAAATAACTTCACAATTGCCTTAGAGTAGCTATTTTTTCCCCAGAAACAACATTAATGTGAAATTTATTTTCATCAAAGTTTGAATTTATTGTTGACTTCAGATCAAACCAGTCACTACTTTGAGCCCCAACAATTGTCAGACTTAAGTGTGTGTTAAGAGGACTTAAAGTGTGATGGATTTTAGTTTAGACTGTTCAGCTGATTTTCATGCGTTTATTTTCCAGCTAAACTTCTTAAACAGCCGAAACTGAAAACCAAAACACAAATTCAAGAATGTCAATCACCTTTTTTATCAACTTTTGTGGTTCCCTAAATATTGAAACGAGTTTTTCCTAAAAATACAAAAATAATAACTTGATTGACTGGTGATTCTCTCGATTGAGTGGCTGACCTACAATCGAGGGTGTTAAAAACACAACCACAGACACTTGCTCCACAGTCTGGAAAACTTTAAAAAGTTCAGTGAGAGACCCCGACTCACCTGAGATGCTTTCCGCTTGTATCTACTGGAGAAGTCAAACTTCTCCTTGACATCATCCAGGAGGTGCTCCAGACGCGCTTTCTCCTCTTTCCCCGTGTAATCCGGACTCAGGAGCACATACGCCCTCCAGTTGGCAGAGTCAAAGCCCCAGTGGCAAGTCCTGTTCTCCAGAGATTTGTGACTGTGCACCACAAACTTGTGTGTCGGGTACATGAGCCTGCAGTCCATGCACTGGATGCAGGGCGCGTTTGGGCTCGTGTAGAGCTCGGGAACCAGCAACCCCTTACACTTCCCGAAGCACTCGTGGTAGATCTTGAAGCTCTTCTCGGTGAGCTCCAGCTCGATCGAACCGAACGGCTCCTTCTTGGAGTGAGGCGGGTAGGTTCCCCCGTAAATGAGCGCGTTGCACAGGCGCTCCGCGTCCGTTTTGGTGATGAGTCCGCATGACGGCGCTGCGAACGGGAGGATGCCCATCACCTTCAGGATCTCCAGCTGGTCCGCGGTGCAGCGCGAGCAATAGATGTGCAGATCGTCGCACACGGAGTTGATCTGCTGGAGTGAGAAGTCCCGCAGCACAGTGTTGAGAATCTGTGGCAGGCACAGCCGCTTCTCGCCGCCCACCACGAAGCACGAGATGGTCTCGCACTCCAGGACAGTCTCGCACCTCTCGGTGGAACGGTCGGACGGGATGAAGAGCGGTCCGGGCATCACCGGAGGAGGCTGCATGGAGGGGATGTGCAGAACAGGCTCTGGGGCGTCTTTACCGTCCTTCTTGAAGAGCAAGTCGTGTTGCCATCTGGCCGAGAACGCAGCGGGTCCTCCGAGGGAGATCATGGAGCTCAGGTGAAACTGTTTGAGAGTTTGTTGCAGTCCCGGGTGAGGCTGAAAACTCTGCCGCGCTACTGCTTCCATGTTTCGAACACTGTGTTGTCGTTAAAACCGAGGTTTTGGCGAGAAATGCGACTACAAGGTTCTGGTTTTCCAAAGCCGAGTCCCTGAAAACTAGCGCAGGAAGGCCGATAGGGCTTCATCAAATCCCCGCTCAGACGAAGGTTTCCACCGGAGCGTCTTCTTCCCCTGCAGCGGACTCTCTTCTGTCCATTTCCACAGACTGAAAACTTAGGAGCGGCGCAAGCTAGAGCTCAGTTATCCCACGAAGAGGTCGGACTTGTCCCGCGACAGTTTCCGAAGTCAAATACACAATCCGCAAACTTTAAATCCGCGTTTTCCGTGCGAGTCGAGATCGCTGCAGCCGGACACGGCGCGTCGCCTCCACTCGTCTGCCCCTGCAGTTCAGTGTGAGCGAGTGGGAGAGAGAGAGAGAGAATGTGTGTGAGTCAGTGAGCACCGAGCACAGTCTCCCTCCTCCCTCTCTTCTCTAGCAGTGTGTGTATGTGTCTGGCTCAGTCATTGAATCCCAGCCAAGAATGTGACTGACTCCGCAGACCGAGGCTCTTCCAAGAACCAGCCTTCACTCCCAGTCTGAGTTCTTAACATTTCTAAATACAATTTTACTCCAGTAGGCCTACCACAATTCATCATTACTGTAGAAGCAGTTTTTTTAAAGGGCCTGAATCATTTTGAGTACATGTAAAGGAAATAAATAAGTAATAATATTTATTAATACATTTATAAAATAAACATATATGTATGTTAGCTTGCACAATTGGAGCAAGATAGACACGTACTATTGAGTATTTTGGAATGATTTTTGTGCCTGTTCCATCAGGATAATGGCCCAACAAACCTCAAAGATAACTGAACAAGGGGGTGGCAGCAGGTTCCCAGTCTCTGATCCGTCAACCCAAACTTGCGAGAGGTGGTAAAGGAACATATGAGGAAATTGACTTTAATTGTCTTGAGGAAAAGGTAGCTATGATGCTTAAGGCCGGTGAAAATGTAAGTGGGGGTTTGGGTTTTTTTGATAGGATGTACATCAAAATGGACATGTTTCCCAATTTTTGATTGGATCCTTCTGCATTTATACTCCAACATATCTATTTGTCTATATGCCTTTTCTAAGAAAAAAGGTTAGTGTCAGACCTTTTTAACAAAGCAAGTTTTTAGACTGTGTAAGCAAGCATTAGCACCTGAAGGAAAGCCAAGAAATACACCGGAAGAACAAGCTGACTAAACTCAGGAAGAATCGTGATGCCCTCTATTTGAATTAGAAGCCGTAACATTATTGATATGAATATTCACAGGAAACAATGCTTTTAATTGAGAAATACATGAAGTCTTTGTGTTAGTATGTTAATTTTTGTCATTTCTCCACTTTACGGATATACTGTACATAGATTCTCAAATTTTGATCGGCTCTTACTTTTACTGTATTCTATATCAATTTTGTTATTCTGGTTAGTGTCACAGCATTCTGTGGTGGCTATCACTTCCAAATTGCAATAGACAACATACATCTCAGAGCTATTTTGACCGTCACATTCATACTTGAGAGCAATTGGAGACCTTTTTACCGAAGCAAGTTTTTAGAATGTGATAGAAACCTTTAATACCCGAAATAAAGAACAAAATGCACAAAGAGAACATGCTAATAATACAGCTTCCATTTATATGTCTTTTCCAGAGCTCAAAGATTTGCTTTACAGAGCATTATTTATTCACTCCACATTGACACTCTGGTGGTGATAAGCTACATTGGTAGCCCTCAGCTACAGCAGTCTGACATTTTGTGCCTATGACCCCCCCTCCAGTCACACACACCCATACAGTGGCAATGCAGGTAAAGTGGCTTGCCCAGGGCCACAACGACATTATGGACCTGCCTGGGATTGAACCACCAACCCCAACGAACAACACCATGTCTATGCCATGTCTGCTACCCTCAATGCTAACTCAACTCAGGAAGACCCCTCTATATTGCTCTCTATGTGAATGAAAAGCTTAACATCGTTGATATGAATATTCTAATTATATAAAACATTGCTTTTAATTGAAGAGTGCATGATCTTTGTGTTAATTATTTTTACAGCCAATTCAATATCTCCACTTTAAATATCAATCATTACACCAAGACTGTAAATAAGCTGGCTGGAAAAGGACATTTTACATCCATGCACTAACAGCTAAGTAAGCGCTAAAACGTAATGACTCAATATACATTTTTAGGTTAAGTTCAACCTTTGAATGTAACTGTTTAGTGAACCATTATTCAATGTCTTAGCCACACAGGCATCCAACTCTACCTCTCTGTGACCTATATGCATTCATCTCTTATTGATGAAATCCATGTAGGTTGTGTATGGATGTTCTGCTTGTCTGTAGATGGCTATGGGACTCCTTTCATTCACATTTCCTTTGACACTTCGGTGGTGCACATATGTCAGCGATTTATTATTAATTCTCTTTAGACAGCAGTACAGTTTGGGTCAGTGGAATCTGTTGTAGTAGCGCCCTCTAGCTCAAGTTATGTGTCACTGCAGCCAGAGTACAATGGGGTGAATGGCCTTGAAGTATTCATTTCGTCCATCAAACTGCAAAAAAAAAAGAAAAAAGAAAACTAGAAAAAAATGTAGACAACTGAAAGATGCTTAAAGTGTAAGGTCTACATAGAAATACATACACCTCTAAAATGAAGTAAAGTGCTTTGCTAAGAAAACAGCAGAATTTTGAATCATACAGGATAAATCTCTTTTATTGCAATTACACAAGCTAAATGTGTCACCAGCTCTTAGTTTTCTGTGATCTGTTCCAACAGCTTCATGATAATGTGACGAGAGACGAGGCCTCTTCAACACTGCCTTGGATTACTCCCTTCCAAGGATTTATTTGGTTTTGAGTCATGAACTTTGGAAAAGCCCTGCCAGTTAGTTCAAAATATGATTGTCGAGTCTTTGCTGTCTTTCACATTTTTTGCACTTTTATGGACATATATTCAAATGAGAGATGTGGAAACTCTTCAGTCATAATGGAAGCCTAATCAAAACCGAGTTACGAAAAACACACGGTTTTTGGGCTTGAATAAAATTCCTCAGTTGGCCATGAACACATGCTTTATTTAAACCGATCTAAATAGCACACTAAAATAAGGAAGATACAGTTTCAAGACAAAACAAGCTTGTAAAACACAGAATTGCAAAGACCTAAGACTGTCTTTTGCTGTCTGCTGTAAGAATTATGAGGGGATTTCTGATTTTACTACATTTGAGTAAATGGCAGGCTCATTGAAATAATGTATTTGGTCATAAGAATTGCCTATTCAAATCAATGAAAGTCAAACAACCTGCTCTCTCCTAAGAATCAAACACAATTCCAAAAACTATTATTTAATCAGACAGGTAGAAATTTAAGGATGGCAGCACAGTGAGTAGTATTTTAAGTATTAAGTGCTACAGTTTCCTTACATAGTCCAAAAAACACAGTTCACATAAATTGAAGGCTTTGTATTCTCTAGACCAAAGGTTATCGTGAATGGTGAGTAGATGGCCCTATGAACTATGGACATGTCCAGGACGTACTCCTATGTCCTCTGACCCGCAGAACCACGTAGGAAGGAAAAATGGGTGGATGGTTGCAATAAAAAGGTTAGGGGACTTTAATAGACCATTTTACCCACATTATTTTTCCTACTCTAATTCAAAAGCTTTCCATATATAATGGCACAGGGACAAAACGCAGTCCTTATTTTAAAAGAACACACCATCAAGTTAAATAAAATACAGTTGCTTTTAGTTTCAATTTAAGAACTGTCTGTACTTGAATAAATATTTTACTACTCTATTTGACTTTTGTCTCCAAAAATTCAGATTCAAATGTGTAAAAAACGTAGTAGTAAGTTTATAAATAATCCATTACTGTTATTTCTTCTGAAACAACTCATATAGTTCCCCATACGCCATACCTTTACTCATCATAAAATTAAGAACATCGTACTAGATTTTCCGTCCATTGACTTCAATTTAGAAGTGTGCCACAGTTCATGTATCATCCCAGCAATTCATATCCCACAAGTCAGCAAAAAGTCTGCTGTTACTTGGAAGTCACAGAAGTGATCTCCAGCACTTGTTAGAGAAAATGGTCATATTTTACCAAGTGCTAATGATTTTATTCCCTAAAGAGCTCATAGAAAATTGTCCAGATAAGAGCCAAATGTGTGCTGTAACTACATGCGGGTAAACATACTGGCATTGGACTAAGAGTGGGCATTCATTCTCTTCCTCTCAGCTCTTCCTGCCTTGCGTGTGCCAGTTGTCTGACAAGTAAAAGCTTTCAAAGACATCACCTTTTTCAGAAGGGCCAGTTCCACTCATTCTGGAGAGAGGCCATGCCCACACCTCCTCCAGAGGAGACACAACTTCTCCGGTTGCACGCTGGCAGCCTGGCAGAGGCAGAGACGTAGAAACAGATACTGCCCTTGAAGAGCTCCGTCAGACTCATTTTGTGAAATGTGACCTGCAGATCGTGCCTGCTTCCTGAGAGTTGGTTAAATGATGTAATGTGGGGTTTGAACCATAAACTGATAAAAATGATGCGAATGGTAGACGTTTTGATCTGGTTGTCATTGTGGAAATCACACAAAGTAAATATGACATATTATAATATGATGCTATATGTAAGGTTACATAAGTTAAACCCCTCTCATGCTTCATCAAAACATGTGACAGACTCCTCTAGAAATTAAAAAAATATTCAACAAAAGTGAAGCAGATCAACTCACAAATAAATTCATTATATAGTTCTTAAAAAGACTCAACACTTAAAAGGCAAAGTTTCAAGCCTGAAAATGTCTGTTTTACAGGTCGTATTTTTCTGATGTCCATGTAAAGGTCACCTGATGTGCTTTTGTTTTTAGACAGGACAAATGATGGTTAGGGCTGCTATAGTCTAAGAAAATGTGCAGAAATGCTCAAATCATAAAAGTCAGGATTTGGGTTGCCAGGGTTTGAGTAAACACCCTTGAACACTCGCAAATGTTCAATGTGATGAGGGTTGCCAGATATTTATTTAAGACTCATAAAGATCTAAAAATGTAAATCCGATTGTAAGGGTTGCCAGAGATTGAGAAAACCCACATAAATGTTAAAAAAAATGAAAAAATGATTGAGAGGGTTGCCAGAGTTAAAAAAAAAATTCTCATTAAAGCATAAGTTTGTAAAAGGCGTGGTTAGGTTGCCACAGTTTTCTTATAAAAACATAAAAGTGATTGTTAGGGTTTTAAACAATGTATTTGAAGCATACAGTTTATAATACAAAAAAGTTTTGAATGTGTTCTTGATGTTATGATATAAGTCTTAAATTTAACTGTCTTAAAAAGTCTTCAATTTGACCTTGTCAAACTTGCAGAAACACTGTTACAGGCCCTCTCCACAATAATGTGTTTTTCTTAAATTGATCTAAATGTCTGGTATTTGATTCAATGGTAGATGTAAGTGCCAAATTGCTCACTTTCTATTCGTCTCACACTTCTTACACATCACTTTGAGAAATTTGCTTTTGGAAAGACTTGGATGGCTCCTGCTATTTTTACATTTTTCAACAGGCAGCCATGGCGACGGCTCACAACATTGGCTCACAGCAGTTCTAATGACATAAGCTCTTTCCTGGATGCAGTCGCCACATCTCCATCTCTGATCAGCTCTGTTCTGAAACCTCATCTGCTATTGTACTCTCTTAAAGTGTGTGGCTATGAAAACGTCCATGCCAGCATTAGGAGCTTCTGGAATTCTCATTCTGAGGAAAGTCTAGGTTGCAAACTTTGCCTCTCCAGGGCTCCAAGCAGCAGTACCATGTATGGATCATTAACTTCAGTGGTGCAGTAACAAGCATCGGCTTCAGTCTCTTATATGTTCTTCCATGATGTTGAAGGTTTTCCTGTGTGGGTTCCTTCCATCATGTCATGAACACTGAACAGCTTTTAAGACATACTTCTGGTAAATGAATGACACTTATTCCGCTTGTGCCTCTTCACATGTGTAAAACTAGATTTGTCGCTGTCCTGTAAACAAACGATCATAACCAGCCTCAAAAATCTAAAAGTTTTGGATTGTTTGTAGAATTTTGATTGCATCATAAGAAAGTCTACACCAAAGAAAATAGAACCACTCCTGTTGTTATGGTAAGATTTAAAAAGAAAAAAGAAAAACAAACAGTTTATAACGACAGATTGTTCTTTAGAATCGGACTGAATATGAAAGCGAGGTGTTTTGGATAACACTTTTTAACACACAGTGCTTGGCAGACTCCATCAGTTTATTCTATTCTATTCTTTACTTATTTTGAACATGTTAGTAGAAAGATAACCTAGTAGACACTTAACCCTCATTATATGTTTGAAAAAAAAAATTATGAACTCCGCCCTTTGAACTCAATCAAAATTCTTGCTATTTTATTTTGGCGTCTAACATGTCAAATCAATTATCCTTAATTTACCTAAAAGTTGAATTTATATTGACATATATACATATCGACATACATATACATAGCTACATATATACATACACACACATATACAGAAATTCACCAGAAGATAATGATCACGTTTAAACTGAAATAAACATTTTACTTTGGCCTCATTTTCAAGACTTGTTTGCTCCAACGAACAGTGATGCTCTTTTATTGCTGTTCCTAGAAGAGTCTTTGATTCTTTTAACTAAAATGTTTTGATTGGATTACTGACTAACAAAATACATGTTTCAGGGAAGCTATAGCTGTATGTTATTAAATAAAATTTTCCGCAATCTCCACAAAAATACTTGTATTGGATTTTACAATTCCTCTTTCTTTAAAACCATTTAAAAAATTACTTCATCTGGAAGGAAAAAAGAAGAAAAGAAAAGTAGAATACATCTTTATTAATTGTGTTACATTTATTACTGCCTATTATTGCCTTTTAGTTTTATATATATATATATATATATATATATATATATATATATATATATATATATATATATATATATATATATATATATTCATTCATTCATCTTCATGTCGGCTTTATTCCCTTTCGGGGTCGCCACAGCGGAATGAACCGCCAACTCACTGGCATATGTTTTACACAGCGGATGCCCTTCACCGGCCGCAACCCATCGCTGGGAAACATTCACACACACATTCACACTTTAACACTATGGGCAATCGTTCTTATTCAATTCACTTATTCCGCATGTCTTTGGACTTGTGGGGAAACCGGAGCACCCGGAGAAAACCCACGCGATCACGGGGAGAACATGCAAACTCCACACAGAAATGCCACCTGCCCCAGCCGAGCCTAGAACCAGCGACCTTCTTGCTGTGAGACGACCGTGCTACCCACTGCGCCACCGTGACGCTCTATATATATATATATATATATAATTGAATTTATTTAAACTTCCTAGCTGCATAAAATTCAGTACAAGAAGAATATGTGAACATCTCCCTAACGAATAAGTTACACAGGAAATATATGTGTAATAAGATAATATGTAATATAATGAACTGTTATGTCATGGTTTCTTTACAAAAAACAATAGAGCAATAATTAATACTACTATGGAAAAACCTGCTAAATCAAGTGTATAGACTAAAATAACACATTACCTTTTTATTGCCTATTGTGGGCTATGTATCTCATTGCTTGTGTTTTCCTTAATATCAATTGAATATCTGCTGTCAGTACATAAATAGTAAGTAAACATCTAATCGAATTATTAAGTCACACAGGAAACAAGAAATACGGAAGAGGAGTAGGGTCACTGTATTAATGTAAAAGGTCTATCTTTTTTCAAACTTCTGACTTTAATCTCCGAATTAAATTAAATCTCGTTTTTCATCCATTTTCCATTGAACTGCGCTAAAGCAGCGCAGCATTAACACGAAAATCTCTTTGGAAAGAAAACACGGAAGTAGTTCAAAGAGACTCCCGCGCATTTTATGTTCGGTTAATCCCGGTGTGGCCATGTGCGTTAGACTGGCATGCAGTGTGCTCCCAACCCAATGAGCGCAATGTCTAAACTTAAGAGGAAGAAATTCGCGTTTGAGGAGGGAAGATGTGAGCCGCAACCGCCGACCAGGAACTCGAACGAGAGCTCAGCGCAGGGCTTCGGCTCGGCAACACCAGCTAAACGTTCAGTAAGGTAGGTCTAAAGAAAGCTATTCGGCTTGTAACTCCCCTGTCATTCAACTTTAACCTTCCTTAACACGCCATGCTTGTGTCAAGATTTAAAACAACGACGTGTTTGTGCTCCAGGGAAAAATGGTGGGAGAGCTCAGAGTTAAACGAAGAGGAGAAACTCTGGGCTCTTACCTTAAAGGCATTTTGTCCAAACTTAGACTCGGAAATAGAAGAACTGGTTCCACATCTCCATCCACCATCATCCAAGGTAATTAAGCAGATGCATCCTTAAGGGGGAGTGGCTATGCATATATAATAAAGATAACGATAAAGAGGCTTTATTGTCATTATAGTTATACAACGAAATTTGTCTGCTAGCTCACAGAGGCCAGTAGTAAGTAAAACAAGACTGCAACAAAAATAAACATAGTAAAAAATGTAAAATAAAACGACACTTGGAATAGTAATGAACAAATATTTAAAGAATAGAAATGTAACAGTATTTACAGTGCTAGTTGAGTACAAACATGAGTGTTTTAGTAAGTATCTAGATGGTAAATATAACAGTATTTACAGCGGTAATCTAGGGCAACCATTAATGTCCAATGAGTGACAGGCCATAGATTCATTGATTAACTCTATATTAAAATGGCTCATTGAAATTCTGCCAAAGACATTAAAAATGTGTCTGCTACCCAAATTTCAACTAAAAGTACGTTTTTGCGGAAGGGTTTCTTAAGCCAGGTGGCGCTTTAGATTAGGAGCTGCTCTACTGTTTCCAAAATGCATCACAAACTGCTTAAGAAAGCTGTTCTGCTATGATTATTGATGATGAATAGAAGTACTTGTGTTTACGGTTAAACATAAATTCTGAACTGTAGGCCTACATAGGAGGTCATGATGAATTAATAAATTATGTCATTTAAACTTACACAAGGTAGCCAAGCTAAAGCAAAGGAGAAAGCAAAGGAGAGACGTTCCCAGCTTGCATCGATGTACTGTAACGCAAAGGTAGTTGTCTTTGTTGACAAATGTCCAATGGTCCCCAGTCCATCTTCTCATCTTTTGCAGCTTGCTCTTCCTCATGCTGATCATGTATTCTCCTTATGATGGTTCGCCTTGCAGGTAGTTTGTAAGCAAGATTAGTTAGCTTGGCTAAGTTAGTGGGCTTGCCTTGGTTACACTCAAACATAGTGGTTTGATGATGACTCTTCCATAAAACTACATCAGGTACCTGAGCCTGGAAGAACTACAGTAAACGAACTCTGCATTGCACAAAGGACACACAACCGAAGTCTTGTCGAGGTTGCCATTGGGAAGCTTCTTTAATGTACATTTTCCCTGAAGCAAACCTGGCAGCTTCATATCTGCATCCATGTTAGCATGTCACGTTTAATGTGGTACACGCAGGTTCAAAGACTCGTATTTGTCTGTGCTAAAATATCAAGGTGAAAAGTCATTATAGCTTGCGTAATATAGACCCAGCTCCCTAGTTTCATGCAGAACGTTAACGTTTATAATAGCTCCCGACATATAGGGACTACTTTGCAAAATAGAATCAAAAATCTTTTGAAGTGAATTTTGTGTAATTACAGTAGCTTTGCTTGACTTAATTTACGTCTGGGTTTATTCTCTGAGAATTAAATAATGCAATACATTTAAATTAATTTCTAGTTGAGTACTTACCTAACAGATATGCAGCTAATGTACTAAATGATCTAAAGCCAGGCAGTTAAGATGAACAGTTAGGAAAGATATTGCTTAATTCAAATTTTTTTATAATATAATTTTTGAATATAATAAACAAATTTATATTTGTTTTTGAGCTTGAAGTATTAGTTTGGTTTTTGTATCCCCATGTTGTTGGATGCCTCTGAAAGATGACCTCGTTAAATTGGATAACAAAAAAATCTAAATTCCCTAAAATGTCACTTATGTTCTTAAAACTGGTCCCAGCCTGGACAGTGAATTTGTGAATCTTTGTCAACTCCTCTTGGGAAAATAAAATTGGATGATGTTTTCCATGGTGATCAGAGGATGGATGTCACTGAATTCAGAAAAGGGCAATGTTGAATGTGGTCCTGGCAGAACATCTTGGTTAGTCAGCGAATGGCATTTGAATTTGGTGTCCAGTTACTTAAAAACACAACAACAAACATATGGCACCAATGTCAAAAATCTCAATTGAGCAGTGTTTTATGTTAATAATATATAGTTCAATCGGGAGGCTGACAGTCAACAAAATTGAATAACTGACTGTTTTATACTTTAAATTGTATTTCTATTTGGTAAACATACTTTCAACAATGATTGTTAAAAATCAATAGACTGAAACTCCATGGACCCTCATTATACACAAGTTTGAGTTTGTTAACATAATTTGATTTATCTGTGTTTCTAAACCATTAACAAGAGCGGTATCCAAGCAGCAGCTTTAAAATATTCTGAATCGGTGATAAATTAAGTGCTTGAGATATTTTAATATTGTGAGATTTTCCTCCACCATGTCTTAGAAAACTTCGGCTCAAAAAGTAATTGAGTCAAGATGGAACAAAGCAGACGGAGATTTAGCTCCCCCTCCAGATGTGCCTGCTCCATCCTTCCTCAATCAACCACCACCAGGGAATGTTTCCAAGATCACTTCTGCCTCTCCAGCAGAAGAAAAGGTCAAGAAACCTTGTCCACCAATCTGCTGTGATCATTATAATAGTGCATCTTCGCCTGATCGGAAGACTGTGTCTGCTTGTAACAGAATGAAGTGCATGGTGGACTCTGATATGCTGAATGAACAAGGTGACCAAATAGTCCAAGATAAGAGGGTGTTGAAAACAAGAGCATCTGAAGTGGATTTGAAAGCAGGATCGAAAGTTGCAGGATCAAGAAATGATGAAACAGAACCTGCAGTTGAAGGCTCTATGATAGTACTTGAAACTAAAAAAGGTGCTGTTCAATCCGAGTCTGAACAGATAGCGAAACTTGGAGTATGGGGAAAAACAGGAAAAATTGGATCTGATTTAGGACAAGCAAAAGCAAAAACAGGACTAGGATCATTCATTTCAGAACATGCAGTCAAATCTGAACCCAGAAAGGTGGTCAAATCTAGCCAAAATCAATTGGGAGCAAAATCAAGAGGAAGTGGATCTGACTTTTCAAAAGAAACAAAATCTGTGGACAGAAAAAGTAGCCAGGAAATAAAATCAGGAGCACGAGTGTCTGGGCTTGGACTTGGAACAAGCTCAGAAGATACTCTTTCTGGATTAGGAAAGGCGGCTAAATCTGAAAAAGGACAGGCAGGAAAATCAGGAGTAAGCAGTTGTGGGTTTGTATTGGGTAAAAGTTTAGGTGCCACTGATGGAAGAGGATTAGGAAGTGGATCCAAGTCTGGAAAAGGTCAAGAGGAAAAATCTGAATCAAAAGTATTTGGACTTGGTACAAATGTAGGAGCAAGTGGGTCAGGATACGGACAAGGAACAAAAACTAGTCTGGAAGGATCTGAATCAGGAACTGAATCTAAATCAAAACTGGAGAGCTGCCCAATGTGTCTGATGGCATTTCCTGCAGGGTGAGTGACCTTTTCATATAAGAGTGTGTAATGTGTAATATTTGTAAGTGTGGATGATGTTACCTTGTCATTTTGCCTAGTGTAGTAAATTAATGTAATTCAAAAGCATAACACTGAATATGTACCCCCCAAATGATGTTTGTTCAGTTAAATTAACAAACAAATGTAAAAGAGGTCTAGCCTAGATATCATACATAGTGGTTTATGAGCAGCTCCTGACTTGTGGTCCTCTCTCGACTATGCCTTCTACTCTCAACAGTTGTGGTCCGGTTGGATAAGGAGATCGACTTGTGATCTGAAGGTCGCAGGTTCGATCCCCAGATTCACAGAGTTGAAGGTGGTGTGAGTGATGAAACAGTTGCTCTCACACCTTCAACAACCACAGCTGTGGTACCCTTGAGCAAGGCACGAGTTTCCCAACTGCTCCCCAGGCGCTGCAGCCATGGCTGCCCACTCCTCCGGGTGAGTGTTCACAGTGTGTTTGTTCACTGCTGTGTGTGTACACTGGGATGGGTTAAATGCAGAGCACAAATTCCAGGTATGGGTCACTCCATATCTGGCCAACTTGTCACTTTCACTTCACTTCACTCCTTTCCCATCAATTAAGGAAAAAAAAGACCCCAACATAATCCCATGTGATGTTCTTTCCAGTCCTAAATGTCATGCGATGGAAGGTAACAAGGTAACTTTTGTTTCCAAAGTAGAATGCATTTTAATGTACAATAGACAGAGTAGCATATACTTTACCTGCTTATTAGTGACTGTAACTGGAAATTCACACTAAAGGACTCTACACACCTATCTGAATTAAGATTTGCACAAAGGTTCAAATGTCTTCTCTGCTGGTTGTTTGTTTTTGTAAGTTTCACACCTCTACCTGTTCATTGTTGGCGCAGTGATGTGATGTTTTTGAAAGAACAAATCTTTAAAATGACTCGTGTGTAATAACAATTCTTCATGGGATGTTAATCGATTCCTTTGGTGCATGTGGGTTTCATGTTGATAATCAGAAGGCCAAGGTGAGGGTTCATTCACTCAGTTTTTGCATTTTGCTCTATTTTGGGGGTCTTTGTCAGTTTACAAGTAGATCAAACTTGATTCCATATGAGCGATAAAAATAAATCGTTCAGATGTTTGTCTTTTCAATTAACATTGAAATGAACGAACTTCCCATCATTACTCAGGGGACAACAGTGACAAGCCTGGACATTTTATAATCTTTGTGGGCTTTGGCAAACAAATCTTGATGGACAGACACTAACAAGAAGAGCTTCTAAATGTACATATACAGTTCTTTTGCGATTTTCTTGTGATTGTGAGAGTGTATTGTGAGCGCCACCCAGCTGCTTTTTTATGTCCATTCAAAAACCATCATTCATCGGTCGTTCTCCTTGTGAATAACAAAGCCGATATGGCCATACTTTTTTTTTCTCGCACCCATCATTCAGCCAGATGTGTGAGCTCACTTCGGCACCCGTTATTTTTAATCAAGGGGTGTTCATGCATGAAACTTCTGATCAAAATTTCGGATAGTTGTGTGATGACCTTAAGGGTGCTTTAAGATTTTCCATTCAGTGACCAGTTGCAAGGATTAAGAGTTCCTCTTAAGGTTTCAAGATGGCTGGGTTGAAACTGACAAATTTTGGATTTAGAGTTTTGGAGTACAGCATCACAAATGAGGATGAAGGCCATGAGAATCAATGTAAGGGTAAAGTAGATGGATGTTCTGGAAAACCAGAGTTGAGGAGACTGAGATCAGCTTTGGCACCAGAGACACCAGTTCATTCGTAGCCTTCCTCTCTATAACCCCTTGGCAAAACGGCTTCACTATGCTGTACAATGAAGTGTTGGTGGATGGAATCATACATTCTCTCACCTTCTTCAAATGGCCAAAAAGAAATTAGTCATTTGTTGGAGTGAGATATTTAATTTTCCCAAATGGAATGAATTTGAGTGGTTTGGGCCCCGGGTGCTAAGGGAGCAGTCCAGGATGGAAATCACAGGCATGGTTATGTAACTATCTTCTGGAAGTGAGGTCATCCCTGCAGATGTAGTATGCAGGATCTAGTTCTGATGGAAGTTCTATTCATTAGTTGCTTTATAAAACAAGCTCAATTTTTTTATGAATCTAGCAACATTTTACAGCTGCTGCTGTATATTATTATGTAAAGATTACCCAACTGTAATCCTTACGAGGAGTTTGACGTTTGGTGTTTTGGTTCATGATGTCTATTGCATTACTCAAAGGAATCTGATCATTTTTACACAGGACTGTATTAATGCCAGTGGTTAACATGGATCTAGTACCTGACTGTCTCTGTCCTTGAACTTTGGATCACTTCTCAGAAAGAGGAAACAGTTTGTTGCAACTCCCCAGACTGAGTGTGTATACTTGAGCAAAGGAAGAGAAACTTAAAGGAGGGTTATTCATGGGAGGGGGGTCAGAAAGTCATAGATTCTGTCCTTGAGCATGGTGGGCAGTATAGAACAAGGCAGCACTGTGTTTTGAGTGTAGGACTGGCGCGCGCCACTGCCCTCTTGCTGCCTGCTGTGTGTACATTGGCGAGCAGAACACAGGCGGCCTGGGACAGAGACACAATGAAGGCTCTTGTCTGGTGAGAGACAGATAGAGAAAGAGCAGATATAGAGCAGCAGTTTCCGAGGGCAGGACTGGTGAGGAGATGGAAATCATGGTGGGTTGGCAAATTGAGATTCTCAAAATGGTTTGGAGGTTTGCTTCTGGGAAGCATCAAGGCATCTGGGTTGGGAAAGGGATTAGAAAGGAAAGGAAGGAGATTTGAGGGGAAAGAGATTATAAACAGATAAATGTAGGTGGAAATGAATGTCGTTTCAGGGGTTTGTGGGATTTGTCTTTTTGAAATCACACCAGGAAATATAAATCAGTTTAATGAAGCAAACTCAATCCATTTTCAAAAAGCAATTGGGAAACTTATGCAAAATGTCCACATCAAATGAAGCACGAGTTGTTTGCGTTTGCTCATGAATCCCAATAGATCATTGTAAAGATCAATATGTCCTCATTAGTACTTGTAATACTAGGAAGCAATTTGGAAGTTATCCCAAACTTTTTAGCACCAACTTTTAATGAGGACAAATATTAATCTATCCAGTTTGATGAAAGGTAATTAAAAAGACATTCATAAGAACTGAAAACTTTACCTAGGTGGAGCTGCTAGAAACAAAACAAACTTCATGCTGCACTTCATGACTTTCCAACTCTTGATTGATACTAGAGATGGATTTATAACAAACTAAACGTATTGTTTGTATGAACTAATTAACTAATTATGAGTGTCATTGTGAATATAAAAAAAATAATTTAGTTTACATGAAATGTTTATATGCAACTTCTTTTTCGCTCCAATTGATTTATCGCAGTTCACACATTCTTATCACGTGATGTTATCCAACACCCACAAGTCAAACTCAGACACTGGTATTTAGTCCTGTCCAAATCAGCAGATGACAGATGTTGCCAGAGAAGAAACAAAACCCAAACGTCGTTTGGAAAACTAGTCCAGTCCAATTAGGGCTTTTGATAGACTTGAAATGAACAAATGTCAACTAAATATACAAACAAGTATTACACTATTGCATTGACAAATTTATGACTTCTTACCTGCCAACTTGCCTTGACAAATTGGACCTACCCTTCTATTTAAGCGTTGCCAAAACAAGTTTCTTTAGTCCTAGTTTCTCAGGTAAAAAAAAAACCCTGTTTCTAGCACACAAATCCTGATAGGATAAGCACAAACTATTGATGTTTTTCCAAGTTAATGTTTTTTGAATGAAATCAGGGGATTCGCTCCATTATAAACAGATTTAACTGCAAAAGTTCCTAATCAACAATCTGCAGTCCAAAGCTTACATCAACAAGTATTCCTCCCAAACAGCCGTTTGAAAGATACCAAGGGATCAATAACTTTGAGTCATGACAAAACTCTTCTTCGTATCCAAAAGTGGTCATTGTGCAAGAGAGTGAAACAGTCTTACTTTAGCACTCTCCTGTCTGAGTTTGGAAACCAGAGATATTTCATTCTCTTCTGTGTTAGCCTATTTTGTTTATTTCTTACTGATGACCTTAATCCTTAAATGCAGATGTAAGGCTGATTGCAATGTTCATTTATTACTAGATGTTATTTTTGGTGGCTGACAATTACGAATCAAAAAACAAAACAAAAAAAGAATTCTGTCATCACACCAGGAATAGGAAAACAAATGAATGCTTCAGAAAACACAACAACAAATTCTAAACCAAAATAACTACTTAGAATTGCTCAAACTGCTTTTTTACCAACAAGTCTGCCTTCCACTAATGATTAGTATCCAGGAAATGGGCAAATAATTGTAATTACATGCTCAAAACAAGCAGAAAACTCTCAAGAATCTGTTTTAGCATTTTTATATATAGATCAGTAATCTTTTCTCATAAAAATCCACATAAAGTTTAAACCTTAGATTGCATTCAGGTAGCTCAGTGCATTGTACTGGGAAGTCAGGGGAAAGAAATAGAATTTCCTGGTATCTAAAACATTATATTTCTTTACGGTACTTGCAAATAAAGATGCTTTTTTGTTTTAATAATTTAGAAAAAAAAATAGTTGAGTCAACAGAGTTTAGGAAGTTTTTAAGATAGCATAAGATTGTGATGGATCATTGTATAGAAGATTCTGGTCCAATAATCTATCTATCTCTGATTCTGTTTTACTCTATTTAATTTTAATATCCTCATAATGAAAGCCTTCTGGAGAAATGCAACATGATTCACATCTTGTGATGAACACAACCAGTTGAACCAACCTTTTTAAAATCATTGATATAAAGGTCTCAAAGATTTTTAACTGAAACATAAAAGGTATGCTCCAGCCCCCCGAAAAATACATTTGTTTTATATATATATATATATATATATATATATATATATATATATATATATATATATGCTCTGTTGAAGCTAATAGATTTCAAGACTTAAACAAGCATTTAATATGGCATAAAATGTCTGCATCTGCCTTCGGAAGTTAAATACAAATTTATTACAGTTACAGTAACAGGAATGCTTTCTGGTCCCAAAATATACAGAAAAACATCCACATAATCATTTCCTGGACTACTCACTCAAAAATCTCTTTTTGATTATACCATACTATAAATTATGCAAAGAAAAAACTGTATTTTTCATTTGAGGCGAGTGTTTTGGTGCAGATTGGCCGTCTACACTTCATCCACCAGTCACAGATTGAGAGACTCTTAGCTCAAGAATCTAAAATATCTAAAAATCATTATTTTACTATCAAAAACAAAGTATGGTATATAATTATTACTTAGATCATGCTAAAGAGACAAAATTTAAGATAGAGGTAAAATACTTTGAACATATCAACTTTTTAATTATTATAAGGAGAAATAATAAAAACTGTGGTAAAAGTTGTATAAATTCAGATTGTGCGTGCATTGTAAGATATCTTATCTGAATAAAAGTTAGTAAGTACAAAAGTGACCTAAATGAAAATCAGATAACATGCAATTAAATGTGGATTGTGCTAGTATTGGTCACATGACCAAAACAAATGCCTGCTGTGGTAAAATTGCCTTGCCCAGTGTGTTTGGTTTCAGTGCAGTGATAAAGTGTGAATATTTGATGTTTTTCAGGTTCACACAGATGGACTGCGATGGCCATCTTGCACAATGTTTATCAGAAATCCACGATGATATAATTTGGTGATGATCTGTAAATAGTGCATCATTCAATAAAGAACATGATCTGTTGTACACAATTGCTCGTTGTGTCCTCCTTTCCTCCCAGAAATCATGAGACAGGAAATCTCAAGTCATTACAATGAACATTTACTGATTTACAGTTATTATTTAAGATGCTTAAGACTTCATAAACCATAGACATGTCCACATCTCTCTTCAAGCTTCAGCCCACAGAGCTTTCATTTACAATAAGTTATAAAACAAATATTTCAAATACAAAAGTATTCCCCCTGCAAAACATTGATAAGAGCGCTGTTTGCTTTGGACTCAACATGAAGAAAAGAAACTAAAATGACAGGAAAGCAGAGAACCTCCTGCCGCAGATTTTATTCATGATAGATTTATTATGTCTGTTAAGTGATGGACATAACTGCCTAAAAGAGTTTTCTAGGACAAGATCATGGTTTCTAATGCAGTCTTGGGTTCAGACTAGCGTTTTGGAAATTGAGTGCGAGAGCCATTTTTCTTTCCTCAATTCACATGGAGTTGTGACTTATTTTAATAGAATATGAATAAGTCTAAAACAACAAATCATGGATTCATGACTTACATCAGTTTAGGCTGTTGAGAAATAACAAAGGTCTGATGCTAAATCCAATGTAGATGTTTTACAAGTTGCGTTCAAAACCGTTGGTTACCTGAAAGAAAAATAAGTCTCTATGAACTCTAGGACCTTCTAAGAATGTCACTTTCACCTGAAGATCTTGTCCCAAACATCCCCCACATTGTTCATGCAGCCTGTTTTGGTTGCAGCTTTTCATTCGAGTGCGGAAAACCCAGCAGAGTAATCTGTCTTCGCTCTCGGCTTCGTTATCGTTACGTTCTTCATGCGCGCTATCTCCTGGGCCGTTCTTTGTTTCTAGCCCGTCTGCTAATCTCGCTACTGTCTGACACAAAAGCTGCTAATTAATCCTGTTAACATGGCGGCAATTCCTCATACAGGTCTGATGCCATCAAAGCGCTCACATCTGAGAGCCTCGTCTTCCCAGGAAATGAGGAAATAATAATATAAAAAAGCTGGGAGATTAAATCCAATGCAAGATTGAAAACATATCTTGTTGCTTAATAACACAATGCTTTATCTCTGGGAGGGATTAATCAGTCAAGCTGGCCTGTGATTGGCTATTATTAATCATTAAAGGGAAAGTGGAGGTTTTGAAGTTACATTTTAAAAGGTTTCTGCTTAAAGAAAGCAAACGATGGATCGTGTTTGAGTATGTTTGGAATGGCATATTAACCCACTACTCCACTCTCCAGTACACACACTGTGCACCGTATGACTGAGAAACCCAGATGACCTACTGCATTTGCCAAGATGTAAAAAGGGCCAAAAAGAGTCACAGAATGCATTGCATGCAATATAATCTTAATTTTCCATTGAGTTACAGGGAAACTAGCAAAGTACAGTTGACCTGCATCAATACATCAGTGAGAACTGTAGCCAATCAGCTTGCTCAATTAAGATTAGCTGTTCACTAAAACATAGAAAAATCTATGATTTTGGATTTCTATTACATAAAGAATTTTTTAACTGTGGTTTGAAGCTCACAGAATATCTATGGTGTCATGTGTTTAAATATAATTCTTCCAAATGCATGGCTGATTTCACTACACATATTCTGCAAAATGTAACTATTATGATCACGTTTTACAAATACTGATGTCCCGAGACAGTTTAACTGTGCTTGTCTTTGCATACCAAAGAAAAGAAAATACCAAAGAAAATAAATTAGAATCTGACATCCTTTGTGATGTATGTTTACTAAAATGTGTGCTTACTCAAAAGCGAATCCCTTCACACCTTCCATGATAAAAATGTGGTTCCGATTGCACATTCAGTTTTTGTGAATTTGTAAGAAACCCAAAAATGTAATAGCTGAGAATAATTTCTCCCATTTATCAGTAGCAGAGAATAAAGTAAACTCTGTAAGCAGCTAGCTCTCTTTTCTGAATGCAGGCCGTTAACAAATGCTAAGAGAGGCCTACTGCGCTAACTGTATTTTAGCTTGAGGTTTTACATTATGAATGCAGACACAGTTTGCTAATTTGTATAACAACTGAGATTCAATTGAAACAATACCACACATCACCAGGAACATGGAGCAGAACCCTCTTGTTTGTGCTTTCTCTTCAATTATCTTTGCATCACTTGAAAAAACAGTTACTGATAGATCACATGGCCCTGCTGTCAAAAAGACTTCTGAACACTACAGCATGAAATTTCGTACAGACCTAGATTCACTGGGAAAAATGCAACAATTCTTCTAAATGTGAAATGCTTCATGTGCAACATGGCCCTGTGTTCACCATGCTTTTGCTGGCTTTTCTGTGACTTGACTGCAAATGGTCAGCTGTGGTTTTTATCATAGTAACTTGAGATCAGGTTTCATCAAGACCCTTTTTACTTATTTGGTCATGCTCTACATCGCTATCGTGGAAATGCTCTGCGTAAGAGAAGCCATGTTGGGAGTCGGATCAAGTATAAAAGCAAGCACATTAAACAGAGTGCAGCAGCGGTGTCTATTGTAATAGTACTTTTCCCGTTGGAAGATAATATACCATGAAGATAAGGTAGATGACGTCTTTCAGAGACTTTAAAGGAAAATACAGAAGGAGAAAGGTCTTCAGCAAGTGAGGTAACAGTGTCAAAGAAGGCAGGCTGATGGAAAATTTGGCCTGTGTTTGGAGCAATTTGCCAGGAGTGGTGAATCCATTGTGTGCCACCCTGGGTCAAGAAGTACTAGCTAAGGTTGACGCAAACCTAGTGTCTGCTGCTGTTAAAGATAGAAAACACCAAGGTCACTTAAGGGGCTTACTACCAAGCACCTGAAATTAGGTGAGCCATCACTGACAGCAATCTGACTTTTCCAGTGGGTGTCCAGTAGCACCTTCCTTCCATCTGCTGCATCTATTTTTCCCAATTTTAACTCTTAAAATATAACATGTATAAGTTATTAATAAAATGGCTTCTTCGGTCCTTAAATTCATCATGGGGTGTCTAGGCTCCCTTGTGATATCAGCCTGAATCATATTTTGAGTCACTTCTATATCAAAAGAGACTGTATGGGGTTGTGAAAGTGTGGACTCACGATCCTAAAAGTGTGTTACAGTTTGCTTCTGCAAACCTCTTCAAAGTCAATAGAGTACATTTTTGACAAGTATGCTACATCTGAAAATAATGGATTTGCATTTTGGTAATAATGTATTGTGCATGAAACTGCACAAAAATCTGTGTTACTTCATCAAGTCATAATTTAGAGAAAATTATAAATCGGTGAAAATCTTGTTTTCATTTTCCCAATGACTCTAGGTTAATCACAGAATCCTAAAACCATACAATGTCTAACCTCATGTTCAAGAATTCAAAGGATGTTTCAGTGCATATGTTTAAAAACTAAAAAAAAAAAAAAAAAAAAAAAATGGCATTCCACATTCTATTTGAGCGTTGCATTTAAAAATCAACTCCAATCTACTCTGGAGTTCAGAGACATTTGGAACATGGTGAATTTTGAGGCACTTCTTCATTAAACACAAAGTATCTCCTGTTTTCTTTGCAAAGACAACATGGGTGGTTGAAAGCAGGTGGTTCAGAACAAAGCAACCTGCTGTGGATGAAACCCTCATGGTCATGAATTAAAATGTGCCACTTTGCATCATGGAAGGCATCATCAATTCTCTGACTGGCAACCTACTCTATATTACAACACTCACCTTTTAACATTTTACATTCTAGTTTCGCTCGAGGACAAGCCTCATACAAGATAAAAGGAAACCCAAATATTAAAATGAACCAAACAAATTGCACGTTAATTTAAACTGTAAAAATACACTAGGGGTCCTCGAGAAATGTAGTCTCTGATGGATGCTCTCGTGTTAATGGAGCTACCTTGAGCACCAAACAAAAGTGCTCCAGTCGCAAAACACACAAAGCTGGATGTTAAAACCAAAGAGGATGCTGGGAAGCAGGAAGACGATCAATAACTGAAAGTTGGGGAATAGTTCAGAGTTTGTTGACTACGGTTTTGACTCCAGTCATTTTTCTTCCACCCTTACTCCAAAACAATTTGGATAAGGTCTGAAGTTGAAGTCTTTGTGTTGCTCCATCTTTAAAACAGAGCTTTTTGGGAACATTCTTCTCTGTGAATACTTATTCAGTAGTCCGATTTGAACTCGGCTGTAGAAGTCTCATGGAACCGCAGACAGAGAACGATCAGCCTCATTGTTCTTCTCTCATACGGTTTCTTCAGTGGAGAGTAGCAGAGGATTGATGTACTCGAATCCCTCAAACTCCGATTGGTCTATTCTCTTTATAACATCTCTGTGGAAAGAAACCAACATTATTGATGAAACATGATGGGTCTTGACTAGATTGCTAGCCCAATGTCCTGGTGCTAGATAATGCGAAATTAAATTCATGGATCAATTAATCTTTTACTCATGCAATAGTAAAACAATTAGTAACTGAATTAACTTGAGTGTTAAGTAGTACAATAGAAAAATTAAACAATTATGGGATACTTCAAGCTGAGTTTATAACACTGTAAATTAGGAATAAAATTACATAAATAAAATTGTAAAGATTCTTTTACATTTTGAATAGCATTTTACTATATTTAAATATTTTAATCATTAAGGAGCTTTCTTTTAGAAGTTCAGATGACATACAAAACATTTTTCTCTCATCTGTTTAATTAAAAGTTCTGAACTTCAACAACAAACACAGTGTGTAGAGACTATTTTAATTTTCCCAATTTATTTATTTTTCATCCACTCGTAATGATTCTTTCGATATTTAGCATCTGCATAGAATCACAGGATCAGCTTTAATCAGTACTGCTCCAGCTCTTCAATGGTGCAATCCTGAGACAATTAAAATCTCATTCATCACCTTCTGTCAAACAAGCTCCACGGAGGACCATCTCCTCTCCAACAAACTACGAGAACTGATATTTTACCAGATCCGGGATCTATGCCGAACACGGTTTGTGCTGTGTGTGTTTGATTAAAGTCCCTGAAGCACGGTTTGACTGCATGTATGTGTTTGAAAGGGGTCTGTTTGCCTCCAGCAAGAGTGAAAGAGGGAAAGCAAAAATAACATTAATGACACCTTTCCTCTGTAATCTCAGGCTCAGCTTTCAAAGAGAGAGCAGAGGGGAATGTGTAATGCCACAGAGGAGGAAACACTGAAAGACGGACATTCTGGGCTCTGACCAAAAGAAGCATACCTCTTTAATGCCACTGATGAATGTTTTTTTTAAGAATGATGAGGTGTAGATTGTTAAAAAGAAGGAAATAACAGATCTTTGGTCCCATGTTCACAAGTCTTGAGATGTTTCAATAGTGTTTCCCAACACATTTTAACCCATGCCTGATTTCATGAGAGCTCTTACACAGTTTGTTTTCCCCAAACATAGCGACAATTGCGATGTGTAATGGGAACAGTTAATTTAACTCAAGACCCAAATCAGCAAAGTTACTTTCCTGTTTTGCACACTCCACAACATAAAATTGTATCTTAAAAAAAGCTTCTAAACATCAGTTTTAATTGTCAAGATTATTTTTCTCTTACTCCTACACTTTTTATATGTTATTTTAAATGTTAATTCAGAGGTATCAAGATGCCAGTAACTATTAGAAACAGCTTTATTGCAATTGCAATCAAAATAGAAAATTATGGTTCTGATAATACCAAAGAAACCATTTTAATGATTTGTAAAACATTAGATACAATAGGGTTTTGTTTTTATTGTCAATCCAATTTAGATGCTGTCTGAACACCTTACAAGCCTTCCCATTGGATTTAAGTTCATCGGTTTCCACTGAGACACATCCCACTCTGGACCCACTTTCTTTTAATCCAACACTAAATCTCTAACGAGCACGAATTTCATCCCTACACCCCCATCCTCTTTAGTCTGCCAGATCCTTCAAATGAAAAAAGGCCTTCCATCACTTCCTCCCCCTCCTCCTGTCCTGCACTGTGTGGGACGACGGGTTTTTCAGACAGAGCTCGCTCAGTGTTTGAAGCGTCTGGCTGGTGTGTTGCTTTGAAGCTTGTTCGTAAAATCTGCTATTGAACTAAGAACTCGGCGCTGCTCTATAGATTACTGTCTGTCAGTCCATCTGCAGCTAATTATGAGTGACAGGTTTAATCATGAATTGACTTTAGTCAACTGTTGACTATAATGACTGTGTTCACTTTGTGAAGGTTCTATGCTGGTGAGGCATGATATGAAATCACCTCAAGGTATGTATTGACCTCGTTCGTTAATACAGAATGGTATACTTGTAATGTTTTGGATTGGGTGGATGGACAGATACACAGGCAGACAGACCTGGCTGAATAAAAAAAACAAACCAAAAAAAAAAAACAGATGGCCGAGCTGGGCTGACAGAGATGACTGTAACGAAGTGAACACCCATTGCACTAACAGAGATGGAAGAACCAAAGTGGACACCCATTTGGCTAACAGAGATGGAAGAACCAAAGTGGACAGCCATTGGGCTAACAAAGATGGCAGAACCAAAGTGGACACCCATTGGGCTAACAGAGATGGCAGAACCAAAGTGGAAACCAACTGGGCTAACAGAGATGGCAGAACCAAAGTTGACAACCACTGGACTAACAGAGATGGCAGAACCAAAGTGGACACCCACTGGGCTAACAGAGATGGCTGAACCAAGGTTGACACCCACTGGGCTAACAGAGATGGCAGAACCAAAGTGGAAACCAACTGGGCTAACAGAGATGGCAGAACCAAAGTTGACAACCACTGGGCTAACAGAGATGGCAGAACCAAAGTTGACACCCACTGGGCTAACAGAGATGGCTGAACCAAGGTTGACACCCACTGGGCTAACAGATATGGCAGAACCAAAGTGGAAACCCATTGGGCTAACAGAGATGGCAGAACCAAAGTGGAAACCCATTGGGCTAACAGAGATGGCAGAACCAAAGTGGAAACCAACTGGGCTAACAGAGATGGCAGAACCAAAGTTGACAACCACTGGGCTAACAGAGATGGCAGAACCAAAGTGGACACCCACTGGGCTAACAGAGATGGCTGAACCAAGGTTGACACCCACTGGGCTAACAGAGATGGCAGAACCAAAGTGGAAACCAACTGGGCTAACAGAGATGGCAGAACCAAAGTTGACAACCACTGGGCTAACAGAGATGGCAGAGCCAAAGTTGACACCCACTGGGCTAACAGAGATGGCTGAACCAAGGTTGACACCCACTGGGCTAACAGAGATGGCAGAACCAAAGTGGAAACCCATTGGGCTAACAGAGATGGCAGAACCAAAGTTGACAACCACTGGGCTAACAGAGATGGCAGAACCAAAGTGGTCACCCATTGGGCTAACAGAGATGGCAGAACCAAAGTGGAAACCCATTGGGCTAACAGAGATGGCAGAACCAAAGTTGACACCCACTGGGCTAACAGAGAAGGCAGAACCAAAGTTGACACCCACTGGGCTAACAGAGATGGCTGAACCAAAGTTGACACCCACTGGGCTAACAATGATGGCAGAACCAAAGTTGACACCCACTGGGCTAACAGAGATGGCAGAACCAAAGTTGACACCCACTGGGCTAACAGAGATGGCAGAACCAAAGTGGAAACCCATTGGGCTAACAGAGATGGCAGAACCAAAGTTGACAACCACTGGGCTAACAGAGATGGCAGAACCAAAGTTGACACCCACTGGGCTAACAGAGATGGCAGAACCAAAGTGGAAACCCATTGGGCTAACAGAGATGGCAGAACCAAAGTTGACAACCACTGGGCTAACAGAGATGGCAGAACCAAAGTGGAAACCCATTGGGCTAACAGATGGCAGAACCAAAGTGGACACCCACTGGGCTAACAGAGATGGCAGAACCAAAGTTGACACCCACTGGACTAACAGAGAAGGCAGAACCAAAGTTTACACCCACTGGGCTAACAGAGATGGCTGAACCAAAGTTGACACCCACTGGGCTAACAGAGATGGCAGAACCAAAGTGGAAACCCATTGGGCTAACAGAGATGGCAGAACCAAAGTTGACAACCACTGGGCTAACAGAGATGGCAGAACCAAAGTGGACACCCACTGGGCTAACAGAGATGGCAGAACCAAAGTGGACACCCACTGGGCTAACAGAGATGGCAGAACCAAAGTGGACACCCACTGGGCTAACAGAGATGGCAGAACCAAAGTTGACACCCACTGGGCTAACAGAGATGGCTGAGCCAAGGTTGACACCCACTGGGCTAACAGAGATGGCAGAACCAAAGTTGACACCCACTGGGCTAACAGAGATGGCAGAACCAAAGTTGACACCCACTGGGCTAACAGAGATGGCAGAACCAAAGTGGAAACCCATTGGGCTAACAGAGATGGCAGAACCAAAGTTGACAACCACTGGGCTAACAGAGATGGCAGAACCAAAGTGGACACCCACTGGGCTAACAGAGATGGCAGAACCAAAGTGGACACCCACTGGGCTAACAGAGATGGCAGAACCAAAGTGGACACCCACTGGGCTAACAGAGATGGCAGAACCAAAGTTGACACCCACTGGGCTAACAGAGATGGCTGAACCAAGGTTGACACCCACTGGGCTAACAGAGATGGCAGAACCAAAGTTGACACCCACTGGGCTAACAGAGATGGCAGAACCAAAGTTGACAACCACTGGGCTAACAGAGATGGCTGAACCAACGTTGACACCCACTGGGCTAACAGAGATGGCAGAACCAACGTTGACACCCACTGGGCTAACAGAGATGGCAGAACCAAAGTTGACAACCACTGGGCTAACAGAGATGGCTGAACCAACGTTGACACCCACTGGGCTAACAGAGATGGCAGAACCAAAGTTGACACCCACTGGGCTAACAGAGATGGCAGAACCAAAGTTGACACCCACTGGGCTAACAGAGATGGCAGAACCAAAGTGGAAACCCATTGGGCTAACAGAGATGGCAGAACCAAAGTTGACAACCACTGGGCTAACAGAGATGGCAGAACCAAAGTGGACACCCACTGGGCTAACAGAGATGGCAGAACCAAAGTGGACACCCACTGGGCTAACAGAGATGGCAGAACCAAAGTGGACACCCACTGGGCTAACAGAGATGGCAGAACCAAAGTTGACACCCACTGGGCTAACAGAGATGGCTGAACCAAGGTTGACACCCACTGGGCTAACAGAGATGGCAGAACCAAAGTTGACACCCACTGGGCTAACAGAGATGGCAGAACCAAAGTTGACACCCACTGGGCTAACAGAGATGGCTGAACCAACGTTGACACCCACTGGGCTAACAGAGATGGCAGAACCAACGTTGACACCCACTGGGCTAACAGAGATGGCAGAACCAAAGTTGACACCCACTGGGCTAACAGAGATGGCTGAACCAACGTTGACACCCACTGGGCTAACAGAGATGGCAGAACCAACGTTGACACCCACTGGGCTAACAGAGATGGCAGAACCAAACTGAACATAATTTGGGATAACAGAGATGACCACAACTAAATGAACACCTATTAGGGAAACAGGGGTGGGTGACCAGAGTCGTGCAGACCGCAATGAACAGCTATCAGACATAGAAAGATCCATCATATAATAAGTGATGAGATTCTATAGGTGACCAATAAGTTCACTATTTTGCTGCACTTCCTCTTGTTTTTTAAACATTAACGACATTCAAACAAATGTCTACCTAAATGTGTATTATTATTATTATTTATTATTATATTGGCCTTTGCCTTAGCGTTCATATTTATTTGCAATACATGAGGTTTTATGAGTGGAGTCTGGATATGGTCTGCAGCCCACCACTTACTAGAGACCCCTATAATCGTCAGACAGAATAAATCATACTAAGACAGACAGACTTAAAGTAGACCAAGATGGACACACAAAATGAACTGTAAAAAGATGTACAGCGCTTGATGGAATGAGTCGGACAACCATCGTATAGTCAATCTGACTAGCATTTAGTATTTGCAATTTTGCAGCACATTGAAGACAAGAATGCTTTTTATTAGTGAGAGGGTCTACTGTTTTCAGATTAAAGTGACTAATTCAGCAGCATTATACAGGAATCCCTCTCCAGAACAATCCACCTCAAAGCCCTCCATGATTATCAACCACAGAGAATGACTGGAATTTCTGAAGAATCACTTGAGAGAAATGGGGAGAGACCTCAACAACCTACCCCAGAGTATTCAGACATCCCAGGAGTCAACCTACAATCCACCTCCATCAAAAAAATGCAGAAGTATTTGCATTGAGTGGACATGTCTCTTATTTTAGCACATGTTTTAATCAAGACTCTATTCAAAAGGACTGAGCTTTTGAATGAGCGCCTGAAGAAAAGACTATAAAGCTTAAAAGCCCCTCTAGAAACTAATTTCACACTGATCAAAGCCGGCTTCCAGTCAAATCTAAGTATTGAATGCCTCTCTGCATCAGGTTTGGGCCATTTAAGAGCTGCTCTTTATCCTTGCATTCAATAAGGGGCCTTTTCAGTGCACCTCATACTGTAAAGCAATCACAAACTCCAGTGGGGATGTTTCTGTATGACATCAGAACCTCTTGACGATGGCCTCCAGATGGCTAAAGCATTCCTCTTCATCACATTCTCACTTCTGAAGGAGAATCTCAGCCATAAAACTTGCTATCCTGACCAGTGGAATCAAGCAGTATGGAAATCCCCTTTATTAAACGACTAAATCATCTGCAGCTCCACTTGTGTAAGTTTGAAGTTGTTAAGTGATTACATAAGAGCTCTCAAGTAAAATTCCAATGGAATGACGATTTTTTTTATTTATGGAAAAGTTGTTAAAGATGTTATGGTGATTAAAAAAATGCCAGTTTGGATTTCAAGTTGAAAGTCATTTTACCAATCTTGAGATGTGTCGAGTTTTATTCAACTGAGCCACTCATGAATCCCATTCGCCACTCATGGATCACCCTTACTACTTTTTTAAAGAATAATTTTCTTTCCAGAATAGCTTAACATATTTCAATACTTACTCATCGTCTGGTGTTAGCTGCACAGGTTCATTGGTGAACTGTGTGTCAAAGTTTTCTAAACCATAGTCGTCTGTGATCTGAGGTTTAAATGGTGGCGTCATCTGTTTCTGTTCCAGCTAGAAAAGACGAGAAGGAAAATTAGCAATTGGTGCAGAATCCATTATAAAACCAGTCACTCATGATTAACTTCAAAGCTGTCTAAGCATTGTTATCACAACTTAGAGAGCTGCCATTGGAGTTTTTAACAAGACGTGTATTCCAGAGAAAAAGTTTGAGGGTACTTTAGTGACATACAAAGTTGTACTGTTGTCTGAAAACAGTAAAATGAGTTTTCATGTTGTGAAGATGATTTTGTTATCCTCTCTCATTCCAAATAGAAATATTGAGAATGCGGAAAGACAAAGAGAATGCAATGTCTTCTATATGCAGGGTCATTTAAAGCAGGGGTATCAAACTCAATTCCTGAAGGGCCACAGCTCAGCAGAGTTTTACTCCAAACTTAACCGAACACACCTGATTTCACTGATTAACTTGAACCAGGGTTGAAAAAAAAAAAAAAGGAATTGGTTGATCCTTAATCTGAATGCAATATCATCTTCAACACAAAAAAACTGTACTTAGAGAGATGTGTTCCAGCTGACGAGAGTGATGTTAGCATTCTACAGTGTTCCAAGATATTTTCTTTCTTTGTATATAATATCAGAAAACTCCTCTTCAATACCACACTTACCACCTCTTCAAGATTCACACTTTTTCAAATATAAAACAATATGAGCAATTTTTTATAGCATCCAAATATATCTAGCCACATAAAATAATAATAAAATTCAAGTTTGTAAAAAAAAAATTTTACAATTAAGGATCCTAAATAGTTTTTTTAACAATTTAGGTGTGCAATCGTAATAGAAGTAAACAAATCAAAGCTCGAGAACACTTTGAATAATATTAATACATAACAACATTAATTTCTTTTGGTTTATTCGTAAGAATTTAAAGGTGCAGTATGCAATATTTTAGAGTGTAGATTCAATGCCCTCCCCATTAGAAATGCAAGTTTCCAGATGTAGGCTTTCTAAACTATGCAAATTGACAGCAAGAAGACTTATTTGATTAAAAAGTGAGGGCTGTAACTTATAGCTTTTAAAATATTCTTACCAGACTTTAACTTTCAGTGAAAAAATTAAGAAGAGGGGCAAATGACCAAATAATATACAGACGCATAGAAAACCACCACTAAGGATTAGACGAGGGTTGTTTTCTGTTTTGGACTCTTTTTCTACTCTTATGTTGAGTGTGTGGTTTGAGGACATGATCCTGCTGTGTTCCACTCCATGCCGATCTGCACAGACTGGAACAGATGGCTGCTCTACTCTCATTTCACTACAGTCTCACTCTCTCTGTTTAGTCTAAGCCATGAGCTCAGCTTAACATATCTGGAGCTGGACTGTCAAATGATATCAAGCTGATTTTGTAAGGGAGCAAGGAGATTTTGACTGGGATAACTAGCTGATTCGTGCTTAGTTAAACGATTTTGAATTCTTCAAACTGAAAAGAACTGAAAGCGTACATCTTGACAGGAACTGTATGGATACACAAATTCAACAAAAAGACATTGAGATACAAACTTGGAACTGTATATTCATGTCAAAGCTAAAAAACTAGAAGATAAATAACTTCATTCAACATCTTATATTTCTGACTCATTTCATTTTCTTCTAAATTTAAAATGTAGAAATGTGTTTGATACTACGAAAAAATATCATCTTTCCCATCTGGGCTACAAAATCCCAGCGCTGTTTTAAGATATTCACATAAATGCAGAAAACATTTCTTTATTAGGGTTTAAAATGCCGCTTTTAAACAAAGTTTTTAACAGCAATATGCATCATCCTACTTTCTCCCCCCAGGAGCAACACGCTCTGCAGCTTCCTCTGTGTGGACTGCAGTGTAATGGCAAAACAAAATTCGAGAAAGACATAACAGAGAGTCAAATACGGCACACTGGGGAACCAGGGATGTTAATTGGTGCCCAGCCGCCATGTGTGCATGTTTTTTATTCCCGAGGCCAATGACTCCAGAGAGCCTGGCGTGACGCAGTTGGCTGCAACCTGTTTGGTGGAACATGCTAATGCTCGTCTCTGTAGCAGAAAACCAATTATGCACAGACGCACACATGCAGATGCACAGAGACTCTTCACGCTGATGTGTGGGAGTGGATTATTCCCAGACAGCTCCACAGCTAGTTCTCGCTTGCAGTCTCTGTTGGGGTCCGGCTTCACCCTTCCCGTGATAAAAGGAATGAGAACTCACCGATAATCTGCTAGGATGATTGTAATGGGAGTGTATAGGTCCCACTTCGGCTGTTGTTCTGAAACATGTTAACTCTCCGTTCTCTCCAAATCTGAACCGTAAGCCTACTTCATCTACAGCAATATCTATATTAACCAAAGCCTTTGCATTGGTGATGGTTTTATTCAATCTCATAGTAAACACTAAGTGGGAAGTACAAAGTTAAACTAAAGGATTATCTCATTACTTCACCTTCATGTAAGTTACTGTATAGTAAAGGTAAATACACATGTTCAGCCACTTCAAAACAGAAATGGGATTAATTAAAATGCATTGATCAATAATGATTACACCCAATCAGGGTTAGATGTGTTAAGTCAGAGGGTTTGGTGTAGCAAGAAGCATCTTCAATATTTCCAAAAAATACCTTGAACAAAAAACCTTGAAATTTTTAAGTTGTGAGTTTTTGGAGCAGAATATGTAAAGAGTGTTTGTATACTATTTAACCCTTATATTTAATTAGTCCATATTTTTAAAATCACAGCATTTTCCCTCTCAGAAAGTGGCATAACATTTAGAGAGCACTGAGTTAAAATTCCCATAAAGTCACAAAGGACCCTTTGTTTGTTATCTTCTTTAGTTTCTAATGAAATCCTTAAATTCTACTCAATGACATTTAGTGAGGTCACCAGGGTTTGAAACAAGCAGATTATGAATTCAAGCTATTTAAAGTAAAAAAAAAAAAAAAATTAAAATAAATAAATATATATATATATATATATATATATATATATATATATATATAATTTCTTTTTTCTTTTTTACTTTAAATACGATCAAGATCAAATTGAAGCCTTGGGAATAAACATTACGACCTGCATCATAACATGAAAAACAGAAAAGTCTTGTGCATAATAAACACAAGGCTTCAAAAACATTGTTTGAAACGTTCAATCACTTTTCTGTTTTAGATCAACTTTCTGTTTTCTCAAACTCTGGCAACTAAAATAAATTTTAACATTTGTTGACAAAATTTAAAATGGTTAAAAAATTAAGAGTTTTTTCTTAATCTCTGGCAATCCTTACAATAAAATTATTATTATTTTTTTTACATTTGTAAGTCTTGTATCAATATCTGGCAACCCTAAACGTGATTTTTAAGATTTTGAGCATTTATTCACAAGACTTTTCTCAAACTCTGGCAACCCTAATCATGATTTTTGAGAGCATTTTCTCATGCTCTGGCAACCCCAAGAAACAACAACAAAAAATCTCAAATCAAATGAGCTTTACATGGATATCACTATAAGACATGTGAAAATTAATAAAGACATAGAACAGTGAATTTAAGACTTTTTTAAGGCCTATAATTTGGGTTTTTTAATACCATACTATTTAAGACCCTGCTAAAACCCTGGAAAAGAGAAGATTTGAGCAGATGTAATACAACTCTAACCCATAGACTACATATACCATTGATGTAGTGAGACATTTAAAATTGTTTCTAAAAAAGTAAAAAAAATGGACATGTCTAAGATTGTGTGAAGGGCTTGAAGGTCATTCCCCACTTACACTATTCGCAACAATAAAGCATCTCTATTATACAAGGCCCTACAAAAGCTTTGTCGTAAATGAACATCCTGTGGAGCCTCCTCTGCTAAATCTGTCCTCACAAGCTTCCCTCGAAGAGTGCATCTGTGTCTCCTCTAGGACTCCTCACACTGCAGACGGTGTGAAGAGAATCCTCTCTCTCAGCCTTTTCATCAAACCCTCGTTTCTCATTCACCTCGTATCTCGGCTTCCTGGTCTCATTCATCTCTCACCCTCTCCCACTATGTCTCTCGCTGTCGAAAACGCTTTGCATCTCTTCATTCAACCCTTTTCACTCTATCTTGTCCAATCTGCCTCACGCAGTCAAAGCAGGCACTCTCGCCCACTCTTTCAGCCCTGATCTGTCTCTCACTGTCTCCCAGTCCCTGAAGGAACACTGTAGATACTCTCGTTTCTCATTAATCTCTTAGACTTCAACCTCTGGGTTCAAGGCATTTTACATTTCCTCTCAATCAGAAAGACTTCAAAGTGTCCCATAACACACACCCACACCTAATTGTAGTGATCTTTTTTTATTACATAAAACTGTTAAGCCTAATACTTACACATAAAAAATCATTTGTAAGTATTCTTATTTAAGGAAAATTAAAAGGGCATCTTACTTTAAGAAATGAATACCATTTACAGTTTGAAAAAAAAAGTCATATTCAAAGCTCAATTTCGCTCTGAGCATTGTCAGATTCATCAAAAGCATTTGCAGGTCTTTTTTATGTGTTACCAGATCTACATGCAATCCATCAATTTAGTGAAGTCATTCTTAACCAAAGGGTCTCATCCTTGGGCCTAAAGCAGTCTGGTGGGCCACAAAAAAATCCGAGCACAAATGTAATACACTTCAATAAGCAGCAGGTCAAAATTTGGGTTGAAGCTGAACATTTTTGCACTGAGACATCTTCAAAAATACAAAATGCAGATGAAGCTAGCTCCAACTTGTAATCGGACAGTGAGGGGAAGAGCATTTTATTAATAATAAAGATATAATAATTGCTTGTTTTATTTTATTTAAATTCAATAAAATGATAAATTAATACAAAATAAAAAATAATTTATTTTATGAAAAAAGTGTGATGTACATAATAACAAACAATCATTAAAATAATCTGTTTAGAGTATTATTTCAACATTAGAGGATTAGTTCAAATTAACAGCTACAACAACAACAATAATAAAACATTATTTCAAATGCCTATCTTGGTACTCAAGGACACCTTACAGTTGAAAAAACTGCATTGCATACACAATATTTATTATATATACACACACACAACACTTCAGTTAAACCAAATACACAACCCATGAATGAAAAAAAAAAAAAAAGTTAGAAAATGTAAAAAATGTGAAATTTGCATCCATTGAAGAGAATGAAAAAGCACCTTCCTGCACTGAACCAGTAGTTGAGGAACGCGGAAGTAGTCAAAGCATAGTCTATTGCTTAACCATGCCAAGTTTTTATTGTATGATTTAACAAAAAAAACATTGTTTTTTCTTGTTTCAGGAAGGATATTTTTCGCTGTGTGTTAACAGGCCATGAATTAATACACAGGGGTGCACAAAACACTTAGTCCTCTGGCTATTCTGGTCACTGAACAATCCTGATAGCAAGTAGAGTGTATCGTAGATTACACCCACTAAACTGTGTATTAAATCTAAGAACCAACAATGCAAGCCCCTTTTGCCATTTTACTCTTAAATTATTTACAAACGTATACTCATAGAAAGTCTATGCTTAGTTTATATACCTATTCTAGCTTATAACCACAGGAGAGAGAAAAAAACGTTTTATCACAAACTGTAAACAGACACACCTGTACATTCATTTCTTGAAATGGCAATTACAGCTTTTACTTTAAAGGTCAAACTGACAGACTCTAAAAGAAGAGAAAAGAGCACAACAGTCTAGGAAATTATCATGATTTCAATCCAAATCAATGGCTTCATTCATTTATGAACAATTAAAAATAAGTGTTCATTCATTAAAGAAGCACAGGAGGTCGATTTCATGTCTGTTTCGGAGTCTGTGTGCGTATACAGGTGTCCAAACTCATCCATTACATCAGCAAAGTGGCAGAAAATCCAAGCAAGTGAAGCATGCTGTTTTAGTGACAGAACTCTGGAGCACATAATTTCCATGTTGTCGACCTTCTGAGTGCATCAGGAAATATATAGTACACACGATCAGCCAACGCTATCAGCAATTACAGCTAATGCAACATGACAGATCACAGCTGAACGCCCGCTCGAAGATGGGAAGGCTTCTGAAGCTAAGAGTGAGATGGTGCATTGGGAGGAAAAAAGCTCTTTTGCTGTCTCCAGAGTTCTATAATCTGCATACTGTTTACACACTTTTGAAAGCAGATTGAGAAGTCACGGCAAAATGAAACTGCGAAGGATAGAGGGCAGAATGATTGAACGGCCAGATACTAAAATGACATCTTTAACTAGATGTAATGTAGAATTATAGGATCTATAATTTGCACCATAAAGATGTAGACAAAAATCATGAAATGGGAGACAAAAGAAAAAAAAAGTCAACGTATTTGAAGGTTATCTCATCAAAATCAAATGCCTTTTGCGTTAAAGGCTACACCATTACAAGCACATCAGCGATGGCAACATACTACTAGGACTCTAGTTTCTTGTAGATTTTTGGTTTAATTTGTCTGCACTGTTAAAATGTTTTCAATATAAAAAAAGAAGAAATAAACAATTGTTCATATTACAAATGGATATCTGTAGACATAAACATAGCTGTGATTACCACATTATAATAACAGTTTTAAAGAGAATCACTATTTTGTTCGGGTTATAAACAATTATTTTAAACATAAAAAAGAGCAGTAATATGAAAAGAAAGCCATACACAATAGTTTACAGTTTTCCAAAAATAAGTATAGAAATACTTTTTTTTTCTCTCAATAAACCCATTTATTTCTGCATTTACCATCAATTAACGGTAACCTTTCGTGAGATTTAACTCTCTAGTTCGAGTCAGCTGACATTGCAAGTAAGCCTGGATTGGTCCCTAGTTAACTTAAGCTTTATTCTCATATTTACTCCAATGGACAGCCTAGCCACCAATTCCCTACAACAATTTTGGGATTAGTAGGAAAACTGGATGTTATGAATAAAACATTGATTGTGGATAACGAAGGGTAGAATTTGTATAATGAATTTATTTCTGTGATACTATTATACTCTATTTGTTTAAAAGAATAACAAAGCTGTGTTAATTAGATGATTAATCCTCACAATGTGCTCTTGAAACATATTCACTAAACTTTCAAATGTTTGTTCATCTTACCAGATCATCATCTGCCGCTGCAAGTGACGCACCTCCACACGCACATGCTCACAGCTACTGAATTTTGCATGCGCTCTCCCTGACTTTCATGTTTCAGCATTATGTGCATCATTTATACCAGACCAATTAACATCAGCCTTAAACCTTGTGGTGCTTCAGCAAAGGCTGACTCTCATCCGATATTCTCTTTCATTTCTGCTGCTGGAGTGGAGAACACCCACCTATGATCGGCCACTCTTAATAGTCGAAGTCAGTTGATAAACAGCTCACAGAGGTTTCGGAATTTGCAGCAATCTCACTTTAAAATAAGTATTTACCACGTCAAGTACATTCAAGTCAGTTTTAGCTCACTTTGGATGCAACTTCCAAATTATAAAGATTAATTCTACCCTTTTAACAGCATTGAAACATTGAAAATGAATTAATATTAGTTTACTTTTTGTACAGTTTTGGAAACAAGATTAAATATAATTGCCACAGCGAATCAATTTTTATCTCTTCACAAAGGAAATCTCTATTTAACGTACCGTAGTTAAATTTCTACAGCTCCTGGATGATTGGGGGGGGGGGGGGGGGGGGGGGGGTTGAATTAATAATTCAACATTTTAAACATAATTTCATTAAGTTTTAAATTTTTTGTCCAACTTATACATGTCTTTAGCAACTCTGTTTGATACTGAAAAAGGTATAGAGTGAAATAAAATAAGAAATTACATATTACATAATGTACATATAAAGAAAATTGATGAGCAAAACAATGCAGCTCTTAACAACGGATTTAATGTAATTGAGCTGAAATTAGAGTTTCACAAAAAGCTTTTTAAGCTCATCAAGACGTTGAACTATTTTTACACGACTAACACACTAGAAGCTATTTTTTCAGAAGAGCGTGTGCTTGTAATCATTTAAAATTTTTCTCCTAAACTGTAGTCTGCATATGCGTGGACAGATAAATTTGAAAACTTCATTAAAACTCTTATTTTTTAATCAAAATAATAAACAAAACATGTAGAAATATTGTCACCATGAAATACTATACTATTAGGTCTTAACAAAAAAAATACTTATACTACATTTTAAAATATTAAAATGAATTTGTGATTTTAAAATTGCGTTATAACTAAGATAAAAAAAATGTAATCTTGTTTTTAAAGCACTTTGTAGGAACTTTGTCTTGGTAAAATGTGCTGTATTAAAATAGTGAATAAATAGTTTGTTTTATACATGACAGGACATGACCGTAATGATGAGAATTTAGAATTCCATACACAAAAAGTTGAAATATTACAAACAAGAGCCTACCTGTTCCCAGTCTATGCTTCTGAAGAACGTGTGCGATCTGATGTCAGTGAATCCGGTTTGAACTTGGCATCCCAACCTCTCTTTCGGATCCTAAAAGAATACATCCGCTATTAAAATAGCATAAAACAAGCATCAATAGAAAGCATCAAAACATGAAACCTCGTTTTCTTTGATCTTTACTTCCATTTAATCCCAAGAACTGTGTTTGTGTCCGATATTATCTGAGAATTCTGGCTCTGGGAGCGACTCGTTGGCCTGATCTACTCTCAATTAATCCCAGTGAATCAGGCAGTGGCTAACAGGGCTGATCACACTGATTAGAGAGTCAGAAGAACCCCCCAGCCTCAATAAATCCAATTTGACTTGACGATTAAAGGAAAACGCTTCATTATTCACAGATTTAATCATGCCGGCACACGGAAGAACCCTCGAGAGATCAGCCTCATCTGGAGGAGGATGGTGACCCTCCTTATTTTAGCACATGTATTAGTTTAATCATAAGCAAACAACGGTGTGCATGTTGGGGTAGAGTTAAACCTCCTCTTTGTGAGCCTCAATCTGCAATGCGTATGAATTATGTGGTTTTCCTCCCTTAAATCCCATTTTTTTCCATTTTTCCCATTATTTTGTAATAAAGTGCAACAGTGATTAAGTTTAAAGGGCAACGAATAAACCAGTTATGATTTGAAGACGTTTGTATAGATCAATGTAAAAAAAAAAACACACAAAAAAAAACAGGGGATCAGAAATCAGGATTCTGCACATTACTTCAGATGCGATCGAAATCCTCCCGATAAGGTATTTTATTTTACAATCTTGTATATAAATATATGTATATATTTTGTTCATTTTTAAAACATCTATACAAAACAGCAACACATGAGGCACATCATCATTTTGTAGAGACGCTATTGGTTAAAGCAAAGCTCATGATGCAGGAGTCTGCTCCCGCGTCTCTACTCAGCCTTCTCGCACAATGGATTAACTCAAGTTCTGTTCTATGCGGGCGGAACTACATTACATCTGCAGAGAATTCACAGATCAAACACTGCAGAGCGCATCCAGAACATCCCGGACAAGTGTCCCATTTTGGCTGGGAAAAGTATGGTATTTTGTAAGCAGATAATACCCACAGGATTGTTTATCTACAATATAACGGTTCACATATTTTCTTTTATATGTTGTGTATTAAGCAGATACATACACATTTCATCTGTAATTTTATCTGTCATGAAATTAACTGTTTTACTCCACCTCTATGCTGGTGCTCTCTGTAACATCTCCAAAGTTTTTGTAAAGTTTTTTTTTTTTGCTTTTTTTTACTAAAATGAACTATTAAAAAGTCTGTTCCTTAGGAGTTGAACATTTTAAAAAGGTGATTTAAATAAATCACACCTGTTTCTTCAGTGTTCTTTATTTTTTATTTATTTATTAGAAAACTATCGGATCGGGACTCCGTATCGGCAGATACTCAAGGGCAAACTCAAGGGCAAACAAACCTGATCCGTACATCCCTACTGTTAACCCTTTACAATCTTTATTTTAGGGTGGAATGTCCAGTGCTGAAGATAGAGAACATATATGTAATTCGGTTAATAACGTACAACCAAAACCACCAACTCTTTGAAGAGTACAATCACTTCTTGATTTCCCAGAGCTGACAATAACTAATTTGATCTACTGCTGGTATATAAAAATGGCTCAGCTCTGCATGCTCCTGTGAGTCATGTTTCCATGGAAATGGAGACTTCTCTCTGATTGGTGAATCTCATTTCAGGAATGCAAAAGGCATATTTTCGGAGAGACCTTTTTTTTTTAAAAAAGTGAAGATGACATTACAGCGGGTTTGTCAAAAGTAAAACCTTGAAGTTCAAGACATTTTTTAGTTTTCTTTTCACTGATTCTTTCAAAAGGCATTTTAAGCATTGTGTCGTGGCACTTCTAGCTCCAGCAATGTTCGTCTGTACAATAGCACTGGTGTCATTTTGCTGAATGGGATAACAATCCAGGTCAGATTTTCAGTTCCATTTCTTTCTTGGTTCCCATGCAAGCACAGACTGCCCTCACCTTGTTCAGAAAACCTTTCAGCACACTGGCAGCCTTAACAGACAATGACCTGGGAATCCGTATCGGCTTCTCCAAAATGACTGAAAGAGAAGAGAATTGGGAGAAAGCAAGACAGAAGATAAAAGAGTATGAGTCATTCTTGCAGAGTTTGCTGTCGTGTTAGAGCGAGACAAGCTTTAACCCACACACATGCACGCAAAATCTCACGCTCGTACACCCACACTACAGGCGCCTGAATAAACCCTTCAGCGCTCAATCAAAAGATTCATCCCGCTCTGTGTTTATTTCTGTAAATTCGTCAAATTCCATCTCATGTTAAGTGGATTTCAAACACTCCACAGAATGTGAAGAATGCCTCTTTTTAATACGTCTCACCGCCACAGTTTGGATTTCTTTTACAGTAGCATGTCTTGGGCAAGCGTCCAGAAGTAAAGCCTGTTCAATTTCTTCTCAAAGACAGAGCGCAGACTAGCGTTTATCTTTCTGCCTTTCTCAAAACAATATCCCTATTTTTGGTTTAATTCCCGAATGAAAAGCTAAAGAGATTTGGTATCTCCACGGGGTTCTGTCGTTTGGACCAGGGCCTGAAAGTGGCTGAAGAATTGGCACTCTGGTACCGGCATCTGCCCTGCTCTTGGGTGGGCGACGGTGTGCCTGCAGATTGGTGTGTAGGGGGGAACATGTATGCCCGAAGGCTGTAGGGTGGGTGTTGGTGAGCTGGACCAGGATGTTGCTGGAGCATATGGAGGAACGGAGGTCTGGGTGAAAGGGAATGGAGATCCGGTAGTGGAGAGAGGTCCAGGTTCATGTTGTGTAGGTGTGAGCGCGTGTGTGTGATTACCGAGTGATGACGCGGAGAGAAATGATGTGGATGCCAAGAGCAGAGTGTTCCGTTGTGATGATCTACGTGTTTAAAATATTCTTTTTTCAACAGTGGTCTTATTCAGTGTGGTTTTCGCCAATGATGACGATAGCGAGGCATCTTCCGTCCCAACGCTCCAGAGACATGCATGAGAATTTTCTTCATTTTATTTTTCAAAGCTTCAATTGTCATATTTTCTTCATGGATTTAAATACGCAAGTACGTGTTCTTACTACATCGCTCATATTTTTGGCAGGCATATGTTTATTGCACTTTAGGTCATTGTAAAAGCCACAATTGCCAAATGAAGAATGCTTTTGTTCTTGGCTTCTTTAAAGTAAAAAAGAAAAACTCAGTTGTTTTAACACTTGGTTTTGCATATTCCTTAGGTCATACATATGTATAACTGTATTTATTAATGAAAAGCCTATCAACAATCTCACAATGTAAAAATGGACTATTAATTCATAAATACATTTCAATACACAATTTAACTGCACTCTTCACATTTGATGTAAACACATTCTCCATTGAGTGCTATGTTTAAAACTTAAAAGAAAAAAAAAAAGTTTTTCATAAAAACTCCAGCAATCACAAGTTAAAACACAAATTTTGAAGATATGATAGAAATGACTCAAGATTAGGTCTGCATTGACAACTCTAAAAACTATTAACATTGTAAAATAAAAGCCTTAACAAAATATACGTTAAATTTAGATGTTGTGTGAGTAAAATGTTTTTGGTTTAGGTTGAAGCTGGATAACTGAATAAGAGCTCACCCTGGAAGAGATATTCCTCTGTGTTCATATCAGGATTGTCAGTGATGATGTCGAAGGGTGATCGACCAGCCATCATTTCAAACATAAGTACGCCAAGTGCCCACCAGTCAACGCTGAAGCCTGAGAAAGAAAGAAAGAAACACATTTGTGTGATTAATTGAAACGAAAAAATAAGAAACTGATGTTATGCACTGTAATTATGGTTATCCAAGTTTCAGGTTGCTTCATTTGCAGATAATTTGTTCTGACTGTACTGACCATAATCCTCCCCCCTCAGGATCTCTGGGGCAATGTAGTTGGGCGTCCCACAGAAAGTGCTGGTGGTGTCACCTGGTCTGATTCCCTCCTGAAGCCAAACACAAATCATTGTGTTGTAATATCTAAGTGGATGCATGTAACGGCTAAACAATTCCCTACCTTACACATGCCATAGTCTGTAAGCTTGATATGGCCATCGTGATCCAATAGTACATTGTCCAGTTTTAAATCCCGGTAAATAATGCCCTTCTCGTGCAGAAAATTAAGAGCAATGACAATCTCAGCAGCATAAAATCTACAGAAAACAGGAAAATAATAAGGTAACTTGCTTTAAAATGGAGTACAAACAGAAATATTTATAAATGTTGAAATCTTTGAATGTGTAGTAACTATCAATGTATTTCTCAGATGTATTTCAATATAGTGAAGGTACTTTCAGCGTTTGATAGTTTTTTTTGACAGTCTAAAGCTCCAAAAAAAACACAGATAAAAGAAAAGAAATGTTGAAAGAGTGGAAAATGAGCAGTGACATTTGCAACCGTATTTGGCGACCGGCACGCAACAGCGTTTGCTTCATGTCGGTGCACAGCCAAGGCTCAGGAGACCTTTAGGAGTAACTTGTGAATATTTAGCCTCATTAGTCATAATTAGCATGAGGATTTGCATATTGGTGCTATGCAGGACACATATTGATAGGGCCGGTCGGTGGGCGCTTGACTCTGCTAATTAGCTGGTGTTTGATCTCAGTTTATCAGACGTGTGAGAGGAGGCCTTACAGCAGCTCTCTGATCATCATCATCATCCTGCTCATCATCAAATTTAATACACTTTCTATATACACTGCCTGGCCAAATTCTTTTTACAGTGGTTTAAAGAATGAATACAGGCATCATATCACATACAAACCCCCATTTGTTCATATAAAATATAAACAAATGAACAAAAAATAGTCTCCACTGATTGAATACTCTGCTTTGCCACTGTTAATTAAAGAGGTATATGTAAAAATTATGTATTTACTCATCTGTATATTTAATTGCATAGTTATTTATTTTGTTCAATAAATCAATTTTACAAATGTATCTATCACTTTGTTTAAAAAAACACTGGGTTTTGCTTAGGCATTTCATTCCTATTATATCCATCAACTTTTTTAATGAAAAAAAAAAAATAATAAAAATGGCCAACTTTAAGTTTTACTTTAAGACGGTAAGTACAACAAATTCAAATTTTTTACTTTGTGTTCAAAAGTCTTTTTTAAAGATTTTCTAAATGTTCAACTGACTTCTCCAATTATTAAATTAAAAGCATCCACTACTCACACATGTGGTCTAGCAGCACACATTTGGGCTCTTGTTAACAGTGACCGTTCTGATTCAAGTAAAGGCTCAATTCATCCCAAAGAATCAAAGGAAACTAGAGATTGAAACTGCTGACCAATCAGAAAGAGCTTCCTATTCATCAAAACTACATTCAATTTTGTTGGAGTACAAGAGGTTAAAAAGTCAGTATAACTTTATGGACTGAATGAATCAACACCAAATACTAGCATCAATGTGTGCTGTACAAATGGCATCAATGCCTAAACACATGTCTCAATGCACAAACAGTACCTGGCATGTTCCTCTGGAAGCTTGCGCTGCCTCTGCATATGGAACATGAGATCTCCTCCATTCACATACTCGATTACTAGAAAGAGCCTAAATGAGGAGCAAGAGACAGTTGTTACATTTCCCTTCTTAAGTACTTTCGCAAAGGAGAATGGACTATATTCCCTTGAACTCTTCATATGACCCTCAAACTGAACATTTCAAACTCCTGCCAGAATTTATTTACACAAGCTTAATTGAAGAACTACGCAAAAAAATGCTTGAATTGAACTCCATAATTCACATCACTTCCTTGAGTCTCTCTCAGTCATGAATCCACATGAAAAAAAGTATGCAGAATAGGACCATAATGTACAGGAGACAATCTATAGAGCACTCTTTCTTTGCCAGAGTGCAAAAATGCATTGGCTATGTGGCTAAGTCCTAAAGATTTGTGCAAAATTGCAGAGAGACAAATTTCACTACATTTAAAGTGCATTAAATGAAGCTGTGTTTTTAAGATGTGACACTCTTGTGTATACTAACACTACAAGAAAGGAATTCTGAGCTGTAAAACTGAGAATACTGTGATGTGTCTGGAGAAATCTGAACTAACGAAAGTGGTTTTGGCAGTCTTTAGAGTGAACATGTTACTTTGTAGTTAAGAAATCTTTTTCATGTTCAAAAAGAAACATCAGTAATTACGGATGAAGACAATCTAAAAAGCCTGACAGCCTTTGAGGGCTGTTAAGAACAAAAAAAACGTAGCTACAATGAGAACTCAATTATCATTATGGCTTTAGATTTGGAGAAAACACACCTTTAAAATCTTTTTTAGTATTGCGTGACTCCATTACTTTAAAAAAAAGCTGCTCTCACCGGCTCTCTGTCTGGAAACAAGAGTGAAGTCCCACTAAAAAAGGATTGGTTGATGCTTGTTCAAACACGTGTTTTTCTGTCTGGACCCAATCAATATCCTGAAGCAGAAAAAACAGAGACTTAACATGACAATCACTTTCACTTCTTTCTAAGAACTAGGTGAGAGGATATGTTTCATCGCCTCTATTGAGGGACTATTGCAGGATCACAAAAAAAAAGCAAGCCTGTGTTTTCAGATAAAAACTTGATCTATAAACTGTTTTACAGCGGAAAACATTTGCCACTATTGCATGCTGTCACTTTGGGAAGTCAAATTGCAGAATTAAGAAAGTTTTAAGAAAAAAAGCACCTTTCTCTTCCTCTTTACAAAGACATGTACAGTGCAGAGAGGAAAGACAACAGAGAAAAGAGAAACAGACATGAGTCAACAGAAGTGTACATTCAAATCTCTACTTTTCACATGATGGAGAAACTTCTGTCATCATTTACTCTTCCTGTCATTTCTCCAAACCTATTACTTTCCTTCTGTGTGTTAACACAAAAGAAGATGAATGTTGCAAGCTGCTGTATATATCAAAGCCTTGTTTTCATCATTTACTTTGTAAACCATTTTGTTTTTGTGAGAGGGAGACGTTTTGATTGGGTCAGTTTATTCCTTCATATCCTAGGCAAGGCAAGGCAAGTTTATTTGCATAGCACAGATTTCATACACAGGGTAATTCAAAATGCTTCACATTGGAAACACAGAATAAAAAGTAAGTACATTTAATAAAATCAAGCATAAAAAAGTCATATAAAATCATAGTGACTAAACACTGAAAATCTAAAGTTCCTAGGGGATAGGGAGCATGATATACAGTGCATACAAGTTTGTTTACCACCTGGTTATCCATAAAGTAATTTGTTTTAAAAAGGAAGACATATTTTAAATGTAACAATTATCACAATTAATAATTAATTATCATAATGATTTGGTCTACTGACTGACTATTACGTACATGATGTTTTATTAAATAGTTCATGCGTAAGCTTCAGTGGCCTAGGGGTTAGTGAGCATGACTTACAACACAGCTGAAATTCAGACAGCCTTATTTTAATCCAAGCCTTTGGTTCTTTTAAAGCCCCCAAAACAAAAAAACACTGATACAATTAAGTTAAGTGAGTAGTATGACAGGTTTCCAAACAGTTTTTATCTACCAGTATTATGGGTTGAGTGCGAGTAAATTCCCTCCATTACAAAAACATTTAGAGTTTGAATTTCATAAACATGTCCAGACAGGATGTTACATAACATCTGTATGGAGAATGTGTCTGGGTGTGAAGACACCACTCTCTGATGTGTTGATAAAGGCAAGTGTTTTTGTCGTATCATCACTTTAACATTAAGCAACACTTGCATTCAAATCTATTTCTCAACAACTGATGCTAAAACATGACTGTGACTGTCAGAAGTCAGCTGAAGGGTGAAACGGCAGACCTTGCGTTTGGTTTTCTGTCTTTTCTTAAACTCGCCATTATAGATTTTTTTTGCTAAGTTAACTGCAATTCTATCCCCAAACCTCAAACTTGACTCTTTACTTTGATTAGTTGGTTATTTAAGTTTCTCATGTTAAGTTTCTCAACATTCGGCCTCCTGAGGTAGTCAAAACTTGACCCACTACAGTCTGATTTCCAAAATCACAGCAATTGAATTTCCTGGACGAAAGAGGAGCAAATTACAGGAAAGCTGTCACAGCATGAAGATGCAAAGAGTAACAGATGATTTTGTTCTCTTTAACTTCTCCGTTTTATTCATGTCTTCTCCTTCCCTCTAATCCCCTCATCCTTGAAGTCAAACACAATCCCAAAATTAGTTTGTTTGCTACAAAAAGTTATTTCATAACAAATAAACCATATCTTTAAATGTGGTGATTATTGAAGTTTATATTTAAATGTGCAATGTTTTAAAATGTAATTATAAAAGTTTTGATTTGTAAAAGCTTTACATAGCAATTCTCAACACAAAAGGTCACTTACACTCTGGCTTTATTTTAGCACTTTTCTATAGTTTGTTCTTGTTATTTCAAAAATGGTGAGTCAAAGTCATTGTCAAAAAGGAAAAGTCTGATATATAACAAAGACTCTGGTGAGTCAAAATTGAGCATAAAGACAGTTTTGTTTATCGGCAATGACAAGAACAAAACATCAGCTTTTGGTGAGTGGTTCTCAAACAAGTAGACCCTTAACTATTCTGTACAGTTGGCCATGTTTTTCATTGCTGTCAACGAAAGAAAAAAAATCACTCCTGCAATCAGCCTTATGTGTTTCAGTCACTTCCTATTGGGAATTGAGAGTGAACGCTGGATGTCACAATTGGTCAAAATTTGTAAGAGAATGTGTCACCACTCAATCCAAAGCCATTACGCCACACTTTAACTACGCTGACAAGAAAGTATAGGACATTGTAAGGGACTGCTATGTGTCGTTTTACCCTTATGTATTGTTGGGGACATTTTTAATAACCCTTAATTGATTTTAATTTGGCCTCTTTCTCTCTTTCAGTAAATTTAAATAGTTTTGGTGAAAACATTTCCTTTTTACACATTTTGTTTGTGTGCATGTGTGTTTTAAGTATGTAAAGGCATTAGGCAAGAAGGGTAACCCAAAATCCTTCTATTTCCATCAATAATCATAAGCAAAGTTGTGAAATTCTGTTGAGAATGAGTAAAATAGTTGCAATCAATGATTTTTAGAAACTAATATATGTGATTTTTATTATTGAAGAAAAGTAATATCCATACACATAATTTCATGCTGGCGAGAAAATGGCAAAAGTATATAAAAATAACCTGACAGAAAGCAAACAAAATAGATGCCCTTTTCAAAACACTCATGTACAGTTTAATAGAACTGACCAAGGGCTCATTCCTTGAAGAGACTCTGAGCTTCCAGGAACTCTATGACATTGTTTGCGCTCATAGAAAGGTTTCCAGCTTGTCTGCATCATTCAAGAAAGCCCTCTGCTCCTTTGAACGTCATTCATGAGCTTCAGTTAATTTATGTTCTAGAAAGAGGCAAGTTGACAAAGACACAATGGCTTTGACTGTACAAAGTTTACTCTATGATGAATAGCTGTAGACTTAGGTTTGTCGTTCTATTTGATAACTGTTCACACACCTCCAACTTCCTTTTAGAGAGAAAGAATGAATATATAGCCATTCATTCAGCAGGTTCTCTTTGGTGTGTCGAACAGTTTATCCAGTGGTGAATACGTGACTTTAGATCATTTAAATATAATTTTCTCATCAAGATTTGGTCACAGATTTAATGTAACACCCTTAAAAAGATGGGAGTCGCTGATATTTTGTTCGGTTTCCTCATTTAATCAGAGATGCATTTGTTCGACTAAACATAATTCTATATTTCTACTAGAGCTCGAAGCCAATTAAAATCATTTTTAAAACCAAATGAATCAAACAGTCCTCCAAAATAGCTATGATTAATCACAATCAATATATTGTATTGTACATGGGGATTGCATAATTGGAAATTTAGTTCGAGATGGAAAGAGATTAGAGATGAAAAAAAGATTAGAGATGGAAATGAATTGGGATAAAACCTAGTGTAAAATACACCTTTTATACTTTAAAACTGACATTGGTTTGCTGAAATCTTCTAAAACATTTTTATGTTGAACAGGTTTTTTTGGATAGGACTAGACATTTCTTCAGTGACGTTTCTGTTCCTGAACTAGTCACAAATTTAAAGTTTTACTTTTTCATTCATCCAGTTGCCGAGACGATCCAGTTTACGTTTTTTTTTTCAATGATGTGCCGTGAGGGTGAAAACAGATTCTCACAAGGCTACTTTCAGGCAGTGGGTGCAAGTGTGACATGTGTTGCTCCTCTCTTTCTCTGCCCCTGTAACAAACACTTATTCATATCTTTTAAGGGCTTTAACACAGGTTACAGGAGGCAGAAATTATCATAGTACAGGCATCATTTCATGTTTGCACACCGATCTCATAGCACCTCCAAACTGAAGGTAAAACTGATCATGTTCCACCTCCACGTCACCATAAAACTTCTTAAATTCCAGCTCCACACACCCTAATGCCACTCGTATCCAACCTCCACAGGGCAATGAACCTGTTCACAAACTGCTTTCATGCAGCCAGTAAAACTAAAACTGCTCACATTTACCATATGCTAATGTTCTCCCATTGAAAGAAAACACTTGTGAATGCAAAATGAGCACAAAAATGTAATTGTTAATTGTGTTACAATTTGTTCATTTGTAAAATAATAATGGCATCATTAACATGTTAATTTTATATTAATATATTATATTTATATTTATGTTAATTTTATATTAACAACACAAAATATATTCCTGTGATAATGTATTATAATTTTTGAAGCCTGTAATCCCACGTGAGAAAACTAAATTAAAATCTAAATATTGATATAAAGCTCCAGAAACAGAAAGTATGGAAAAAAAAGATGAATGGATGGTCAAATGGAAAAAGTTCATTTTGTTTTATTTTACAAATGTTTCATACAGTAAAATATTATATCCACCTTCCAACAACTATTTTCCAATACTAAATTGTAATTCAGACCTGTTTTGTTCTGGTGATTTTTTTAAGTGAATGTTTCATTCACGTTTATATTTCACTGCTTCATCCTCGTGACTGTTTATTTACCATTTTAAAATTATAGAATTTTTTTTTACAATTAAATGCAATAAATTTGATGTTTAACACAGACTTATGTTTGCTGAAGAGAGTATTTTTATGTTTATGCTTTTAAAGCAGATGTAGCCCCACAGCGCCATCTACTGCCGGAAAATTCACATTCACTTCCAAACCGCAGCAAATAGAAACCAATGAACATATTTTCAGATGTTTATCTGCAATTTGCAATCAAAGAATGCTCAGTTTGACACATACTGGTAGATTCTGGTACAGGCCTACCTCATCATCATGGACCAGTTCTTTCTTCACCACCTTCATGGCGTATATCTGCTCGTTCTTCTTAAGCCGCACCAGCAGAACTTTGGCGTAACTCCCTCGTCCGATGACTCGGATCAAGTCAAAATCAGCCAAACCCAGACAGGGGGAGATCTGAATACCCTCAATGCCCTCCACCACAGCTTTCAGATCCTGCATAAAAACCGGCAGCGCTTTTAACGTTCCATGGGTTTAGAACTTGTTCGAATAAAGTAAGCAAGATTACATTCTCCAGCTCACCTCCGTGTCATCCTCTGCTTTATCAACTTTCCGGTTGTGCGCTAAGTAAGAGATAGAAACTGACACAGACAAAAAGACGAATACTTAGAATCATTCTATATATATATATATATATATATATATATATATATATATATATATATATATATATATATATATATATATATATATATTCATAAACATTTTCAGTGTTACTGTATCTTTCATACGTGAGAAATTCCCTATTCTTCTGGCCTGCATGTTTTTTAGACTACTGGAGGAAATTCAAACTCCTCAATGAAAGCAACCATCTTGGACTCACAGAAGGATGTTTTGTTGCTTAGAGACAGCGATGTAAACCCAAATGGCCCTGAAAATTTAATTGAGAATGACATTTTTATCCAATGCCAGATCAAAACTAAAATCAATTTCAATGGCTTGATTTGTTTGCTTTTTTTCTAGAAAGGTTTTCAATCATGTTTGGTACTTCACAGACTCCATATACAGGAAATAACTTGCATAATAAATACATAACAATCTCTATTTGCTATGAAGTAGCCCACATAATATTAATAGCTTTTGTTGCAATCAAACAATCTCTGTTTAGAATTCAGGAGTTGGTTTATATATATATATATATATATATATATATATATATATATATATATATATATATATATATATATATATATATACACACATATATACTACCGATCTTTACTTCTACACTACCTCCCAACAAGATCACAAAAATATATTTCAAAGAGACTGTTCTCTCTTTTGCAATTTATTGATTTGTTTTTATGTATTTTATGCAACAAATAAAACAATGTAAGGTTTTTAAACTCGATTTTTAGACCAGAAATTAAGTAAGAGTGTTTCAATAATACGCTTATTTTGGATTAAAATGGCATCATTCATATATGTACCCATAAGAACAATACCAAGTTAAAAAAAAATTCATTAAAATGTTTAAAATCAACTCTCAACTTGTGATGCATCCCACAAGAGGGAGACATAGACCATCCCTCAATTCCCGTACACTTCCTCCTCCCTCTCCCTCCTCCTCCTCCTCCTCCCTTCTCCCTCTCCCTCTCCTCTCCTTCTCCTCTCCTCCCCTCCCCCTCTCCCTCCCTCTCCCTCTCCCTCTCCTCTCCCTCTCCCTCCCTCCCCTCCTCTCCCCTCCCTCTCCCTCTCCCTCCTCCTCTCTCTCCTCTCCCTCTCCCTCTCTCCCTCTCCCTCTCCCTCTCCTCTCCCTCTCCTCTCCCTCCTCCCTCTCCCTCCTCCCTCTCCCTCCTCCCTCTCAACTGGGCCAATGAGCCATTTCTCCACACTAATGGACTCCAGTCAGCACACAGAGGACAGAGTGACCCCCCTTCCTCTGAAAGTATGCGCGTGGTGAGATGAAGACCTACTTGAGTCCGTTTCCTCTTGGTCCTCAGGGGGGAGCTCCACTTCTTCACCACTTTTATCATCCTCGTCTACCAGCGGCTCCTGTGATGGCATGACTGGATCCTACCCACAGACACACATTTTCCATCAAGATACCGCTCAAAAACTAATCAGCATCTTGTTGCAAAATAATAATTCATGATATTTACATAGTGATTTAATAAACACTCACAGCACTTTACAACTTGGGTTAAGGGGGAGGGCTCCTAATCTACCAAGGCCAGTTATATCAGATAAACAATGTTTTAATCACATATATTTGTATTTTATTTCTTTCGATTGTTTTAGCCTGAATTTGTCATAAAAAAACACTAAATCCAGCAGACTACTGTATGCTACCTTTGCATGCTTTAATAACAATAAGAATCTGAAAAGAAAAACAACATTTGTTCTTTATTTTTCTGAATATCGGTATTGTTGTTGTGATAATTAGATTGATTTAAAGATTGAAAATGTTTCTTGTATTTTAAATATAACTAGATCGTTACAAATATTTTATGTGTGTAAAACAATGTGAGGGGAAAAACATCTTAAAAATTAGTCTGAATGCTAATCTTTCATTTTGAGTTAAGGGGGAAATGATGGACATTCAAGGGTTCAGATTTTCTGCCAAATCAATAAACCATTCCTGCCATCTAACAGAATCAAATATAGCAGTATTTATCAGATTTGGGTGCTCGATCTTTAAAGAACAATCTTTAAAACTTTCTAGAGATTTTTTACCTGATAAAAAAAAAATAACATTGCAAAGAAAGCACTGAGATGTGCCGCTTTGAATGTGAAGACATCTTTTAGGAATCAAGAGTTCCTTTCAGAGAAAATTGGGGCTTCTATTTCCGCCTGAAGCTGAAAGTGTGTTAATGAGGATGTTGAAAGACTCACCATATGCCTTTGACAGGTCAGCGGGACGAGCTTGTGACAGCGTTTATGGACCAGCAGCTTGCAGTTGATACACTTGTAGCCCTGACGCCCCAGTCCCCATATCCTCTCGCTGCAGTGGCCACAGTACGCTTTCTGGAACCCACACAAACAAACAGAACAACTGAAGTTACATGATCTTTATCTGTGATCAGGTTAGCAAGGTCCCATCAAACCTGAGCAAACTGTGAGGAGTAAAAGCATGTCCTTCATGCATCACATGAGTAGATAACACATCAGTCTAAACAGCTCTCTGAACTTCGAAGATACAAACCCTCAGCGTAAAGACAGAAATAACAAGGTGATCAATATAGTTTTTCTATTCAAAATGTGCTTTCTTTAATGGTTACTTTTGTTAGACATACAATAAAAAGATTTTTATTCAAATTGAAATAAACAAATAGCATTGTGGTTGTACCCCTCCATTCAACCTAATGTAAAGCCAAGGAATTTAGAAATCAATAAGCAGTTAAGAGCTTTAATTAACAGGAAGCAAATTTAACGTACTGTGTTCAGCAGAACTACATTTCACACATAATATGCTACAATAAAACTATAAGTTCTGGAAAACTGGACGCCATCAGATTTGAGAAAAGTGAAAGTGACCAGTTGGCCTGATATGGAGTGACCTATACCCGGAATTTGTTCTCTGCATGTAACCCATCCCAGTGTACACACACACAGCAGTGAACAAACACACCGTGAACACACACCCGGAGCAGTGGGCAGCCATGGCTGCGGCGCCCGGGGAGCAGTCGGGGAACTGGTGCCTTGTGGTTGAAGGGAGAGCAAGAGTTATCACCTTCAACACGGTGGATCTGGGGTTCGAACCTACAACCTTCTGATCACAAGTCGATCTCTTTATCTGCCAAACTCCCCTCAACTACAGTTGTTGCCTTACAACTACATTTCATTTCACACATAATATGCTTCAATAAACTATAAGCTCTGGAAAACTGCACGCCATCAGTTTGAGCAAAGCCCTTCTCTGCAGCACCTGTGTATACTTAAAGGTGCTTTTAGCGCACTGGGTTTAAAATCTAGGAAAGGCACATCAGAAGAGTTAATTATACCATTTATATACCCCCCCCACCACACACGCACGCACACACACACACACACACGCACACGCACACACACCCACACACACACACACACACACCTGTTCATGTGAGTCAAACAGAAATTGAAATAACTTATATTCTCAGATTCTCCATCTGCTGGGCTACAGACAGAACTATTATAGGTTATTAAAAAAAATACTGCAGCATAAATACATAGGTGATTATTCTAAACAAAAAAACATACTGTGAAAATGGAGAAAATAATTAAAAGAAATTTATGTTGAAACATTTTAAGACAATATATGGATATAACCCATTAATCAAATCAGGGAATTATACTCTCTCACTCTAACTCTCTTTCTGAGTGGTCAGGTGTTAATGTTTGTTATGCACAATAAAAAAAATAAAGAAAATTAAAAAAAAACACAAAAAAATATTGGCAGAAAATCAACAACTTTTTCTCTGAGGGTTTTTCACACAGTATGGCTTTGCTGCTAAAAGTACTTGGAAGTGTATCTATACAAGATAGTTGAAAATGGCCAAAAAGTTAGGAAATGGGTTAAACAAAAAAGATTCATGTGTAAACCAATATCCCTCACACTTCATAAGGGATATGTTCACGGTATACATCATGGTAGTCATGAAAGTCAAAATCAGTGATTTTAGTTAAAAATAGGGATGCACCAATACTACAATTTTTCAATTTGAGTACAAGTACGAGTACTTGCCAATACAGAGTACCAAAATGATTTTTTACTAATACCAGTACATTTTCACAGGTAAAACACTTTTATTTCTGGTAATATTTCATTTTCATCGCTCTTTAATACTCAAAACAGAAGATTTTTCTCATCATAAGAAAAAACTCGCCAAACTAAAGTAAAAAAAAAACTGTTTAATCTACAAAGGATGTGCAACGTTTTAATGACTCTAACCAAAAAATGTAATAAGCAGCCTTGTTTTTTATTCTTAGGTTTTTTTATTTTTTTTTTCATTTTAAAAAGAGCCTTTCAGTAAATGTAAAAACGGAAATTGTACAGAACATTTATTGATGTAATGGATATGTCTGTATTGTATGAAGTTATTTCAATTCATTTAAAGTTAATAAAGTATTATATAAATAAGTCAAGAGGAATGAAAGCGCTGTCATGGGTGGGATTCTAGTCCTGATCCATGAAGCAGCTGGGAATCTAGTCCTGAGGTCTGCCCACAATGAGGTGCTGGATGTTAACACCACCACACTTTAATTTATAACGTGAATAAATATGATGTGAATGATAGCTGGTAGGGACTTGCAAAATAATGGCACCTGTTCTATCGTAAGACTATTGCAAAATGCTAAGCAATTCAAATGCTAAGTTTCAAAATAAGGACAAAATCCTGTAAACCAAGAAAAGTCTGATAAAACGTTTTTCCAGTGTAGTATTATAACAGGAGACTAAATAATTGGGCATCATAGAATACTAGAGCCAATACATGTGGTGAAACACTATGTGAACTAAAAAAAGTTTATGTGAACTAAAAAAAGTTAGGAAATAGGAAAAATAAACCAACTTGAACACCATGACAAAATAAAGAAACTGAGAAATGTAGTGCTGACATCAATAAGAGTAACAGTAAAATTATCAAATGATCTTGCAACAAAGAAAACAGTAATCTTCTTTAAAAATATATATTTGATCAAATGAAATAAACCATGATTAAAAAAAATAAATAACAGAGTTTATGACCATCAGTTTTCACCAGGGTTCCCCAAACCCGGTCCTTGATGGCCAAAACACTGCATTTCTTAGTTGCAACCCTGCTCTATGCATACTACTCTAGCTTCAGACAATCAGAGGCGATCTTAATTAATGTTCAATTAGCAACAGGTCTGTTTCATGATCATTGAACCAAAAATGTTTAGGCCTCCGGCACTCTAGGACCGGATTTGGAGTTTTCAAACCAGACAATATTGAAATGGCACAAAAAAATTACTTTCTAATTACTGACTGGTTAAAGAATCCGTCACACGCAAACAGCTCTTATTAAGTATCTAGGGGTGGCAGTTTTTGTGCAAAGTGTTTTTTAAATATTGGCTGTGGAGTCCAGAATGCAGGTCAGTCGGCTACGAAAGCTGTACTCAACTTCTATCGACCGGATTATTGCTCTTCAGAAGAACAGAGGAAGCAGAAAGAACCTGGAAATTATCTTAGTGCCCAAACAAACACTTTCCATTAAAACAGTACTAAAAGTAATAATCTCCTTCAGTTAATACAAGCAATTTACTTGTTTATTTTTATGTGTTGAAGAAAGAGGAGCTCAAAGCTATGAGTATTATAACTGCCCTCGATAAAAACCAGTACTAAGAATGATCAAGCACTATGAGAAGAATTACAACCTTCTTCAGAAAGCATCTTTTCTTGTGCTTAATTTTTGATAAGGCTCCTAAGCACCAACAGTCTGTCTGATGCCACCATCATTATGTCAAACAGATGCCGATTTCCTTATTAATAATATCATAAATTATTCTCTGTAAAGTTTAGACTCACATCTGAGGAAAATCTGCTTGACTATAATCAGAAGCAATCCGCACTTGCACACAATTTCCCACAAGAGAATATAATTTCAGGAAACAGCACATGTCCTGCATCATATGATCTAAACTCCTACAAGCTTTTGAGGCGCCTAAAACATTTGTACAGTTTGTGTTGGGATATGTGTTTTGAGTCTCTCTGATACACAATCATGTTGTACATGTTGTACACACGGAAAAACTAAACTTAAAACACACACAGTTTGATTTTAGCACAATTTAATTTATTTATTTTTCAGTGATAATATGAGTGCTGAGATCATAGAGAAATAGTGAGTGGTCCAGTAGAGAGAATAAGTTTGAGTGTTAAAAGAGGGAAGGAAACAACATGGCCTTCTATGGACAAAGGGATGAGAGTGAAGTAGCAAGGCAAGTGCAGAAGATGGAGAGATTAGATGACATGTTAATGACAATTGTAACAATGATAACAAATTGTTCAAATAAAAAAAGAATGCTAAAACGCTTGTAAAACTTTCATATTACTATATTACTGATGAATGCTTCAAAAGATTTGATTATATTTCGTATTTGAGAAGATACTTGCAAGAGGCTCAATGTGCTTGCTAATAGAATTAAGCATTTATAATTATAATATTTTAGGACTTTTATTTTATTATTTTGCAAAGGTTGAGAAAGATTTTTTTTTTATAATCAACGAAAACATTTAAAGATAGGGTTAATGGGTGGGTGCTCAGAAACTTTGAATGTCACTGAAATGTAGGGCTTTTTATCTGTTTATCATCATATACAATTCTAAATACAAAACAATAATAAATAAAACATGTTGTAAACTAACCTTGATAAAGCAATGAAAACCAGTGATAAATCTTGGTAACATCCAGACTGTATACACACTTACCAAAGAAAAAAAAATCGTAGAACTTTTTTTATTTACCAGGTACTACTGGGTACAAACCTAACAGATGTGCTGTTGCATTATCAGCATTCCTCGCTTCCACATTATCTCCTCAGAGTAAAAATTAAAGCTCAATCTCACCTACAGTACATAAAGACTTTTCAGCATAATACACATATCGCTCGGTCTTATTCAGATATACTACAATCACCATAGTATTTATACATATTTTCTTCAACAGTAACAAAACTTCAAACAGATTCACTGTTGTCAATAATCTATAACTGATTATAAACTGAATCGTGACCCGAACCGAAAGCGTCATGGTGGCGCAGTGGGTAGCACGGTCGTCTCACAGCAAGAAGGTCGCTGGTTCTAGGCTCGGCTGGGTTGTTTGGCATTTCTGTGTGGAGTTTGCATGTTCTCCCCGTGATCGCGTGGGTTTTCTCCGGGTGCTCCGGTTTCCCCCACAAGTCCAAAGACATGCGGAATAAGTGAATTGAATAAGAACGATTGCCCAATAGTGTTAAAGTGTGAATGTGTGTGTGAATGTTTCCCAGCGATGGGTTGCAGCAGGGAAGGGCATCCGCTGCGTAAAACATATGCCAGAGAGTTGGCGGTTCATTCCGCTGTGGCGACCCCGAAAGGGAATAAAGCCGACATGAAGATGAATGAATGACCTGAACCAAACCGAATCGAATCAGGAGGCACTAATCAATCCCCAGCTTAAACACTTCTGTCCAAGAAGGTTAAACTCACCCTGTTAAAGCGCTTGGCCTGGAAGAGGTGTCCGTTCACCCGGTACAGCTTCCTCCATCGTCGAGCTCCACGCCGGTAGATCGATTCTAGGACAGAGAGGAAATGGTTGTAGAGCAGCATCACGGAGAAAAGAATTCAGTCAATCAATCACATCACTGAACGAGCAAAGAAGGAAGATGAACACAAGTGTTGCTGCTATAAACCCTTCATTAACAGAGTTAACTTGTACTGCAACCGAATGAAAACATGTTAAGGAAGACAAGATATGCCTCAATCTCTCTCTCCTCCTGCTCTCATTGCTACTTCACTGGCCCCATCTGAGCCAGTCTCCTCCTCCTCCTTTCTCTCTCTAGTATCTTTTCTCAAGAAGAATCGGCACTTCCCGGCAGCATCTATTGGGTCACAAATCGGCTGCTTGACATACAAGTGACCTACATTGATTGGCGCCGAAGGCACTTTGATCTGCTGTCTTTCTTGGGTTTTGTCTTTATATTGACCTTTCAGGAAGTTTTCAGACGTGTTATAACTACAGATATGGCTTATTAGAAAACTAACTTCACCTAAATTCACAGTAATGTATTTATTTCATCACAACAACTGTACATGGGTGCACACATTTTGCGCTTTAAATATAGTAGTTGCATTAATACAGCAACACTTGCTTTTTGGTAAAGTCTACTGTATTTTCTGCACTATAAGGTAATGTAAAATCTTTTAATTTCTCAAAAAGTGTTCGTGCACCTGATAATCTAGCGCACCTTATGTATGAATGCAGGTTGCTCAATGATAGGTCTGAATGTTTTATCACAACTTTGGTACAATACGAAGCCACACATCATTGCTAGCGTAGTGGGGAGCCTTGTGGAATAATACATAATGCACTTCGACATGTTGCGAAGTAATACATACTGTGCTTTGACATGAAGCTAAAATGTCACCTGCAGAGACATTTGAACAAAGCAGGATTTAAACGAAAGGCTTATGATTCGATGCGCCTTATTGTGTGCAAAATACAGTAATCCTATGAACTAAAACTTATCAACTATGTACTGGTCATGGAAAATTCTCTACTTAAACACTCTTCCCAGTCATAAAGGCTATTATCATTTACTGTTGCTTGAATTACTAGTTTCTGCAATTCCTGCATTACGTACATAAAAATGGACAGCACATGTAAATCAAAAGCGAATTCAGTTTAGCAAAAATCTGAAAAGTACATCATTAGAAAAGGTGTATAAACTTGTATATAATCTTTAAAATATAAAAAAGTTCAAAGTAATTATATCCTGTTTGCAGTATAACAATATTGTATATTTATTGTTACCATGTTGTTTTTGTTATGAAACTGTTTTACTCCAGCAATTTGCCAACCAAAACCATATCTAAATCCTTGTCTTTGAAAACTTTACATCCCTGGTCATCCTGTTTATGATGCGCATAACTAAAGTTCCAGTCAAATTCTTATTCCTTTTAGAACAAGCTTGTTATTTTCAAGCATGAGGAAGAAGCTGAGGATCTTCCCTGGAGATTTGCTGCCAATTCATGTTTCTGCCCTTCACAGCAGCTTGGTTACGTAAACCCAATAAAAACTGAAACACTCAAAACTTTAAAGTGTCAAAAAGCCCTTAATGAGTATCTAAGGAGCATTAAAAGCCCGTGATAAGTCTTTATGTAAGAGAGTGAGATCTAAGCAAAACAGGAAATTAAACTCTGCCGAACTATGACATGAAGCAGTGCTTGGATATATGACACAACAATGTAAATTGTTAAAATACACTACTAATGCTAAATAAGCCGTCCCAAAACAAAGACTCAAAGTGTTGCTCACTGCTAAGGCATGACAATCTTTTTGATAGCAAAACATAATGAAGCTGAAACTCAATCTGATAAAAAGTCTCAAAAGATCAGTTTAGCATGAGCAGATGCTTTACATCATACAATGTTGCACATCAGTTAAGATTCATGAAAACAAAAGACATTGACAAACTGTTTTGACATAAACTAGAAAACTGCATTTACTCCAATAGATATAATGGTGAGTCATAATGATTCATTCAAATGACTCACTCAGGAAAGAAAATGTTTTTAAAGAATATTTCCTGTTTAACGGAGTGAACTGATAAGTTAAGGGTACAGCAGGCCCACGTTTAATTTTTCCATCATCGTCATGGCAACAGAGGGTCTCTCCTATGCCACCCAAAAAAAAAATCTTATTTGGCTTTCTAGCATCGACACAAAAAGATCCACCTCAACAAAATCCTCACTTTGAGGGATGTATTGAAGTGTTTCAGTGGGAAAAAAATATCCCGCTAATTTGTATTCTGTGGGCAGGTCCTACATTTATTTTAAAATGCTTTAAATCTTGTGACACTGATTTTCCCACTATCTTAAAAAAAACTTTATTTTTCCCATTGTTGTTGTGCCAGGGCTGAAGACCTCCTGATGTTACACATCCAATATGTTGTTTAAGTGTGTTGTGAGGGTGAGAAAGCGATGGGCTAATTAAAACAGACATGAGGAGGTCTTTAGGGTTGAGATATATCTCTAATCTTATTAACTTCACCCCTATCGAGAGAAAGAGCAGAAGAAAGTGTGCTGTTGCTATAGTTACCAAGTGCTACTCTAAGTCATTATTTCAGACACTTGCCACTGAAAGGAGGAATGTCCACAAGCGGTATATCTCACATGACTGCTTCTCCAGTGTGGAGTGTTTAGGAGTTTAAACTTGATAAAAACACATACAGGATTTACAAAATTAACAGTTCAGAAAAACCTACTTTTCTAAAATTCTCAATTCAACAGATTTCAACTTTACTTATTAATTTGTATTTTGATGTGCTGCAGGTGAGTGTTCATTACATTTTTAGACAAACATTAGACAAACATTTTTTAGTTTTCTGGCATATATCAAAAAAATATATAATACTAAAATATTATATCAAAATTATTTGTTGTGTTAAGAAACAGTATAAAAAATCAATTGCAGTCGACTGACTGTGTGATTTTAGTTTAATCAACTTAAAAGCAATAAAGTGAGGAAATCTGACAGATGTCAACTTGTTTTTAGTTGATTTTATTTATGAATTTGTATTTCTGATGTGTGCAGTTGAGTGTACATTAGACTTTAATATCAAACTATTGGTACCAATGGTAATTGTTTATGGTAATCTGGAATAATTTTGGGTTAAATCACAGAAAATACATGGTGTCTCTCAATCAGACAAATCCAGCTGGGGGGACTGGAATTTCTTGTAAAAAGAGGGTTAACTTTTGGTGCACTAATTTTTTTTTAGCAGTCAAAAACATTCTCAAAGGGAAACTGAAGAACTGTTTCCCTCAGGAGTTAATGTAACAATGAACTCTTAGTAATCACTAGCCTGTGATGGACTTGGGACCAGCACATGGTCTCCCCAGCCTGTCAGCCAAAGTGAATTGGATATTGGGACCAAAAAAGCACTGAAAGGAAAACGCAGGTAAAGTTTTCAACACATAAATAGGTTTTCTGGCTCAAAACTAAATATTAAGTCACAAAATGATTTGTTGTGTTAAGAAACAGTATAAAAAAAAAATCAATTGCAGTCGACTGACTTGCACTTTTAAATTGCTTCAACTAAAAGTACACAAAGTGAGGCTTTCCTTTATGGGATGTAAATAAAACACCACCACCATACTACATTATAAATAGAGTTTAATATATATATTTTTTTAGTTTTGTTTATTTGTTTAGCATGACTATTATATTTGATAATGTTGATATTTTTAGCACTAAAGTTAATACATGTAAGATCTTAGTAAACAAAAACATTAAAAAGACTACAAAGACTATTTGCTCAGATATTTATTAACGCCAACAGAATGAATGCTACACTTTGAAGATCACGTTCAGAATCTACATTAAACTCCACTGACGTAATTTGTGCACAGAACTCTACAAGACCAAATAACTAGTGATCAAACTAACCAGCAGGACTCAAACCCCATTAACAAATTCAAGACATCTAAAGTAAGTCTTTTATTCTAAAGAACATAACAAATGGCAGTTAAAAGAAAATTTCCAAATGGCCAAACTTTTCATTTTCACTTATGTATTCAATAACAATTGCAAAATGAAAACATTCACACATGTTCCCAGGGTGATACTTCAAGCCTTGCAAAACAACCTTTGAGATTAGTGTATCAGAAAATGTTACAACTAAATCTCCTTCTCAAACTGCTTCCAGGAATTTCTCCTGATTACGAGAAGAATGCAAGGCCTCTCCAGAAGCACAAACTATATTAGGCAACATCACACCCTACTTTTCATAATTTTGTCAAAGCAGAGCATTGTAACCCATTATCACAGAACATATTTTGATAGAATCAACAAACTTGTAACAAAAACTGCATTTACCAAGCATACAACAGACTACAAGGTGAAGCGGATGGGTTTCTCAATCCCTCTTTTCTCCTCCTGGTCACCTTTCGATGAAAGCACTTAACCAGTGAAACAAACATCTCAGTGTGAGCCGCCTCAAATACGAACACACATCATTACAAATCTGTCCTTGATCCTGAAAGTGGAGGGCGACGCTGCACCCAAGGGTATACCCAAGCCTGGAATAGATTCAAAGCTGGCATTCTCTACATTCACAACTGAATTAAGAGGGGTACTCTTACACAACGCAGCTTAGACAAGTCACTTTTCATCTATCATCACCCTGACCACATGCACACACCGCTGCTCACTTCACATGTTCCACTGGCAACGTTAATAACGATCAGAAACATGTCAGTACAGTCATTACACCGTCACACATTGTCACTTTAGAGGACGGATGATGGACAACTCGAGACAGCTCTTTTTTTGTGAAGGCTCTTGTGCTTTCAGATCAAATGATCAAATGAGAAGAGCAGCAACAAAAACAAGTGGCTTGATTCTAATTTTAATCTTAAAGTTTTTTAATCAAATTTGAATAGGATATAAGACTGTTTGTTCACAAGTTATTACACTCTTTTACTTCAAAAAGCATAAAAACGGATTATTTAATGAGCCCTAATTACACCCGTGTTTTTTTCAGAAGCAAGGTTTTCTGTAAAAGCACTCTAATTATTCTAACGAACAGTTAACATTCTAATTTGACTTTTTATAATCACAGAATTAACACTAATTGCCTGTTAACATTAACAAAATTAATGTGCTCTGTCTCCACAGACATTTAATGCTCACAAAAAACATCCTTATGATCCCTGTTGTTGTGGGAGAGGTGCTTTATGCATAAAAAAAATGAATTAACTACTACTGATTTAAAGGTGAAAAAGTTTGATATGGACTCGGCATGTGCAACGGAGGCAATTTAGAGCTAAAAAATAAATAAATTCCCAAGGCATTATAGCTTTATAAGACCTTTAACAATGAATTAAATGTTTAGTCAAACAGCCAACAGTTTATTTTATATTTGACCAAATAGTCAATTTACTTAATTTTTTTAAAAGTAAAAAATAACAATCCATGCTACTATAGGCTTATTCAAAGATTTGTGGGGATGCAGATATACTTCTACTTTTGAACAAACATAGGCATGTATTCAATAATAAATGGTTTGTAACATCTGTATGTAACTGCAATTAAATGTGAATAAAATTAGTTATTCATCAACCTAAAAGAACCCGAGCTCATTTTCCATAACTGAAATTTACGAGCGCAAACAAAAAAAAAAAAGAAATGAAAAAAGATTGGAGCTAAAAAAAGAAAATTTCCAGAAAAAATTTAACGCTGACAACTGTCACTGTGTTCTTATTGGTTAAAAAAAATGGCGCCACTATATAAAAACTTTTTCACTTCAGTCACCAATCATACTCTCCAAAGAGATTTTTCTGTAATAAATAATGTTAACATTTTTAAAGTTAAAATAGTTCCTCCCAGACTAAACATAAAAGATGGTTTGAAAAGTTTTGGTGAGCAAGAGAGCAGCCAAGCCCTGCACGGTTTAAAGTTTAAAGTTGCAGTAATGCTGATATTCTTCTGTTAACTGACAGATTCTACTGCTCAATGTTGCTTCTGTGCAGCATAAAAAGTCACATCAGCGGTCATCAGTGGGTTTTCATTGCTCATCACAAAATACAAAAGCTAAAATCTCTTGTTTTTCATTAACATATATTCAGTGTGGGAAAATCTCTGGTAGCTAAACACGACTACTGTAGTTCTCTAGTACTACTTCATCACATTTACCCTGATGAACATTGGGATAAAAGATCCGGATAAGTTTAAAAGAACTAATGAAACTCCAGTGAGACAACAGGTACCATGGCAGTGATCCAAATCTCTGACCTTAAACCAAACAATGGTTTCGGAGCCGGAGAGTCTGCATTGGACCCATTGAATATGATGCTACACTGGCCAACACAGCAAGAGTAAAAGCTTGAGTAATGGAACGATTTTCATTTAATCAATACCATGTCAACTTAATTCAATTCATCTTTTCAGCTAAATAAAGTGTACGTGTTTTATTCAGCTGATTCATCTGAAATCAACATGAAACTCTAACCATATATTTCAACAGAGTTCACTGTTCACAATATTATTCCATTTTATTGACTACCAATAATTTTTTGTTATCCTGTTTGTGTAATAAGTGGCATACTAAAACAATTTAAAACTTTTGAACACAAATTTCCCTCACTTTCAATAAATAAATGCATCTCCGTATGTCTAATTGAACATACTGCAAATAGTCCAAAATAAAGCTGAAAGACTGATAATAAAAAATACTCAAAATTAACTTTCCATTAAATCTCACAATGTACTTACTCTGTATAAAGACACACACAATGCATCAGCGCATTTCAAATATATTTGAATTATAAAATAGCACAAAATTGCAATCTATTTAACCCCTTCAGATCTCGCTTCCATTCTAATGAACACCAAAAGTCGTCGGTTGTTTATTGGATTTGAAAAATTTTATTCAAATCTAAATAGTTTTTTCTGGCATTGGACTGTTTTTATGCAGTAAATCCCAGAAAAACACAGCATGTTGTATTCTGCAGAGCAAGTAAAACATACATTTTTTAAAAACACAAATCGAAAAATATTTTATCATTTTGTTTTCAAGTATTGAAAGTTTTTGCACATATTTCTAGAACAATTTTTTTCTGAGAGTTTTGTACATTAATATTTGATCTTCACAGAAACTGACCAAAAAATAAGAACAAAAAAGTTTGACATTTAAAATAATAATAATTTTTCAATTAAGAACACAAAAAAAGTACTATTGTAGTTACTATTATTAATACTATTCTGTACTATTAGTTAGTATTGTAGTAAGTACTATTGTTTTAGAACTTATGAAATACATAATATAGGTCTGAAGTGGTTAAAAAGATTCAGGGAAATATTTCAGAAGTTTGATTTCTTTAAATTTTACTTTATTTTAAATTCAAAATCAAAATAAATCACTAAATATGTATTGAACTAAAGCTACAATGATCAAATTCTTTAATTTAATCAAATTCTTGAGAACGGTTAAATGAAGGATAAACTGTATATGATATAAACATGAACTAAAAGTTTAATGGAATGGAATGAAATGGAAAAATGTAAGAAATACTGCATACAATGTCATCTTTAAATCCCTATATCTAATTAAAATATTTCAGTCAACATCGCGAGTTATTTGACAGCTCAAACATCTATGTTCTTGATAAGAATGATCAGCAATGAACCCAGCAAGCTCAATGGTGTTACATAAACATCCCTCACCCCCGCCAAAACAAGCGCTGATCCCTCCTGCGACATTCGGAGAACAAACCAGAGATGCATCTCCTAACATTCTTCCTCCTCCCTCACCAGTCAGAGAAACCACCACGAGTGAACACAGTGGCACCAGAGGCCCAGCGACACTCGTCAAATCCTTAACTGCCAAAGAGAAGCCTGCCATGGAGCCCCACGCTGACCCTGGAGAACCTCCGTTCCAACTGAAGCAGAGTGTTTGTGTGAGGAGAGCATAAAGGACGCGGACTCCGAGAGCAGAGCTGCTTCGAATGGGTTTGACTCACTTCCACACATTGTTGGGTGGGCTGGCAGGAAGATGATAAAGGGGTTTTCCTTTGCTGTGCTAAGGGTGTGTAGGATCAAAGCTGGCTGCTTTTTGGATTCCAGTTGAATGCAACACAGTGTGGGGACTGAAGCACACAGCAGGAGCACAACAGTACAGTGCTTTTCTGGACAAGGGCTCTTATAATCGGCAGCAGCGGGATATTAAAAGCAACACAGAAACACTAACTCTTCTGTTCAACAGCTTCATCGAAAATGTTTTGAAATAAGTATTTTGTGAATAATATATTGTTTTCCGCTAAATGGGAATTCGCTGACTAAGCACTGCAGTCCGAAAAGCTCTTATGAAATTTTGATTAGATTTTTTTTTTTGCTATTAATGTTTTATCCTTTGTTATTTATTTCTCTTTTTTTTATCTCTGCCCTTTTTTCTTGTCCGTTTTATCTCTGATCTCTATTTATTTATCTGTAAAGCAGTGTGTGCCAGTGTGTATGAAAGTGTGTATTTACAAATAAAATTGCCTCGCCTTGCCTTTAGATAACAATCATCGCTGATAACCTGAGAAACTAAATTAAAAATGTTCACATCAGTGGAAAAAAAGTTTTAAAACTGCTTTGAAATTATGTTTAAAAAAGTGCTGAATAGAGAATATGATATGATTGACTTAATTGTTCTAATTGAATGAGATTGAACAAAAAAAAAAGCTACAATTTCTCAATGGATTCATATTGCTTTAAATCATAGATATCATGGACAAAAGTAGTCCAGCCAGAACATTCACATTGTTTTCTCAAATTATGCTTGATTAAATTGACCTTTAATGGTTTTGGCCAGATGTGTCCATATGATGTAGTATTTTTCTTTGACTGCTTTGGGAAAAGACTTGCACACTATTCCCTTACATAAAAAATGAAAAAGCTTAGGAGGAAAAACAGTAGAACATTTTGTTCTTGAAAAGTTAGAGTACGTAAATAAGTAAAACTAGTAAATAGGTTTTTTAAATGCTTTTTCTCTATTAGCATAGAATAGGTACAATACTGTTAATTAGTTTTTTAGCTGCTAAGAGGACATGCTGATTTGAGTGACTAAAAATTAATGTGATTAGTTAATCAAAAGGGAGGAGTCCACAAACTGCTTCAAGCAAGTAGCTTTTGAAGTTAAGGAAGGAAGTTAATTTATCAACCACTGTGTCGTAATCCAAGAGATTAGACTCAATTAGATTACTGTGAGAGGTAGCAACAAGCACAAGACTCCCACTCACACAAAACAAACCTCTCAGAGTCTTGTTGAGAGCTCTGCAATATTGTTCTTATTAATGTGATCAAGAAGTGTTAAAGCGATCAGATCACAACAGATCTTCACACAAATGTATTCATGACTGCTGCCACACTTGACTGTGATCCAACCCCTCTGAAGTGCTCCGGCGTGGGACGGGAGTGAATCGGTACACTGTGTGGGTTTAGCTGGTCCCAGGCCAAACACAAACACGTGCGCTCACACACAGACGCCAATCAGCATCAACAGTTTTGGGACAAATGGAACCTACTCAATTTATTTTCATAAACATCTTGTGTTTGAGCTAGCTGTTGAAATAGTTTAGTGTTAAAAAAATTGTTTAGCATGGCAAATACACACTTTGTTACAATCCCTGTGGTATAGTTGTTGTTTAATGTTTATTTCTATTTTCGCGTTTGTTTCTGTACCTGTCTGTGTGAGTGTTGACTGGATGCGAGTAATCTGTGTAGTCCTGCGGGCCAATCACGCTAATTGAGGGGCGGGGTATATAAACAGACGCGTCACCTTTGTTCTCTCTCTCCATTAGTTCGTTCATCGCATCTGAGTCTCTCACTTTGAGTGAACGAACGCAAACGATTGCTGTCCATCCGAGAGTGTTCCCCTTGCAGCCTGGCTGCTTCTGCGCGTCTCATCAGTGCTCCCTTGATCCCTCTGCTCTCAGTGTGGTAAAGCACGTTAGGTTACTTGGTGTTGTTTTGATTTATTCTTTTGCTTTATATTACACACTCCCCACCCCTGCCGTACATTTGTTTGTTTTTACGCCTGTAAACAGCTCACGTCTTTGTTTTCAATCTTTTAGTTTAGCGGGGACATTTTCGGGGTTGGGTTTATCGAGGGCGTTTAGTGGATTTGGTGTGTGGGTGCGCGTACGTGCGCAGAATCGTGTGAGTGTGTGAGTTTGTGCCGCGGCGGCGCGGTTCATTTCAGTTGTGAGCTTCAAGTGCGTTATATGTGTGTTGGTTGATGGTATTTTGGGTTTACTTTACAAGGCTTCTTTAACTCGAGTGTGTTTAATTTGCCTTATAATCTGAAGGGTATGTTCTTATTCGATGCTTGTTCTATTCTAGTGTTTCTTTTTGTTCTTCTGATGGTTTCTTTAGAAAGGAAAGTATCTTTGTGTTATTGGAAACTTGTATTTGCCTATGTTTGAATAAATTTGTGATTTACCTTCTTTACGTTGTTGTTGTTTGTCAATTCTCACCTGAACCTGGGTAATCTCCACTCTCTTCTTTTTTTTTTCTCAATGTGCTCCTTGAGCTAATGTTAATCTAAAGGTCAAGGTGCGTAACACACTTTAATATCTGAAATAGCCATGTTTAAAAAGGAAGAAGACACTGTTTTATATGAACGGTCTCTAAAAAGAAACTAAATTGTTCTTCATGTAATGCTCGGTAACTATAATTCACTTTTAAACAAAAGAAGATGAATCAGATTTGTACTTCTGTTTTATTCTCACGCTTAACTGTAAACAAAACATGGCTACAGTATAGTTTACTCGTACAGTAGGCTTAATGTCTTGATTATAAGAACACAAGATTCTATTTCATGGTGCCTATTTGCAACTTGTGGCTTCCAATCACTTTCCAAACAACTGTTTTTTGCAAACCAGTCGGCTTAGCATTTGACCAATCAGTGATCAACAGGACATCTCGCCACACTTTTCTTTCCAATCAGAAAACACATTTCAAATACAATTTTGTTACATCACTTTCGCTTGAGGTACCAGGTACAGAACTCTGTACAAAAGATCATTTAATAGAGTAATACCATTTCAAAACAAGAGCAACTCAGTAAAACATTGTGTGTACAGAATAGATTTAAATTCTGAACTAGTTAAATTGATTTCTTTTGACGATAAAGCTCTTTAATTTACACGCTTTATGCATTTTGTAAACAACTTTTATGTTCTCATATACTTTCCTGGAAGATTTACTGACATCTTATTAATAAATCTTGTTTGAAAAAACAGCGGAATCTGCTAAATGTTAAATATGCTATAAATATTACTCTGTAGGCCATACAAAGTTTAGATAAATGTGGGTTAGTGTAAATTCACAAAGAATCTATTATAGCTCTGGCCAAAACTAAAACACGGACGATTATTGAAAAAGGGGAAATTTTCCACCTACACTTCCTGTTTTAAAAGGAAATGTCAATACGGGGATGAAACTGTGCCTCTTAAGAAACTTCATGGGTCATTTAGTCTTTGACTCACCCTCCTTCTGAATCATCAAGTCGAATATAAACTCCATGGGCAAAAAATGAATCTCAGTTACTAGCTCTGAGCAACACTGATAATTCTACCCTTTATACAGTGTTTCTTCTCTCACATCTCTGAAATGCTATCATCCAAGTTATTCTTCCCAGAAGCCTTCTTTATTTCTGTTGTATTTACTTTCAAAAGCTGGAAGAGCTTGCCGTACATGCCATTTGTTTCATCTAAAAGAAAATAGCTGACAGTTCTCACACAGTAGCTTCAAGCTCATCGGCAAGATGAATTGGTACTTTGTGGGCAACTCTTTGATGATTTTTTTTGGTTTCTTGCTCACACTATTCAACTCTTTCTTATTCCCTTATGTAAGGAATATGAACATGTTCATCAATATTGAGCTTTAGGGTCCTTTAGATGGCTTTAAAAACATCCTTTTCAAAGCTTAGAAGTTCTCCAATGTCAGTATTCCCCAAAAGTGAGTCTCTTATGTACTAGTACTGTTCAAAGATGACCCTGAGAGCAGAAACACCCCTGAGGCCAAGCATGTGTGTCTGCATGCATTGCATTAGGACTAGTCTATTATTACATAATGTTTGTGGTGTGGGCTACACAGTGACACAAACACAAAACTCCCTTGTGAGTCTATACAGTAAAACAAATCTGTGAAGCTTAAAGGATTGAAATATAACATGCACACATCTGAGACCACGTGTCAATCACAAATACCATATATGTAAATAATTAAAGTTACAAATTATCAGTAGGGTATTTAATTACCCTAACAAGCCAAAACAATAATGAACACAAAACCACCCCTAATTTCATGGTCTCTATGGTTTGATGACATCAAAAACGTACTTGATGAAAGTACTATAATTTAATTTGGGACTCCTCATTATTAGTCCTGAGTTCTAACATCTTTAAAACCTTTTAGCAACAACACAGAAATCCGCGAAATAAAATAGCACAACACCGAGATAAGCAACAGTTAACTGATAACTTGAGTCTAAGTAGACAACCTGCTATTGACAACAACAAAATAACTTAAGAGAAAGAAAGAAATAAGTTACTTCTTAATTAAATAACAAACCTAAACTCATTAAATGTGTTAAATGTGTTTGGTATATATAAATTCTAAACAGCTCTATTCTCTTAATTCAGAAATCTTTGTGGAGAGGAACCAAACCATTTCAGAACATTGTGAATTTACAGAGATGATTTCCTGTGAAGCTCAAAGCACATCGGACGTCATTGCATATTGTTTTGAAACAAAAGTGGACAGCGCAGAGAGCCCTGAGGAACTATTATTGACCCAGGCACTAAAATAGAATCCAATCCATAAATAGACATTTTAATGCAAAGGATCACACTGCCAACAAGTACATATTATGACACCAGTCACCCCATCAATACAGCATGGAAAGTACATGTGTAAACAAATAAAACAAACACCTGAAATCACTCCAGTGATGTCCTTAAAAGTTAGAAGACTAGTAAAACTCAAGTATTTCAAAGATTTGATGCAGTCATTTAGAAACTGTGTCACTACTTAAGTCCTAGTACGTCAGCGAGAGAACACTGAGCATAAAATGAAAACTTTCAGAAAAGAGGACAGCTAAATAAAGTACACAAAGACGCAGATGGAGGAATGGGAGCTCAAGAGAGACCGTTTTCAAAAGAGAAATAAACTTTAGAGAATTAGTTTCTGCCATAAATACAAATTTTCTCACACAAAATCAACAAATTGGTGTTTCACCTAATAGATCCACTTTCCTTTTTTTTTTTTACAAAATTTTATGCTATAGTCGATCCTCCCTCTCAGTCACATAACACACAATTTTTTCATCCTCAGTTTCCCGGTCCCTCATTCTCTGCAAAGCAAACAACAGTACCTTTCACTCGCAGATAGAACAGCAGTGTTAGCAGCATCCCTACATGGGCTGGTGGTGTCTGGATCCAGTTCACTGTCCTCCTTCCATCCTTCCTAACATTTCATCTGGAGCTCAGCGCATGTATCTCTCCGGTCCCTACTGAGTGAATCACACTCACTGGCGAAGCTTCAAACTCACCCCTCTGTCTCCCTCTGCCTGCATACACCAATCTAAAAGGCTGTGAGGCTCCGAGCATGCTCAGTTAGGCTGCTGGGTCGTTTCAGCTCTGTTTTCTCTATTTTCTTATTTCACGAGGACCCCTGCAGGATGTTGCCCTTGCTTGTAGACACATGCAATAACACACACTAGCCACATGAGGGCAAAAATGGCTCTTTGGATAAGATTGGCCTGGTTTTGTCTCTCTGTTGGGACTTTGTGCTATTTTTAAACCTTATGCAGCAAGGAGGCAAGTCATGCAGGAGAACAGTGTTTTGGGATTCGGAGAGTGACGTATAGCAGAGATAAATGCTTATTTTTCTGAGAGATTCTGAATGAAAAATAGTGGGAACAGTATGTAAAGATTTTCCAAGCAATACGGTTACATGCTCATTAAACATCTGCGCAGAATATGCAATCTTACAACAACACATGTCTGAAATTCCTCTCGCTCTAGCATTCATCCTTCTGTAAGCTCGCTGATTTTCATTTTCACATTTGGGGTAATGCTTAGGGTTTTCTTTGTAATCTAGGTAACCCATGGCTGTGATTGCACACCAACTTCAGGATGAAAAATTGTATTATCTTGGTATTTTTGTACCTTTCTTCAGAAAGACAGTTTTTAATAGGTGTGTATGATGGGGAAGGACTCTTTGCTTTCTCTTATTTGTAATATCCAAACGTCTACAACAGTCTATAACATTTTAAACTTGTAGCTCTAGAGTCAGATCGACTGTAAAATATTTTTAAGTAAAACTCCCTAAACGAACCGATGCCTGGCATGGAAACCCCATAATACAAAGTGAGAAAAATAAAATGCAAACAATTGCCACAAAAACTATCTTTCAACATTATTTTGGCTGAGGTTGCTGTGGTCTAAAATCACACAAAAAAAATTTACTGTGTCAAATGCTTAAAAATACAGGCACTGTAAAAGTGAATTAAACAGTAAAAAAATACAGAACCCTCTAACAAAATCCAACAACAAACTGTACTTCATTTTAAAATGTTTTTTCTTCCAATCACAAAAACTCAGGATTTGATGGTAAGCAGTACAACAGTAGAGTTTGTTCCCACTCTTTCACCGAGCCTCGAATTACCCTGAAGGTCAGAGTTCTATGTTACCTGCGTTAGCTTTCTTTGTTGACAAAATACACAAGATAAAAATCAATGCAGAGAGAAGCAGGACTAAAAATAAAATCTTAAAAGTCTGCTCAAAAAAGTCTAACATAAAGTAATAGTAGGAGAAAGAGAAATGGTTTACTATTCTATAAATTCTATAAAATATGACTTCTAAAGAAAAGATGGAAAAAGATTAATTTAATTTTCTTACTTTTATTTCAATCACAAATGTTGCATGGATACAAATAAATACTGTCACTCCTAAAGTGCCTTGTAACCATAGCAACTTATGTTTGTTACTCACATCACATGTTGAGCTAGGTTAAACATTTATTCAAAAATAATAAAAGTTTTCTGTGTGTGTAACATCTTTAATCTGCGTTGATGGACAAGGCCTAGAACTCATGCTCAAGGGATTGCTAATGAGGAGCAAATCTTTGGGAAACAATTTTATGTGGTTCCAAATCATATTTAAGTGTTTTTGTGTCAAAATCAACGATGACAAACATAACCCCTAATGTTAAAACACATTAGACATTTGGGGACATTTCAGCTACAAACTTCACAAGTTTAACACAGAATTGAGCCTGATTCAGATTTCAGACAGTTTTTATAAGCCAAAAGTTCAAACACTTTTTGGTTTCTCCGTTCATGATCCTAGAACAAGGTTAAATACACAATTGATATATTTTTGTTTGATGGCCATTTCTTTGGGTTAATTAAAATATAGACACTAAAAACATATGTCCTATAACAACACATGCTTTTCCTGCCACAAACTCATGTTCTTTTCAATTAAGTGTATATTTTTATTCATATGGACTTATTGTTTTGATGATTATTTGAAAGATTTTTTTTTAACAGAACAATGGCAACCCGTTTAACAATGAAACCAACCAATGAAAAATCAACGAGAGCAGTAAGCAAAACAGAAAAGAAACTCTTGGTTTTAAACGTTCAGTTGAAATAAAGAAAAGAAATAGTCAATGTGACTTTTATTACTTCTACCGATGAAGCTACAAACAAACATTTTCCAAAGATGAGAACTTTGGAACCATACAACTTAAATATTTTTCTCCTTTATCTTTCTGTCAGAGACTCTGGTTCATTCCCTATATAAACCCCTCGACTGGGTGATGTTGCAATAGTTTAAAGTCTATGAAAACATTTGCCAAATACCACAACAGATAGAGCGGTTGAAAACTGGGGCCTTAAGTCTGTCTCTTGATGGTTCACTGCTAGACACGAAGAGCAGAACGAGCAGAAACAGGGTCTTTCTGAGGAACTCTTTCCCGGCTGAGCTCAGGGATACACAAAGCTACACCATTTATAAATCTCATCTTAAAACTCACTTTTTAAACTGGCTTATAATTGTTGACATTTTATTCTTTATATTGCTTTTAACTAGTCCTGGATTTTAATTTACTAGTCTGATTATATATTCTGTTTTTCTTAATTTGATCTCTGTTGCTATAATGTTCTTTTTTTGTACTGTTTTACTGTTGTTCTCTGTACAGCGCTTTGGGAAGCCAGCTTTAAAGGCACTTTATAATATAAAGACTATTATTATTATTATAACAATGACAGAACCTCTCAGTTCCTTCAGCCTCCATATATGCTTCACCTTAAACTCATTCACTGCAGACTCAGTCAAGCAATAGATGCATTCCAGACCAATTATTAAATGATAATGCAATATTAGTCTCAAATCATGCATTTCAAATTAAATATAAAATACAAAAATATAACTCTATCCCCAGAGACAGTAAAAATACAGAAAATCTAATAATCAAGTGACTTTCTTCTAAAATGTAATTAAATAAAACATTTATATTTTAGTGTTTATATTATCCTTATAATTGTCTTTAATACTTGCTTAAATATGTTTAACACAAATTACAAAAGAAATATAAACTTTTTTGCTTTAATTAACTTTAAACAAACTCAAATCAAATTGTGTGTAAATATATTATATTTACACTATTTGTGTATTAACCTTTAAATAAAAAAAATGTATTATGTAATTTTTGTATATATTTAAAAATATATTTAATACACATCTATATTGGATGTTATATCTATAATACAAGGCTAAGTCAAAAAGATTTATGAACCTCATTTTAACAGTTGTAAAAAGTAGTGATCTGGAAATTTAATTAAAATATAAAAAAAAAAAAAATTTAACAATGGTCTGAAAAATCATTAAAAACATCAAAATTCATATTTAGAATCTGGAACTTGTCTCCGAATAATCTAACCATGAAGGTCTTTGTACCAAACAGCATTATTGCATCTTTAAACAATCAATATCTTTTGTAGCAGCCCATAAATAAAAAACAGCAACAACAAAGCACAAGTAGGATAATGATGTCATGTTTTCTCGCACATCAACCACACACACGGGATCCCGAGCAGCCTGTCAGATGTATTTATCAAGCACATGTGTCTGTGTAATCTAATCGTGATAACTGACGAATGTTTCGAGCTTGTAAGAACAAAGCAGATTGGACAGAGTGGGCAGCGAAGTAAATGGAGAACAAAAATGCAATGCATTCTGTGACTGACAGAATGACAGTGATGACATCATCCAGAGGAAGACCGGGAAAGAATTGGTATTATAACTTTTTCATTTGCTTTCAAACAAACAGTTCATTACTTTAATTATTTGGGTATAGTTAGATAAATGTAAATTAATCTAAGAAAAATAATAAAGCAGATTTTAAGCAGATGAATGTACAGATAAAAGTTGCCCTATACGGACAAATCCTTTCACATTCTCGCAATCTATGCAATATCATTTCAAACAGTGCTATAAGAAAGGACATAAGAAAACAAGTAAACGCAGGAGGGAAAAGACATTTAGGGGTGTTCTAGACAGTGGATTATTTTCTTCTGTCAATAAATTCAGTTTTAAATATCAAATATGAATGTTTTTAAGAGAAACTGTATTGTTTTCTGTCTGGAAAAATCAATAAATAAATTCGTATTGATTATTCAATTAAGCACCACATTAATGTGCAAACAACAGAACTAAGAAATGGCTCTAAAAATATGGCACAGTCAAATTTTGCACAATATATGTTTCAGCTAAGCACTGAGTGAACTAGTCTCCCTTTAAAGTAGCCTCTCCTTTAAATGAAGCAGAAGGAGAATGGGGGATGGTCCTTTTAAAAGCTTTTGCAGAGACATCCGTCCTCAGACAACAAGACAATTTGCCTAACAAGCACTCAGAAGGAAAGAAATCCAGGCTGTGTTTTTTACCCAGCAGTCTGAGGTCATCTAGATTGTTACATTAGTTGAGGTCAGTCTGGAATCCCATTGGATTGATTCAATCGACCAGCATTTGATTCATTTTGGAGAAAAAAGGTGAAACTCATGGGGTTTTTACAGAAAAAAAATTATTGTATTTAAAAAAATAATTTAATTTAAATCTGGAGCATCAAACTGTTTCAATCCAGTTTGAAGAGTAGCTTCAAACAAGCCAAAAAAGTTTGTGCAATTCGTGGAATCAGGTGCTTCCAATTATGGTTGGCTGAAAACTACACAGGGCTGCAAAAATAGAGTTTCACACCCTTAGTTCGAACATGTTCTGAAAAATGACACATCTAAACAAGAGTATTCTAGTTTATTTAACAACTTGTATTACACCATTATCAATCTTAACTTTTTTTTTAAACAAGCAACCTAATTTTCTGTCTATGCATTATTTTTGTCATCATCATGCTCTGCTTCATGACAATTACTTCTTCATCTTTATTTGGTCTGAATAGAAAAGAGAACTTGCCATATTTTGTGTTTCATGCACATGGCTTTCATGTACAAACATTTACAGCAAATGTTTCCAGCCATTGTGGCAAAAGGTCACAAAAACGCATTAATCCCGAGCAGGTCAGCTGTGCCATCTGTGGACCAATGCTTACGCAAGAAAAGAAACCCGAAAAAAGAGAAATGGAATGACAATACTGTGGAGAAGCATGATGAAAGGCTTCCCAGGAGAATAGTTTAGATCCATTTTTTATCTGAGACTGAGAAAAGAAAACAACATGCTTGATTGCCTAAATTATGTTTTGTTGCATGAAAAAGCTGGGATGACCCTCAGAATGATATATTAGACAACCATAAATAAAAATACTTCTCTATTCTGACACAGTTAGATGAGATGGAAATTGAGAGTTCTGATTTGTGATGACATACTGTGAGGAGCTCCTGCGTAATCTGACAGTTTACGCGGTCAAGTGCATAAACAAAGGCTTAAATAATCTCTGCAGGTTACATCATTGTGTAGGTTCAATTCACTCCCTGTCTAGGAAACAAAATTTGTCTGTCTGTGCTGGAGATTTACCAGAAGTCACAATTACAATTGTAAGTGCCTGTCTGTGTAGCACAAGGGTGAATCGGTCATTTTTATTAGAGCTGACACTCGCTAGGTGTTTATTTTTAGTTTTGGAGGCAAAACCCACAATGCCAATAAAGTATTTGTGGAACTATAAAAGCAATTGTGTAATTACATCGTTTTACATTTCTGATCATTTGTGAGGAATCCAGTTCCCACCAATTAGAAACACATCTTCTGGTAAATGGTTCTTAAAATTTGTAAGCCTATATTTAGTGTTGATTACAATCAGTTGGATCAATGTTAGCTTGAAAATAATAATTTCTTTGTTAAGAGCTGAAACCATTTAACAACCATTGAAACCGTAATTTTTTCATTTGTTAGCTTCTGTTTTGTCTGTTTGTTTTGTTTTTTCAGGTATTTATCTTAAGTTTGTATATTCTTTATGCTGGGGAGGTGATTAGCACCTGCCTCAGTCAGCGAGGCTCCCAGGGGCCTCACAGAGGGAACTCCTATTTACTCTACCTGATCCTCACCAGTTTCCCAGCGATGGGTTGCGGCTGGAAGGGCATCCGCTGCGTAAAACATATGCCAGAGAGTTGGCGGTTCATTCCGCTGTGGCGACCCCGAAAGGGAAAAAGCTGACATGAAGATGAATGAATGAATGAATGATCCTCACCAGGACTTTGTAAAGCTGCTTTGAAAGCAACTCCTAAAAAAGCGCTATAAAAACTTTATTGATTGATTGATTGAAACCAAAGATATCCTTTAGTGAGTAAAACCAACAGTACTTCCTTATCCCTACTTTTTGATCAGACGCTTGTTACGAATCACATCTCCACACGATTACTATCTCACTCATATTAATACTACTCATAAACCACTCGCCGACTGGAATTGCAAAAATCCATGGTTATATCAAAACAAATGTAAATAACACAAAGCCTCCTAATGGAATCGTACCGTTATCTTGGTATGCAACGTCCACAGTCACACGATGAAATTGTCCATATAACAGAATCATACCACTTTTCACAATAAACCAGATTCCATGCAGTTGTCTTCTTTTCTTGTCAATGTCCTGCTGGTCACAATGCAAGGGTGACAATTTTGTTTTAAAAACTGCGACCTAAAGTGGCAAAATATAAATAATAAGGTAAGGGTCACATCAAAGACCTCCAAATAAGCAAATTCACACAAGGGAAATACAGAGATACAAGGACAAGACCAAACTCCAGGTGGTAATTATCGATAAATAAAAGTTGAGCCAAGTACGGATCCTTGTCTAGGAAAACTAGAGTACATAGAAATGTTTCAGGAGATTTGCTTGAGATGTCTAATGCACATTACTGTACTTATGTGGTTTGTATTGTACTCATGTTGTTTGCACTGATAGGTCCATTGTACAAAAGGAAATTCCTTGTGTGCACACACACACACGACAATAAAGCTGATTCAGATTCTGAAAAGAGGACTTGGTGTGATGTCCAGAGGAGGCCTGTATACTCTGAATTATTGCCCCTCAGAGATGCAGAGGAGGAGGAGGGATGCTGTTAGCTGTCAATGGAGGAAGGTGAAATTAGCTATTTTAATGGCATCTATGTGATTCTATGTGAACTACTTACATGTGTTCCTCGTGATTCGTGGTTGTAAACTGCAAAAAGTTTCCTACAAAGACAGAACTCTATCCGTACAAGGGAGACAAACTACAAAGCATGATCCATCTGAAAAATGCATGCAAAAAACTGATGCAAGGGCATTATGGGAAATGGAGTCTGAAAGTATCGTGATCTCAAGCCGTCTGGTTAAGCTGCTGTCCATTTCACTGATGAGACAATTTAACTCACATTTTGGCAAAGACAGAGGTAAATGGATCATATTTACTCAAAATTGTGAAAAAATCTCAATCCCATCAATATTACATTACATTACATTTATGCATTTGGCAGACGCTTTTGTCCAAAACAACTTACAGTAGGGGAGAGACAATATGGAATTTGTTACACCGTCAAAGTTAATCTCAGCTTGCTCATAATAGAAATTGTATCAACTGATCAATAAACCATAGCCATTTCAAAGTGAGAGAACCACCTCAATTTATTATGGTCCAAGAAAAACCTTTATGAGCAAGATTTTGAAGATTAAACAAGTTAAATTTTACGCGCTTTAAGGAATAGAGGAAACTGGTTGAAAGAAAAACAACAAAAAAGAAAATAAAAAAAATGACATTGTTGAAAAACTAAAGGGAAGACAAGTATACAAAGAAATACAAGGGATATTTTTTTCTGTTTTTGCTGCTTGTGATAAAAGAGCAAATACATTCTATTGTTCCCCTGACAGGATGTGAAACACTTATGGCTCAGTCTTTCTGTTGATTTGCTCCTCTAAATATCAGAGCAGTGAAAGTAACACACCACCTCCTCAATGTCCACACACTAGACGAAAAATAATGAGTTATCTTAAATTATGATCTCCTCCACTTTACTGTAATAATTATTTTACTTTTGCATTGTAGAAATAGTACTGCTGTGCCCTTCAAATCAACAGTTGTTCCTGATCTCTCTTTTTTCAAATATTTTAACCATCAATCAGAGACTTAAGAGACATATTCCAGACACCGATTTTTGTTTTCAGGAAACACTCAGACTCGTGACCTTAGTATGACCTGTGCTAAACGCCATGAGGAGTATGATGACCTTCTCCACCTCAAAAGCAGCACTAAACACTGATGTCATACATCTCCACTGCAGTCTACATGAGGTGCAGTCAGACAGAAGACATGCTGAGCTCATTAGTGATGCGTCACAAGCACAAACGTATATCATAGCCTTTATTTAAAAAGCAACAAAGTATAAAAAAATGACAGAAATAGGTTTGTATTAAGGTTAAATCTTTTGCAAACTTTTAAATGGAATTAAAATAAAAATTTTATCACAATCCTGGTATTAAAATATTTATTGTTTTGCCTTTAAAAACAACTGCAATAATTTGATCAACATTTTCATATAGGTAACAGAATGATTCATTATAATTAACATTATTTTTTTATTATTTTATAAATAAATCAGATTATTGAATCATTTAGTACCATGCAGTTGTGTTCTTGTCATTGTCCTGCTGGTCAAAGAAAACAAAGGTCTAAAAAAAATCTACAATTTCAATAAAAGTTTTGCATCTTTTGTGAACTTAGTTTTTTTAATGTAATAAAATGTTTATTTGAAGACTTAAAACATTCTTTTAAATATATATAAATGTCTATTAGCTATATTTAAATTCTTAGCACTCTTCTTATCTGAAAGATATGATTAGAAGTATTCAAAATCCTCACAACATAAGGATCTCTTATCTCTTAAGAATCTGCTATCTCTTTCATAAAAAAAAAACATTGTTTTTTATTTGTATTTATGTTTTTGTCATTGTACCACTTGTATATTTTCATGTCATTATTTTCGACATGGCGATGCTAGATTTGTGAAGAGGTAGGAGAGATATTATATACAAATGTACCAGTTTCAGTGTCAAGTTTCAGGACATCAGACCGCTGGGTCACCTGTCAAAACATGAAAAAGGTCCCCTTTTTTTGGGAGAGAGAAAATATAACTACATTTCTATGGATGCACTTGTCACCAGCATCCCACTTCAGCCTTCCCACAGCCATCCTCCATGCATCAGGGGTTTTATGACAATGACAGCTGGCTCCTTCATGCATGATGACAGACAGCTTAGTTCAGACACAGCCAATCAGAACGCCCGATTCAATCACACCAACACATCTACATCACCAACACTCCTCCCTTTGCCACTCTAACCATTACTTCACTCACTCACTCACATACTCACACACACAGACTCTTATTTTGCCTCATTTAAGCCCCTCAGGGTCAGCTTGCCATCGCAGAGGGGAGATTGAAAATCTGTACTGCCATTTGACTGCATACAAAGATCCCGGTTTATGTACGAGTACTCAGACTGTAGAGCATCTCCAGAGGCCTTTGTGTAGCCAAGGTCAGCAGCAGTCAACTGATAAATTCATTTACGCAATGAATCCCAAGGCAGTCATCAATCAATGATGCTACTTCAGAGGTGAAAGGTAGAAGGGCTCTATGGTAGAAATAGTGATGAGAAGCATCAAAACTAATCGAGCTTAGTTCAAGAACACAAGATGCAAATGAAAGCCCTAAACTCGAAACTTAACATTTCTAAAAACATTCACTTAACCTTCACAAATATATATGTTTAAAGATATACGTTTACAACAAATCGGCTTGTTTAAGAAGTCCCTTAATAGGTTTGTGACCCAGTCCACCAGCCCTGATCACTCAGATGATATTTGGTGATTACAATTTGGTGACAAATTTTTTTGTATTGAAAAACACTAACAATCGATGTTTGAGAACGGTTCAGATAGATTAAACGGTGAGTAGACGTTTGTGTGAGTCATTATTTTAAATGGCAATCAAAATGTTTTACAAAAAATGGGCATGTGACTCATGAATGCAGAAAACTAAATAATAACATGTTTACCATTGCATTTAATATTTGACAAGCTTTATTGACAACGACATATCTAAGAAAAGCATTGCCCAAATTAATTAGCCTAAGGAGCATCACACAATCCACACTATGCAGATGCTATTAGGGGTGCAGATTAATCTGATAAGCTATTAAAATGTTCCATTTCCTAATGTTTTACAGAGATGAGTTAGACATAGAAGTAAAAATTGTATAGAATTCAATGACCGATGTACTGGAGGTTCATGCACTAGATTTAACAACAGACAGAAACTATTTGGTTTAGTTAAGTAAATATGTTTATTATAGACCATTGATATTTCATAAAAATATATCCAATAGGTTTATTGAAAAAAAATTATCCAATATTTCAGAAGAACCTTTTTATTTTTTATGAAATTACAAAAGGAAATAAAATGAGAAGGTTAAAGGATTGTGGAGTATTAATAAAAAAAGTGACTGGATTTCAGTTCTGAACACAATATAACTATTTTTTATACTTAATTTATCCTCAAAGGCAGTTTAAATGTCCCATATTTAATCTAAAATAGTCAAGTTCAAAAGTACATTACATTTGTTTTTTAACAGATTAAAACTTTCAATCAACAAGCAATGAATAAACAATATAAAAAATGTTGGGCACATCTAAAATGCAAAAAGGATTATTTTCTTACATTGCAGTTACAATAGACTTTAATGTTAGGGTTTAGCAAATTAACAAGCTACAGATCCCCGAAGAATAAAACTAAAGAAATACAGGTCCCTCTCTGAATTCCCTACACTCTGCTTAGAAACACTTGGGAAAACTTCCAGCATTTTCTCTGAAGCTCCAATATTGCATTTCATCCTCACTCTGTCTATCGATTTAAACACTCGGGCTCGGACCTCATGATTAGTGAACTGAAAGTAGATTATACAAAATGCAGACATTTTTTATGTATAATTGTATTAAACAAAGCTTAGATTCACAATAATTTGAACCAATAATTTTTTGTAATCAATCAATTCAATTAACTGTTTCAACCCTACAGGTTGCTCTACATCAATACCGTACTGTGCAGCAAATATAGCATGTTAGTTTTATGCATCATGCAATAGCAATTATCCCCACCCCACACATACACACACCCATCCCAAAAAATCACAAGAAACCTTTTATGAAACAGTATACTTCTCATTAGAAGCTGGGACCACCCTTGCAACCAGTCGCATTGTCTCATTGTATACAAACAAAGTGCTTCTCATTCCTGCAACCTATTCTTGATATTAAAATATCCTGTCACTATGATCTGAAGCTGATTCGCATATATCTCGCAAATATGATGACATCCTATAAACTCCCAGATAAAGGTCAACATTTTTGTCGATGTTGAGATAAAAACAATACAGCACTAACAGAAAGGAGGTCAGTAGGACTTTCTTGACAGTTTCACAATCAATAATAAATGAATGAATGACTGAATAAATCCTTCACATTAGGTTGAGCTAAGCAGGAGAGCTCTGAAATCTTATTGGCTGTATGGTACCACAAGGGAGAAACCTCATTGGCTTTTGAGACATGATGTGTGTTGCTAGTGGTTTGGCCTTTCAGTAAAAGTGAATTGAAAATCTTATTGTGTTAACCTTAAACTGAATGATCCACCAAAATAATTTGTTTACTATAATTCCTAGATTAGATATAAAATGGTACTGAAATGAGAACTAGGCTGATGAAAGCCTCAGGCATGCAGCTGAACATGAGCAAAGACGCATGATAGCAAAGCTCACAGCTGAGCACCAGTGAGAGTGTGATGTGGGTGGGAAAGTGAAGTCACCTCTTTCTCCGCTTTTCTCTCTAGTGGGCGAAGAAAGCAAAAAGTACCAGAACACTTGTTGAATTTTCAAGCATTATAGAAAGGCCAAGAGTTCAACAATATCCCACAACCAGTTTTATAAAGCAACTTTGTCACATGCAAATTGTTGTTATTTTTTTTTTTTGCCTAACTAAAACTAAATGCACACAAAGAAATAGGGGAGATGCAAGAGGACAGATATTGAGGTAAGCATTTTAAGAGGATATGGTTACAACTCAAAAGGATTTTAATAAACCAAAATAGTAGGTATTAACATAGCTCACAAACCATCAAAGATCCCTGTTGGTTTCAAATATTCTATGAATTTGATAAAATCTTGCGACTAATTCTGTCTCTTAGTAAAATGTTGAGCATAAAGGGAGGTGAGGAGATTTGCTAAACAGCTGTTTATTACAAACAAAGAGGGACAAAACAAAAACGTACAAAAACATAGTAGATTTAAAACCAAAGTAATCAGGAAAATTGAGACCAATGCTATGTGCAAGTTGAGATATTTGAACTTTGACAGATATTCGCAGCCATGTCAACCAATCAAGAGCTTTTTAGAGTAGTGAAATGTGTAGCACAGCAGGAGAAAAAGCACAACATGTTATTCATAACGGATATTGCCTGTGAAAATTAGTTTTTAGTTGAATTAAAGATGTTGCATACATACAGATAAAAATGAAACCAAGAAATTATTTCCATTAAAAGCAGTATAAATGTTCATTTATATACATTCTGTACACACATATGGACAAGAAACTTTAAAGCTCAAATTCCACTGTGATCTGTGGACATTTTGATAATTGCCGAATGCTCTATAAATATATAGTTGTACCCCGTTACAGTGAGGGTCACCTTTCGCTGCCTCCTTGTTTCACTTGTATTTTTAGTGCAATTTTGCATGTTTTTTTTTTAGATTTTTTACATCGCATTGTGTTCTTAACGGGATTTGTTGCAGAGCTAAATGTGAGGAGTACAGTATGCTTGTATGTGCTGTACTTTATGATTGTGGGTTTTCTTCTAAAAACCCAGATAAAGCATTCTGCACCTGATAATTAATTAACAATTCCGGTTTATTTAAAATCTACCAATTAGAGTCAGGTGTGTTTAGGCTTATTTACAGAATCTATTTGGTACACAAAGGTGGCCATATTAATGTTATGTGTGTTTATCTTTTAGAACAAGAAACCATTATCTTTTAGGCTCATTTGTTATCATTCTATAGCCAAACCCAGACTTTTTAGGATTTACTAAACGATTATTTTAACAATCTTTAAAATCTCTTTCACTAAAATGAATTATTAATTTTTTGAGTCACATAATGATTATTTCCTGATTCTTGAACAAGCCTGTTTGGACTTTTGATGACTGACTAAAAACTGAGCAAAAACAAGAAGTGGGCAATTTAACTTACCTGTGTCTTTTGATGATCAACATGAATCAACCACCTCTTCCTATGCTTCTGTAATATTAGGATTGGGTCAATTGTTTCATGAATGCACACAATATGCTGACCATATCCATGCAGTGACAACTTAACTAATTAGTGCTCTTAAGTTAGAACCAAACTAGAAAAATATAAACACAATAGTGCATGGGAAATGCAAACAATGTGCTGATAAATTCTTTACTTAGCTCTGGATTCAATGGAGAATTTTGAGGGCCATCTGATGGAGAACTATGTGATGATCAACCCCGTAAAAGACCCAGAATAATTCATAATTGCGGAAATTTTTGGTAGCTACCGTGCCATTTTACTGGAATGTTTCAAGATAAAGATAAAGACAAGATAAAGATAGATACATGATGCAAATTTGAAACTTCCATTCATTGAAAGTCCACCCTTCCTTGATCTTTAGGTTTTAGTAGGTCTAGGTTGGTTTTCAGATGGAGAACGTTTATTTTTAATAAGCCTTGTGCTAAGCAAAGGAGGTCCGTGGTGCGTTAAAATGGTGGGAGGTAAAAGTGTTCACACACTCTGGGACATGATGGGACTCTCCTAGTTACTCCACAGAAGCTTGAATATTAAGTTGACCATTATAATGTCCTTTTGCTGACGCTGGTCCTGGTTTGAAGGTTGAGGCTTGACAAAAGCTAACCAAGCGGGAAAAACAGACCTGCTTTGTTGACCCAAGTAGAAAAAGGAACAGGAGTGGCCTGGAGCTGTGGAGCTCACTGCGTCTCTCTTTGAGCTGGCATCATATTGGTCCCAATTCATATATCTTAAGCTGTTTAAAGACATCGCGTTCCCAAATCCCGTTTACTAATACCCACCGCCATGATTTGGGGTATTTTTGTATAGTCTGTAGGTGCCAGTTATTGTCATTCTGTAATTTAAGGAGGACACAAATCTTGCAGGGTACATTTTGTTGGCGAAGCAAAAACAATGTGCTGCGCTGTCATTGTGTATGGGGGCGATCATGACATAATGCGCCCAAAATAAAGACAGAATAACTTTAGCCTTTTTCTCAGGAATGCTGTATGTTTTGTCTGTGGGAGGATTTGGACATGTTTAAGTACAACAAGTTTTGGACATGTTTAAGTACAACAAGAACTTACTTCATGGAGCTTTTTTTTTAGAAAATTCACATCAGTTATTTGCTCTTTGTTCATTTCTCAGCAATGAACCAGTCAATTCTTCATCAGAAAGATGTATACATATTAGAAAATGTATTTAATGCAGGTAATCAAAAGAAGAGAGCCAGTGGGAAATAAACCCAATGATATGAAAGGTCCAATGCTTGTTTGTTGTAAAATGTATGCATTGAAAACAGCATGTTTGGGACTATTTATTAGCATTGTATATCCAGTCCGCATTATCTTTTTGTACTATTTATATAGATGTTTTAATGGTGTAAAACTCCTCAATAAACACTTGGTAAACTTTTCTCGGAGAGGCATTTTCACACTTGTCTCTCTTGTTTATATTCTTTTAGAAATTTAAACATCTACCTTTCTTTGGGATTTCCCGAATTCCAACTTTTTGTGCAATTGTTAAAATCTTCCTCTGCCTTTGAGTCAAAGTCCTTGCGCAGGTGCCTTTGAT